>CAJNDT010000846.1:169507-254507 GCA_905221615.1 Symbiodinium sp. CCMP2592
CTTTAATAAGGAGCCCTAGAAAGGGGGTGTTAGTCAAGGTAGGGACAACAAGTATCCCATGTTGCCACCTGGCGTCCAGGGCAAGCTTCCACTTTTCTGCTTTCTCGCATGCACTGATGAGTGCACTTTGCATGATGATGTCCTAGGCTGTTCAGTAACCCTAAATCCCAACCCACTGGAAGCAACACATTCTTTTTTAGGATTCTTATTTTATAGGAGCCCAGAAACCTGAAAGTAAAAAAATGTACCACTCAACAGCCTGGTATCCCCCTGTATACCAGAGAAAGCAGCATTGTGGCAAAGGAGTGTCGCCAGGGTCCACTGGGCAGCCTTCTCGAAGGAGCTGACCACAGTGCCTTAGGTGCTGAGTACCCTGGCCGTAGCCCAAAAAAGGGTTTAGGGGTTTTTGGAGTTTACGGTTTAGGGAAATTATAGCAGGATCATCTGATCCCAAAAAGTTGAAGGTTACCTACTCAGCTAAGGTGCTGTAGGGCAGCAACTCGACTCGTGGCACTCTCACCTGCAAGCTGCCCAATATGCCAGCAGCACTTTCCCAGCATGCTGCCTTCTCGCAAGCGCTCATGGCAATACTTGAAGTCACCATGGAGACTTGCAGACGCTCCTTGCCAAAGCTGTGGAGCAGAAAGAGTGCTTGCTGCCACGCCGATTTGGCTTCACAAGCAGTCATCGCCGCAGAATATGTGAAAGCATCCGGCTGAAACCGCTGACTTGTGAGATCCCACATCCAGAACAGCACGTGTTCCCAACTGCTGCTTAACGACAAGGCCCGAATGGCTGTGTTTAACAGTGTTATGTCAGCCTGCATGGAAACGGCAGCAACATCTTCCAACAGGTTGACAGCAACTTCCCACTTTGTTGCATTCGAGCACGCGCTCATGAGTGTAGAGTATGTCACGAGGTCAGGCCTCAACACGACACTTGCCATCCTACTCGCCAGCTCCAGCGCATGTAGCCACTGTGCCGACCTCTGACGAGAGCCGATCGCTGCATTCATTGCCGTGGTATCCAACTGCAATGCATTCTGCTTTGTCAGCCCCAGCAGCAAAACTGCCTGAGGCCAACAAGATGCTTGTGCGCAGGCATTGATGTTCCCGGTGTGTGTCACAATGTCCACCTGCAATTCGCGGTCGAGCGACCTGCTAACGATCTCAGTTGCAACCTGCCACTGAAGCTTTCTTTGACAAGATGATGACAGCAAGGAGCAGATCATGCTGTCCGGCTGCAGTTGGTCCAGTGCCATGTCTGTGGTCAGGCTCAAAGCAGTTTCCCAGCATGCTGCCTTCTCGCAAGCGCTCGTGGCAATACTTGAAGTCACCATGGAGACTTGCAGACGCTCCTTGCCAAAGCTGTGGAGCAGAAAGAGTGCTTGCTGCCACGCCGATTTGGCTTCACAAGCAGTCATCGCCGCAGAATATGTGAAAGCATCCGGCTGAAACCGCTGACTTGTGAGATCCCACATCCAGAACAGCACGTGTTCCCAACTGCTGCTTAACGACAAGGCCCGAATGGCTGTGTTTAACAGTGTTATGTCAGCCTGCATGGAAACCGCAGCAACATCTTCCAACAGGTTGACAGCAACTTCCCACTTTGCTGCATTCGAGCACGCGCTCATGAGTGTAGAGTATGTCACGAGGTCAGGCCTCAACACGACACTTGCCATCCTACTCGCCAGCTCCAGCGCATGTATCCACTGTGTCGACTTCTGACAAGAGCCGATCGCTGCATTCGCCGCAATTGTATCCTGCCTTATCCATGCTGTCCTCATCCATGCAAGCATCAGAACAGTCTGAAGCCAATTGCAAGCAATCTTTTGCGAATTCATAGTAGACGTAATCGAAATGGCTGTCGGTCGACCGGCCGCATTTCGACAGTCAAGAAGTATCTGCTGCACTCGCTGCCATGCAGCCTTCGATAGGCAGGGCCTTCTGGTAGGCGAGAACCGAGTGACTTGGGCTCTTGGACCATGAACGCTCAACTCCATTGCTACAAAATACTATATCTACTAGTCTGATGAAGAACAATGTTGCGCAGCGACTAGAATCTCTGTCACTGTTTTTGCTTGAAATACAAATACGATGCCTATCACAGTTGTTGCTTTCTTCTCTTATACCTCTTGTGACTACTGCTGCTATGCCCTAGACCAACACTTGCCCGCGAAGCCGCAGCTCTCTTCTGATCCTTCTGGTTGTCGACCCAGCAGAGAAGACTGTTGCAGCCTATGGGTTGACAAAAACATAAGGCCGGCGAGCATATACACGTCGCTGCAGGCTCAACATAGACATGCACTCATTCCCCAGAAGTGCCATCGCACAAGTTTCTGAAGAGCCAGCCGCCAGTGCCGTGCCACCACGTACGCATCCGCATCCATGCAGTCCGACTTGGGCATATATCGGAGGGCTGGGTAAGGTCGATCTAGCTGTTATTGTCGATGAGGTCTCAGAATGGCCAACCCGCTGCTCCGAACCAAGGCAAAACAGACGGACAGAGGTCGAACCCCAAAGTTATAAACTCTGCCCTATAGAACCCTACATTCCCTAGACCCAGGAGTAACCTGGTAATAAAAAGGGTGCCCTTTTTGGTTCAAAGGGGGTTTATAAGGGAACCTGAACCCCAAAAAAGGGAATAAGGGCTTACTCTGGGTCCTAGTTCCGGACAGCCATGTTTCCATGACATCAGACAGAGGTTACTCTCGAGCCGTCGCTGTGGAAATTGTTTCTGACAGAAGGGTCGTTACGGCTTCTGGTTGTTTTGTTAAAACAAGCTCTAAACCATAGACCCTAAACCCTAAAGCCCTAATCCGGGCCCTGGGCGAGGGCCTAGGATTTAGCGAATGTCGCTTTAAAAGGTTTTATCATGGAGTCATTGGAAGCGGGAGCGAGGGGTGTTTGTTACTGCCCACTTGCTTCCACAATGGTGACAGATGCAGGGAAGTTAACCGTAAGTAAAACCTACTTGTCGGGTATCATGGGGAACTAAAGGCTAACCTTTTTGGTTATACAAAGGGATTATACAGGAACTATACTACCTAAGAAGGGTTACAAAGGTCACCTACTCTACTACTAGGAAAAAGACCATAGCAGAAACCCGCTGAAGTTAAGGGAAGCCAGCAGAAGCCAGCAGTTCGATAGGGTTTTGAGGGTCCTGGTCCTCGGGGTTCAGGACTGCTTAGGGATGGGGCTTTATTAAGGCTTTGTAAGGTGTCTTTTAGGGTTATATACCTTTCGGTAGGTAATGCCGCTTCGTTACCTCCTTTTTTGCGAAACCCAACCCTACGAAGTGTCTTGAAGCAGACCGCGGAATATAATTATCAACTGTCCAGGCTGTTGTATTCCAAGCAGACGTTTCCAAACCCCGAAGAACCACCATACTGCCCTAAACCCTAAACCCTGGAGCCTGGATCTTAAGACCCTATTCTAACTACTTAATCTCCAATCCCTTGTTGTGATCTTATAGATCTCTTCGCGAAAACCCTTAAAGACCATATCCTCCAAAACTCCGTTAACGCCAGATATAACATCAATGAAACATGTAAAGCCTTGTAATCTCTAGAATCTATAAGCATCACCCAATAAAACTCCATGACACAAACAATATGTGAAAAGCAATGGTAACACAAATCTTCATTACGACTCCATTCAACGTACAGTGGACGCCAGAAAGTTGGAACATCATTATCCTCATTCCCTTAAGGCAAGGTAGAGGGAATCCTAGCACTAATCATCCTAAACTCATGTTCCAACTTTCTGGGGTTCACTATAACTATATAGACTATAGAAGCCTACATAATTACCAACACTGTTCCTTCGGGTTCCCAAGTGGAACTACAATATAAGTTTCCAACAACAAACAAATCTTCTGATCCCGAGACTGAACCTCGGTGATGATGTAGGAACATGATTAGGAAACCCTGGCCCTATACCCCAGAAAATAGCAGGCGTCATAAAAATAACCCTAATAAAGGCCCAAGGTTTCTTAATCAGGTTCCTACATTACCCTACATGGAACGCTTTAGAGTCACTCCCTAAAGGAACAAATGGCTTGATGCTGGGGCCTGCGTTCGTGCATAAGGAGTTTTGGAGTTTCCTACGTCTTCCGATCGGGCTGAAGAAACACGTCGCAGAAATCCTTTTTAATCAATCAATGCCCCCATACTACGAAGGCGAGCCTTCTGGAACGAGGTTTTGCAACTCCCCTGCGTCGATGGCCACCAAATCGTCCCCGAGGGCGCACGAATGGAAAGCATGGAGGAGTTTTGCAGGTTTATGCCCAGAGGGTCCAAGTACCCAAGGTCCCACAATCCAACTGTTTGGGCACTTGGACCCTTAGGGGTTTATGGGGATTTGAGGGTTTAGCGTTTAGGTTTACGGTTTAGGCGTTGAGGCCTCGGGGATTTAGGGATTTGGGATTGGGATTAGGGCCCGCTTCCTGGACTCTGAGGAACCTGCCTTCTTGGCTGACTTCTGAACCCCTCCAGCAAGTTGAACTTTTAGCGTCCTTAGTATAGTTTATATAGAAACCCAAAATGTTAGAGTCCAAAGAGCCAACCACAAGAACGCCGAGCATCGTCTGGGTTCCTTGCTCTGATGCTTAGTTCTTTCAGGAAGGAGGCTTGAAGGCTTGGGGTCTGGGGGGTTTACCCTAAACCCTAATCCCTCCGGGTTTTGGGGTTCAAGGTTTAGTTTGAGGCTGCTTTGATCCAGAGCTGCACAAAGGACATGGTAGAGCCTAAGCCTCTGAGGACCCGTGGCCTAAACGACACGCAAATCCCTGGCCTTCTATGTATATAGGGCTCGTTATATGGTCTGCTATCCTTTGACAAAAAGAACATGTTAAAAGCTTTATACATGTGAAAGCTTTGTACAATCCGCATAATCATCATATATGCCTCAAGACCCTCTTCGAACGACCTCCAAAGGCCGAACCCCATACTTACAAGATCTTAAATGCTCACTGGCCCAAAACCCAGAGGAATAAAAGTTGAAACTTTCAGAATCGACTAACTTATAAGAACACCAAAAGTTGAAAAGTTGAGTTTACAGCCAATAAGAATGTCATATCCTAGTGTAACTACCCCTGAACCCTAAGCCCTGAGAAACCCCGAGCTTTGCAATTCTCGGATCCCTAACCGGCCCTAACATGCGAACCTTAAACTCCACACGCCTCAACCGTGAACCTTGATATATAGGGTTTAGGGTTTAAGGATATAGGGACTTCCGGTTTAGGGTTTAGGCTCTACCCTAACCTACAACTACCCAATTCCTCATGTACATGAGCTCTGTTCGTCCCAAGGGAAGCCCCAGAGTGTAGATTGTTTGTTCGCGCCCTAGCAACAAGTAGGATCTCTCAATTTAGTAAAGAACACAAGGACTACAAGGGGATGCGATCATCACCATATCATACTTAAGCATCATATCCCAAGCCTTGCGGCTTTCTGACCCACTGCACAAAAGAACGAAATTGGGGCCGGCGCGATCGGTCGCCTCACATGACGGAATTGAAGAATTGATTGGGGTTAGGGTTTAGAGAATTATGAGGTTTAAGTTGGGTGTCATGCTTTTTGCCCTATGAAGGCTTAGGCTAGAGGGGCTTGGCATTTAGAATTAGCAGCTTAGCTAGTACTGTTGCAGCGGATTCCTGCGGCTTCTCCCCATAATGTGACTTGAGCAGATAGCATATACCCTAAGGGTCCATGTGCCCAAATAGTATATACTTTGGCCTTGAAGTACTAAGTACTGCTTATATAGGTACATTGGGCCCAAAGTCTGTTTGGGTACATGGACCCTTAGGGATAGCGAGAAAACACAGTAGTCTACGCACATGAAGCACCGAGGAGTCAATCGTGTCCAGGTGATCTAGAGCTCATCAGAATTTGGTTAAGTACAGCATGAACATCGGGTAGTGGGTAGTGGTCAAAATTAAAGTCCGTTTTTGGGTACCCTAAATATTCGGTGCCGTACTATAATAGGGACCCCAAAAGGGACCCTAATTTTGACAACCACCCATATGTATCGAAACCGTACACCTAAAAGCAGGTTAGACCAACTCAACTCCTATATCATACCCAACGAAGTCTTACTTGTCCAAGTTTAGGGTTTAGGGTTTAAGGTACATCATATTTACCAAATTCTTCCTTGTCCAAGTTTAGGGGAACTGCAACCTTCATCTACCAAATTCGTCTGCAAACCGGGACCGGGCAGGATGTAAAACGTCGATCCCCTAATCTTGGGACCCTATACTACTAAGGGTGCGTTATAGGAACGTGGAACGGAGCTGAGCGGAGGCTTCGAGCAACTCCCTCAGAAACTTTCTTAAGGCTTAAGACAGTTTTGAGGTTCAAGGTCAAGCCCTAAACCCTAAACCCGTCTTCGCACCGACACCGTCGTAGTCACTCAAAGCTCACCGGCGGTCGGGCAGCATGACCACGCGTCGGCTAGTTTAGGGGCCTTAATAATTAACATTGGGTTTTGGCGACTATTAGAGTATAACTAATAAGGAACCTCCAAAATCATATAGGCAATTGTTAAAGCCCCTATAGTAGTTGGGTCTGGTGTCTCTTCTCGGCCAAGTGCACAGCCAGAGCATGACGCAAGTGCTTTGTCTTAGCCTCGGAAAGAAAGTGAGAAGTGTTCAAGTTCACGAGGTGAGCTTGCCGCTGACCTGGGCAAACGTGGCATTTCCGAACTGACGTGAACCACACTTTTAAGTGGAAAAGCTTCCTCAAGAAGGGCCGGTGGCCCTTGCAGCCCACTAGGACTGCATAAAAACCGTGCATGCTTGTTCAGTCGGGCTTACAGTCTTGCAAAGGCATTTGACACAGAGCTCCAACATGCAAATGGCTAGCCAAACCACCCGCTCTAGCACCACCAGACCCAAGGCAAGAGCATCTTTCCAGAACCCCCCCTAACCCCTAAACTAAACTCCCTCCATCCAGCTCTCAGGCACATGCCGGAGTTTCATGTTTCTGAACCCCGCAACGGTTTTTGAAGAATCTTGTCGACACATGATTCTACATGCATAGGTGCACCGTCCGAACAACAACCCCTAGGGCCTAGGATAAAGGGTATTGGTGAGCACCTCATCAGATGGGCTGCCTGAGTATTGTTTCGGGACATGCTACATTAATTGGAGTTATACGGTGACCGTACAGGAATATTGCCGGAATCTACTAATTCAGCTGTACTTTTGCTGTATTGGACCGTACAGGAATGCTCCAGAATCTGCTAATACCCACCATTCGGCTCTACTTTTGGTGTTTGTGTCCTCCGGTTGATGATAGAAATCCTGCACTACCCATAAGAAGGAATATACCGTAATTCCCCAGGCCTAGGGTCCTTAAGGTAATGCAGGATTTCTATCATCAACCGTCGCACCCAGATCCCCACCCTCAACCCTCAAACCCTCAAAGGAGACCGAAGCCTCAGCGTTTAGGGTTGAGAGCTTAGGGTCAGAAATGCCCTGCTTGCAAGGCATTGGGAACCCAGTTGTAGACGCATATCAGTAGCTAGACCTAAGAGTAAGCTAGGACTAAAAAGGATGCCCTTTTTGATTTAAAGGGGGTTACAAGGGAACCTAAACCCTCAAAAAGGGAATAAGGGCCCAAGTTGGGTCCTAGGTAGACATGAGTAGAGATGAGCAAACCTAAAATGAGTTTTCGAGCCTGGTGTTTTCTTACACAGCTCCCTGATCACCCAATGCACAGGACCTCTTGACACTCTCAGCCCTAAAGCCCTGAACACAACAACTCTGGAGCCCTAAACTTAAACACCAACCAACAAGTCCTAAGAAAGATCGCCTTCAGAGGAATCGTAATGCAGGGGCTTTAACAGTTTGAACCTTATTCCTTGGGGTTCCTTGTTGTACTTATGGCATAGTATACCCCACGCCCCACACCCCCTAAACCCTATACCCGAAAAGCTCGCATACGGCCCCTTCATTACTTGCACCTGCCTGAGCTTCTTTGGCGGGGTTCCAGCACCGATCGAAGTGAATCCTCAGCTAGGGAGAAAGCTTTTAGCATGGGTTTAGGGTCTAAGGTTTAGTTTAGGGCTTAGGAAGAAGGCTTTTAGGAAGGGTTGAGGGTTTAGCTTCGGGTTTAGGAAGAAGGCTTTTAGGATTTCCCTACTCCCGCAACCGTGCTTTTGTCAGGAAACTGGAGGTTGACCTGTTAGAATTCTATAGGGCACAGGGATCATCATAATGTAGGAACCTGATTAAGATACCCTGGGCCAATAGTAAGCTTCAAAAAAAGAACCCTAATAAAGGCCCAAGCTTTCTGAATCAGGTTCCTGCATCAGCCTCTTTCGACAAGTTACTTACTCGAGTACTGGCTCACCCATCTTTACTTCAAAAGACCCCAAAGCCCCAACCCTAAACCCTAAACCCTCACCCATCGTTTCTTTAATAGAACCTACAGCCCCAAATCCTAAACCCTAAACCATCACCCATCTTTACTTCAAAACAAATCCCTAAACCCTAAACCCCTAAATCCAATAAACTCTCAAATCCTAAACTCTAGAAAATGGTTGCCCAGCCGCACATGACTCGCGGCTGTCAGCGTCAGGCCCACGCCGCCAGCCTAGGGAGCTGTTCTTACCGACAAGGGTCCCCGAATCGAAGGGGGCCTTAAAGTGTCCTTAAAGGGGTCTATAAGGGACTAGCTTACTAGAAATTAAAACTCCATCATCATCATCATCATCATCAATTTGCAAGCCTTTGCTGCTCAAAATCAGGGTTTTCCGACACATTATAATGTGTTTATAGTCTTGATGGGCTCCCTTAAGAAATAGTTTGGTAAATATTTGGGCTTCTAACCTTGTATCATCACCCTCATCACAACCACATCGAGTGCAATCACCGTCACCGCTACAACCAACGACACCATTAGCACAGAGCCCTTCCCCTAAACCCTAAACCCTTAAACGACCTAGACCTAAGGGAACTCGTTGATACAGAAAACAAACCCTAAACCCTAAAAGCCCTTCAAGGAACTCTTGATTTCGGAACACCTTTGAACCCCCCTATAGATCCGTTAAGGAACACCCTAACCCCAAAACCCCCTTAAAGCTCCCTTAATGGAACACCCTAAACCCTAAACCCTATAGATCCTTAAAGGAAGAACGCCAAGTTTGGAAGAGCCCCTGCAGCCTTGAGCGTCAAGACCATGGTCCTGCAGTTCGGGTCTTTGGAGAAGTCACGGACGGCCTGAACAGGGTGATCTTTGGGGTTTCGGGTTTAGGGGTTTAGGGTTTCGGGTTAGATTAGGGCTTTAGGGGTTTAGGGGCAACCAAGGATTAGCTTGTTAAGGGCCTGGGTTTAGGGTTTCGGGTTTAGGGTCTCTCGGGGTTTTATGGCTTGAGGGTTTGAGGGTTGAGATCTGTAGTCCCGAACCCGACAAAACATTAGGTCATGGTCCCTTGCTCATAGAATATACTAACCATCTAAGCACTAGGTATTTTGATATCCAAAAGGTTTAGGGTCTACGACGGCAACCTAAGACGACTGACATGTGCGGCTCAATAACCGCAAAAGTCTTAGGCTTCTACCGCGGGTCTTCATAAGTTCTAAGTGATATAAAATAAAGGTCTGATAGATTCTCTACTGGGTTGGTGAATTTTGTGAGGATTTTCGCAAAGTCCCCAGCGGCCTTCTCCCGCTCATCTGCGCTGAGACTTCCGTTGAATGGGACGGCACGAAAGTTCGGAAAATGTGCCTGCGGCGCGTGAGGCTTCAGAGCTGACAGGTATAGTAGTATAGTACCAACCCCTACCTCCAACAAAGCCCTAGACCCTGACATCTTATGCCGATACTTGGGTGGTTGTCAAAATTAGGGTCCCTTTTTGGGTCCTTCATAAACTACGGCACTTAATATTTAGGGTACCCAAAAAGGGACCATAATTTTGACAACTACCCACTTACAGTCGAAAGAACCCTGCGCCCTGAACCCAAAATCCAAAACCCAAGGACTGGCGAACCTTTCATAAAACTTTTAAGGTAAAAGCCAGAAAGTTGGAATATGACTATCCTCACCCTTCTATGGTAAATCATAGGGTATCCTACCATGAAACCATATTCCAACTTTCTGGAGTTCCCTGTACCAGATCTTGAAAAATGCACCAACACAGCGCTGCGCCCTAAACCTTGAATAGGGTTTAGAGTTTCGGATTTCGGGCCTCTGAACCTTCCGTCACACCCTAAATCTGAAATCTACATCCTGAATCAACTCTTCGATTCATCCTTGCTGGGGACTCCCTAGACCCTTCATAAAACCTTTAGCTTTAACAGCCTGATGAAACCCATCTAGGCCTTTTACAAGACGTTCCATAAAGCCTTCCTCGGCCTCTCGTACTTTTTGTTCCTAAGTAGTCCAAGAATTCTCAGAAGCCCCATAGAGACCCCTCACAAACCGCTTTGTGGGCTCTAACGGAACAAAATCCTAAACCCAACTCTAAACCGTTAAGGAACGTCGCGATGGAGCCCTGCAAACCGCTACAAACTGCCATTAAAGCCCCCATGAGACCTTTATATGGGTGGCTGTCAATATTAGGGTCCTTTTTTGGGTCCTTATTTTAATACGGCACCTCATATTTAGGGTACCCAAAAGGGGAGTATAATTTTGACAACCACCCATGCGAAACCTCTCGACTCTAGCCTTCAAAATGTATATAAGGACCCTTAAGCCTGCCTGTAACCTCAAACCCCACAAAATGGTAGGTCGTGACCCCTTGATTAGGGTATACCGCCGAGAACACTAGGTTTGTGGATCCTCAGGTATACCGCTACGGAATCGTTTCGGGAACCCTCAAAGGAACCCTTTTGGAAAAGACAGGAATTCCCTAATCCCTAAATCCAAACCTCTAAAGCCAACCTAAACCACTAACATCTAAACCCCTAAACCCCTAACCCCCAAATCCCTAAGCCCTAAACCCTAACCCTAAACCCTAAACTTCTAAACCCTAAACCCCTAAACCCCTCAACCCCTAACTCCCAAATCCTAACCCCTTTAACCCTACATCCTTCGACCCTAAACCCCAAACCCCCACACCCCTGAGCCCCTAAATACCTACACCCTTGAACCCCGAATCCTTCAACCCTTAAGCCCACAAGCTAACCCTAAAGCCAAGGCTCCAGACCCCTAAACCCTATAGATCCAATACAGGAGCCCTTTAAGGAGCCCTTTCTCTTTCCTTCTCTTCTTCGGTTGCTTCTCTTCCTTCTGGTGTGGTCTGGTAGTAGACGTCGGTCATCAGTTCCTGGACTTGTTCCTTGAGCTGGTCACAGGTGACGTATACCTGCCGCATCTGGTCCTGAGCGTCACTTCTCTCACGCTCGTTCTGTTCGGCCATTTCCTGAACCTGAAATTTGACGTCCTGTACCTGGCCCGTAAGTGTCTTCACGCACATTGCCACGTGTTCCTGTGCCTTGCGAAGCTTGACTGCTTCCTCTGTGTTCTTCCTGATCGACCTTCCGCAAGGCCTTGAACGTAGCGACAACATCCACGCTTCCGACCTGCACCACACAGTAGGGGAACCCTCAAACCCCCCAACTAGCATCTATTCTGAACCGGGTAGATCCCTTCTTCGGATCCCTATAGATCCCTTGAAGGAACCCCTAGACCATAAACACTTAACCCTAGGCATCTAAGGACTCGTATACTAAGGCTTTTGGGACCAAGCACCATGTCAAATAAGACTTTTGGGCCATTTTGATGCCCAGGGAAAACGAGCCCTTAAAGGATCGCTCCAAGGGAACCCTATAGATCCCTTGAAGGAACCCCTAAACCCTGAAACCCTAAACCCTAAAGCCCTAAACCCTAAAACCCTAAACCCCCAAACCCTAAACTTTTCAACCCTAAACCCTAAATAAACGCTAAAAGGACCCCTTGAAGCATCGCTTCAACGGAAACCCTGTCCACCCAAGAGGAACCCCTTATTAGATCCCTTTAAAGGACCCTTTATAGATCCCTTTAAAGGAACCCTTATAAATCCCTTTAAAGGAACCCTAGATGAGTCCCAAGATCAGGCCTGGAGGAGCTCGAGAAGCAGGTCCTGAGTCCCTCGGTATTGCCTCGGCTTAGGGGTGCCTTTGAGGGTTTAGGGTTTAGGGTTTGGGGTTTAGGGTTTAGGGTTCCTTTAAGGGTTCCTTTAAGGTTCCGGTATGGGTTTACGGTGGAAACTCCAGAAAGTTGGAATATGGTTTCATGGCAGGATACCCTATATTTTTACCATAGAAGGGTTAGGATAATCATATTCCAACTTTCTGGATTTTACCATAGGGTCTACGGTTGAGGGTTTAGGGTCCTAAACCCTATAAATCTTTGAATGGGTTCAGGGCTGAAGGACTTTGGGATTAAAGGGTTTGATGGGTTGAGGGTTGAAGGTATTGACGGATTTAAGGGTTCAGGGATTTAAGGCTTAGGGGTTGGAGGGTTTAGGGGCTAAAGGGTTTAGGGGTTTAAGGGCTTTTTGGGTTTCGGAGTTTTAAGGTTATAGGGGTTGGGGACGAGGGTTTAGGGGTTTAGGGTTTTTAGGGTTTAGTAATTAGAGCTGTATAGGGTTTTTAGGGGTTACCTGGGGATCTAAAAACCCACCGTTTTGAAGGTTAGGGCCTATACTTAAGGGGTCATAATTTACTACATTATAGGGCTCGGGGTTGCAGGCGCAGTTTATCGTGTCAGGAATAGCGTTTAGGGCTTAAGGGCTAAATCCTCCGGAAGGGTTCATACGGGTCTCTTAATTTTTCTACAGTGGTTTGACGGGTTCATAGAGGCTTCTTGGGGTTTGAAACAAAAACTAGAGGTTTTAGCGGGGTGACGCTTCGTTTGAATGCCCCATTTAGCGTTCGTTTCAGGTCTACTTTGGATTCCGTTAAAGGTTCCTGTCAGGGTGCCATCATTTAGGGTTCCTCTAGTTGGAAGAGATCCCTGAAGGGTCCCTTTGCCTGTTTTTGACGTAGGGTTTATGGCTGTCCGGTTTAGGGTTTAGGGCTTCTGAGATATAAGCTTACACAGGGGCTGTGGGGATTTCGTTCTCTCTTAGCTTAGTGGACCACATCTTGAATGTTGACAGTTTCGCCAGAGGCATACAAACACAGTTTAGCACTGGGAGCATCGGAGAGCAGAAACAGAACCGACAACCAATTTGTAAAAGCTCTACGTTATCAACCCAAGAGCTCAATAAGGTCCCTCTGAATCGTCAGGGTTTAGCTTTAGGGTCTGGGGTTTAGGGTTTACACTAAGGTTCAAGGGGTGCGAACAACTCCAGCTGGGCTGCGTGAAGATGAGCGCCTTCTGCACGGGACCCTCCTGATTTCAGGTCTTTGATTAGGGCAAACAAGTATCTTGGATGTTTTCATAGGATTTCATAATGCCCCCTAAGTTAAGGCTCCATGTGCCCATATAGTACATACTTAGGCCTTAAAATATAGAGACCCCTTTAAGGCTTATGTATCTACTTTAAAGGTACATGGAGCCTTTGGGGCCATAAGGGATTGGGCGTTGATAGCGGATGCCGGAGTTTCATGAGTGGGTTCAGAAAGGGCCTTAAGGGGTTCGCACGGGGTTCCAAAAGCTAAGAAAAGGGGCTTTCACGGCTTCGTTCCGGAGTTTAGGGTTTAGAATACAGGGTTGCGGACGCAACAGGATCAGGATTTAGAACTAAACGACTCAGTAACTCAGCGCGGGCGAACTCTACAGAGCTCAGGATTGAGGATTATTACGGCTTTCGGGGTTTAGGGCTCTCTTGCCTGTCTTGATTCTTGTTATAGGGCTAATCGAGATTTGGAAAATTGATAACAGGTTCAAAATTACTTTGGAGGGCCTTGGCAAAGCCTTAAACCTCAAACGGTCTAGTGTCGTAAGAAACAGCTCAGCTGCCCCCCCAATGACAGTTGGAATTCCATCCCACTTCATCGTACCATAGATGCGACCCCTGTGAAACCCTTTACTACGCCCGATGAAAGCCCTTGCAAAGCTATGCGCCATCACCTGCAAAAGCCATACCAATGCGCAGAAGTCGTGTACCCTTCCAGAGTCCAGTATGTCCCCTACAAGATGCATCCTACAAATCCCATGAGAGAAACACCGTAAACCTCTATCAACCCTGCAAGACACAATCACACCCCCAAACGGGCCGATAAAGGCCCCCATCGGACCCCATAATATCTAGAAGTTTCCGAAAATGGGGGGGGGGGGTACCTTATACATATAATAAGGATCCTACTTAGGGTACCATATTAGGGTCCCCTATTATCGGAAACTCCCATCAACTCATCTATTCCCTGCCCCCCGAGACCTGTGTGACCCCCTCGAACTAAACCCTAAACCCTAAACCCTAAACCCCAAACCCTTAACCCATGAGCCTCTTGACCTCCAGAACCCCAAACCCCGAAACCCTGTATACCAAAGCGGTAAAGCCGAAAGCCACTATAAGCTTACCTTTGGTTAGCAGGGAATGGAAGAACGGTAGTAATAGTGGTTATAATTGCACCCCATTCCTCCATTCCCTACTAACCTCTAAGGGTAAAAGGAGGGACCCTTAATAAGGACCCCTAGGTATATACCCTGAATATATCTATTATATACCAATTATATAGCCCATTATAGGGTAGGGGTCCCCATTTAAGGGTCCCTCCTGCTCCCCTTTGATAACCACAGGTAAGTAAGACCTTAGGACCCGTGTCAACCCTAACGTCCTTACAAAACCTTCATACTTTGCCTCGGCGAAACCAAACCAAAAAAAGACTGTAAACCCCAAACCCGCCATCCCTAAACTCTAAACCCCAAAACCCTGGACTCTAAACCCTATACCTGTATCCCCAAACCCTACGAAATAGTAGGTTATGACCCCCTAATTAGAGGGTCGAACCCCTAAAACAGTAGGTTTTTTGGATCCCCAGGTAGACCCGAAACCCTAAAACCATATAGAACCCTATGGACCTAAACCCTAAACCCTGAACCGCCCTTTTGGAACTTTGGACGAAGGGGGTTGTAACTAACTGTAAGTATGGTTACGTTAATTATAACCGTAGTTGCTATGCCCCACGAAACTTCAAGTATAGACCTCTTATAGAACTTGTATAGATCCTTGTAAAAAAGACCCGAAACCCTTATGAGAGTTTCCGAAAGTAGGGGGCCCTAATAGACTTTCAAAGAACTTTGAAACGAATCCTCCCTAAACCTCAACCGCCCTTATAGAATATTTCAATCGAATCCTCCCCCTCGTCTCCTCGGGCTCTGCTTCCCAGATAGATCCGAGCAGCTCGATGAGCTTGGCCCTGGGCTTTACAGTTTTTGGGCTTCTGTAAGGTTTAGGGTTTAGGGTTTAGGGATTAGGGTTTAGGGGTTTTGGTTTAGGGTTTTAAGGTTTAGGGTTTAGGGGTTAGGGTTTAGGGGTTAGGGTTTAGGGATTAGGGTTTAGGGATTAGGGTTTAGGGATTAGGGTTTAGGGGTTTATAGTAGAAGCGCAAAAGTTGGAAACCCAATAGCCCTAACAAGGGTTCCTTAAAGGGATCCATAAGGGCTTATGGTTATCCTATAGGGGATTATAGGGTTTATAGTGCTTTTGGGAATAGAAGCCCAAAAGTTGGAAACTCAATAGCCTCCATCCTTAAGAGTAATGTATAGGGAATCCCGGCTCTATTTGGCCTTAATCCGGTTTCCAACTTTATGGGGTTTACTGTAGAGCTTTAGGGCCTCCGTAGGGTTTTGGGTTTAGGGGTTTAGGGGGTTAGGGTTTAGAGCTTTAGGGCCTCCGTAAGGTTTACCTGTGACCCCAAACCCTACAAAACAGTAGGTTATGCCCCCTTAATTAGAGGGTAGAACCCTTAAAACGGTAGGGTTTCGGATCCCCAGGTAGGGTTTAGGGGTGAGGGTTTTAGAGTTTAAGGCTGAGGGTTTAGGGGTTTGGGGTTTTGGGCTTTGGGTTTAGAGCTCCTTGTAAAAGGTTTCCTGTTGGGGTCTACTTGGAGGATCATTGGACTTAGTAAGTACGGTTATAAGTACCTCAATTGGGGTTATATGTAATCATAAGTATGGTTACCTTATTTATATCCCTAGTTACTTAAGACTAAGTCCAATGATCCTTGAAGTACTTCCAGGATCCTTGTGGGTTCCTTGAAGGATACGGGTTCTTTGCAGGGATCTACAAAGGGTATCCAGGGTTTAGGGTTTAGGGCTCCAATCAGGTCTTGCTTTGCGGACTCATGGTGTCTCTGACGATGGAAAACACTGAACCCTCAACCGCAAACCCTCCATCCCTGAAGCAGGTTCTTGGCACAAGCGGAGACTTCCCGGGGTCAGGCTCTAGGTTTGCTTTTGGATCCGAGTTTCCAATCAGCACTAAACACCCTACAAAAGGCTTAAAACTCTATCCCCAATGCATTTTAGTGTTATTTGCAGATATAGAAAAGTTTTAAGGTACCAGAGCCCTCGACACTAAACCTAACTCAACAACCCAACCCTGACACCCTAAGCCGGTTAGTTTAAGCAGCCCCAAATGCTCGCCGAAAGTCGTCTTCCCGCTCGCTTTCGCGGCTTTGGGACAGTTCGCTGGTCGATCCTCTGGACTTTGAAGTAACCAGGGAGAGAAAAGTATAGACTTGTATTTCATAATGGTTCCTTTACCCTAAACCCTAACCCAGAAGGTCCAAGTACCCAAATAGTAGGGTTCTAGCTCCCAAAATCCATGCTCTGAATGGTTTTTGGACCTTGAAACTCTACTATTTGGGTACTTGGACCCTTAGGGTAAACCCTAAACCCTACCCCAAAAAAGTTTTCGAGTATGGTACTCCAAACCCATTATAGTATCCTTAAGGGAGGGGGGTCCAAGGGGGGGTATATAGCCTAGTGATCCCTAATTCTCCCTAGTACTTATAAGGTTCCCTTACAGTCCCCTAAGGATTCCTTATACCCTCCCCCCTTGAACCACCCTCCCTTAAGGAACCTTTAACCCCAGGTCCTCTGGAGGCAGTGCAGCTGGATGGTTGCAAACCTGTCGAGTCGAGGGCAGAAAGGTTTAGGGTTTAGGGGTTTAGGTTGGGTACGGCCCCCATACAGTAACAGTCTATAATAGGGCTACGATTAAGGGCCTATATATCTATATATTATGAATATTATCCAACTGAGTGGGGGCCGTACCCAAGGTTTAGGGGCTTAGGGTTTAAGGTTTAGGGTTTAATAGCGATTTGCAGCCGGAGCTTCGTTCTGGTTGAGAAACTGAATATTCGGTTTCTCTGCCCCTTCTCCATGTTCCTTTCTTGACAGGGAAGCCGTTAAAGCAAGGAGCATAACGGCAGTATTTGGGGGACTTCTTACCTTTCGCTGCCAAAACACGAAGAAGACAAAAGTGCTCACTATCAACAGGGTACTGACTCCGGGTCCTAAACCCTAAACCAGGCATCATCAACTCAATGTCTGACCCAGCATCCTCTGTTTAACACCCGCATAAGATGCCAGAAAGCAATACAATGTAGTCGACCACCCTAAACCCTAAACCCCTAAACCCAAATCCCAAAGCCTTGCACTGCCTAAACCCTCAGACCCTAAAGCTTCAAGCCTAAATCCTTAATGTGGGTAGTTGTCAAGATTAGGGTCCCTTTTTGGGTACCCTAAATATTAGGTACCGTACTAAATTAGGGACCCTAAAAGGGACCGTAATTTTGACAACAACCCATATAGAGGCCTTCATACTTAGAATGGGAGTTTGGGTATGATGCTATACTTATCATAAGGAGCCCCCGGAAACAGTATAGGTAACTAATGGTAACTATTTAAGCCTCCATATTAATCTCAAACCCTTATGGAGCCCCAGGTTTGACCTAAACCCTAGGCCCTAAAACAAAAAAGCCCTAAAACCCTAAATCCTAAACCCTAAACCCTAAGCCCTAGACGCCTGCTGTAGCCGGTGCAGCGCCAGGAGAATGGCGGCACTGCGTCGCTGCTGGTGCGTGCGCCCCTGAAGTTCGAGGCTTTGCAATGGGGCTTTAGGGCTCCTTTAATCAAAAGGGAAAAGGAGGGACCGTTAATGGGGACCCCACCCTATAATGGGCTATATATTGGGTATATAATAGCGCTATTAAGGGTATATACCTAGGGGTCCTTCTAAAGGGTCCGTCCTTTTACCCTTGGATTGAGGGATGCTTTAAGGGATCTGTAGGGTTTTAGTGTTTTTTTGTTTGAGGCCTCCTTTAAGGGGTGTAGGGTTTAGGGACTAGGCTTTGGGGGTTTAGGGGTTGAGGGTTTATGGTTTAAAGCTTAGGATTTAGGGCTTAGGCCTTTTCATAATTGTGCGTGTGTGTGTGTTTTCCTTGAGGTGGTGGTCAGGATTTAAACGTTTAGGGCGTCAGTCAATAATTAGAATACGAACTGGGGATAATGCACACCATAGTGACAATCAGGAACCCCCAAAACCCAATTTGTCAAGCCCATAGCCATGTAACCAGCGATGGGTAGCTCCTGGGAATCCTTCCCGCCATCGTGGTACACCCAGAGGCGCCAATTTAATATCCCTTACTTACTTGAGGAATTCACACCGATTCACTGAAGGGTTCCTTAAAGGGTTCCTCAAAGGGATCTATAAGGGCTCTATAAGCCAATTCAGGAATATACCTCAAATAGTAGGATCCCTAATGTGCTTTAAACTTTAAGGTATGTTCGAAAATTGAGGGATATTGGAGTATCTGGGTACATCAAGCAGTTGCCTCCTCCCTCCGACTGGACCTGCCAGCCAGCAACCATCCCTGCTCTGCCCGATCCAATCTATGTCGCTGGCGTTGTGTGCTGCCCGAGGAAAACCAGAGACTCCAATATCCCTTAATTAAGGAATACAGCTTAACTGCAAGTCGGATCCTGACTATGATCCAAGGACTATTCCTAAGTTGAGGGATACGGGAGTCTCTGGGCACTTCTTGCCGCAACTAACAAACTTCTCCTTCGCTCTGTGCTTGCAGGTCCACGTAAACCCTGCACCGCGAAACCAGAGACTCCAATATCCCTTAATTAACGCATATTCTTAATTAAGGGATATTGGAGTCCCTGGGAAACCTTTCAGACCTCCCACCTGCTCTCCAAAATTCTACCTTACCAAGGAGTGAAAGTAAGACTCTGGGCATGTGCAAGGATTCTAGATTTCCCACCTGCTCTCAAATTCACTACCAAAGTAGTGTCAGTGGGACTGTGGCCGAGTAATTGTGGTCAACTGGCATCGCTTAGACAGTCTTGAAATCTGGAGAGCTGGAAAAGTGAGCGTGAGGTCATTGAGCACTGCCAGACACGGCCACCGTTGTACGGGCATTGCAAGTCTGACTACTTGATTACTTGCGGGATCAAAAAAATTCTTTGATTAAGCTTACAACAACTTCCCTTATCAAGCCGGTTTGGAGCTTGCGGCTTCTTTTGGTGTACTATATATAGAGACTTAAGTAATCGTATTGACAACCCACCCTCAGCCGTAAAACCTTAAACAAAAAAGAGCGTCCGCCTCCTCCAGCTCGGGAGCATCCACGGTGGAGGCCAACATGCCTGCGTTTCGGAACTGCCCACTGGGAACAAAACACCTAACTAAGACTGCTCATGGATTTCGGGTTTAAGGTGAATAGCCCCAAATTCTGAACTGGCCCGTATCCCTAAATCCTACACCCTCAACCCTACACAAACTATGATTGGAATTCACACTTGACCATGGGCCAACACCACAAACCTGAAACGAGGGTCTTCGTGGTTTATTTCTGTCGTTGTTTGCTTACAATATATAAGGAGGCCCAGAAAAAAGGTATTCTGTCTACTCAGGCTTCTATATCCAGAAAGTCCAAAATCACTGATTTAAAATTCCTCCAGCGGTTCTATAAGCACCCAGAAACATGGCCTTTCTTAACCCAGGCACGATACCTTTTCCTTTGAGAGGGGGGAGTGTTCTTTGTCTTGGATCCTTTAAGCAGTCTGGGTAAGGGTTTCAGGGTTTATAGGGTTTATGGGGCCCTAAACCCAAAATCCTGAAAACCTGAAACCCGCAACCCTAAAGCCCCAAACGCTGCCTAGACCCAAAACGGGGTCCTGGGTGAACCCTAACCCTAAGGGTCCAGGTACCCAAATAGTAGGGTTTCAAAGTCCAAAAACCATTCAGGGTATGGATTTTGGGACCTAAAACCCTACTATTTGGGTACTTGGACCCTCTGGGTAAGGCCTAAACCCTCCACTTCGTGAGCCCTACGGCTCTCAGGGTTTAGGCAAGGACCTTGGGAGGCGCCACGAAGGAGGACTTGGCCAAGAGATTCGTAAAGCTCGCTTTGCTCCTGGATGGGGTTTAACGATTGGGTGTTTACCTAGACCCTCAAAAGTAAGTAAAAAACTGGCCCAACACCTATAAAAGGCTATTATTCTACATACTTTTGGGGTCCATGTATGGGTTCGGGATTTCCTCATCAAGCCCGGGCGGTAAACCATAAATCCAGGCTCCAAACTCATCAGCTTTTGTGGGTTTGATGGCTTAGTACCCTAAACCCTAAACCCTGAACCCTGAACCATAAACCCTAAACCTTAAACCCTGAACCCTAAACCTTAAACCCTGAACCCTAAACCCTAAACCCTGAACCCTAAACCTTAAACCCTGATCCCTGAAGTTTAGGGTTTGGGGTTGGGGTTGGGCGGCCCGGGGCCCTGCTCCTAGACAGCTCTGCATGGCCTGGTATTTAGGGTTTGGGGTTTAGGGCCTACTAACCTAGTAGGAGTTGTAATTCTCATCGGTTGTGTCAGAGATTTGTTATCAGTTTGAAGAAGGTTTCTATGAGCCTTGCTTAAAGGTTTTGTCGCAGCCTTCATAACCAAAACCGCCCTTTTTCGGAGAGGAGAAAAGCAAAGTGCCTAAGACGTGTTGTCACGCTCCGGCCGGGGGAACTGTGTTGTTGGGTTCCGGCGGTGCCGGTGAAGGTCCCCAGTGGCAGTGGACATGGTCTCAAGACGTCCTGGACGGCCCGCTGGATTGGCCCAGGGTTTGCAAAACATAACAAGGAGTTGGGATCCCCTGAGGCAGCAGCTGTCCAGGCAAGTACTTCGACAATGCTGAAGTTTCCGGGGTCTCTCGGTAGGGTTACTTGGGGTTTAGGGTTCAAGGTTTCGGGTTCAGGGTCTAAGATTAAGACTTGGAGACTTGAAGTACTGTCCGGGGAGCGAAGTCCGAGCGCGACTGGGCCATGCGGTGCAAGTGACTGTTGCGCCAAATGATCGAGGAGCGGTGGTCGTTCGTTGATGGAGCTCCCAACTAAATTCGGGATGTTCATGGCGCAGGGCGACACCGCCGTGACATTGAATGGGCACAGCTCTTTCTCACGCATTGACTCCCAATTTCCTGACTTCACAGAGGAGGATTGGCTAGATCCACCTGCCCCACATGGATCTGGGTATGAGGACGATACCGCCCCGTGCAACCAGGTACACCCCTCCCTTCCACCATCAATGAGGCAGAGAAGATCGATGTGAACCTCAGTCATCGGACGTGAGGCACAAACCCGTGAGTCACTCGGATTCGGCTCAAACCCTACAAACCATCGGTGCCAAGAACCCGAAGCTCTCGAAACCTAACCCCCTAATTCACCCGAACACCTGGACCCTGAAGACTCGACCTTAACCCTGCCACCCCAACCCTATGCTTCCACGGACCTTCTAGTTAGGGCCCTGGAGCCTTTAAGGACCCAATAATAAGGTCCCTGGAAGCTTAGGGCAAGATTAAACCCAAAGCCTCTACAACGCCCTTAATCTCGAAGAAACCCGTAAGCCATAAGCATGTAAACCTTGTAATAAGACCCTGCAAATCCAGGACTGTATATAACTCGGAACCAGGCATCCAAAATAACACCCGTAATGAAACTGAGATGAAACCCTAAAACCCTCGCCCCTGAACCCTAAAACCCTGAAAACCTGAAGCCATAGATAGACCTTTCGAGCCCGAAGCCTGTAAACCCTAAACCACTAACCCTTAAACCTTGAAAGTTATGCGCCCCGGCTGTCCGGCTGCATCTGTACCTCGGCTGCTGGCTCTTCAGCGAAAGAATCCAAAGACTCCAACAGCCCTTGGATTCCTTAAAGGTTCCTTGAAGCGTTCTATCAGGGATCTTTGGGTTTTAGGGTTTAGGATTTCTTAAAGCGTTCCTCACAGGGCTCTATAAGGGATCTATAGGGTTTACTCCCCCAAGTACCTTTTCATGGAGTCCTTATATGGTCTCTGATAGTGGGTATTCAGGGTAGTTGGGGGGTGCCTTAACCCCAAAATACGCCAAATAACCTGCCCTTCTGTGGACCTATGTAAATAAATCATACTGAGGGAGCCCTGAAAATAGTAGATGGGGGCTCTTGGTACGGCTTAAGGTTTAGAGTATGCTGCGGGGCTACGGGTTTCAGGACTTCCCAAAGCCTCCAAAATCCCTTAATTAAGGAATATACCATTAAATCATATTAGGGATCCTACTATGATTTCAGGTATATTCCTTAATTAATTAAGGGGTTTTGGAGGGTCTGGGTAGGCCCAGCTGAAGCGCTGAACTCGAGGGGTTAGAAGCAGGGCTTAGGCGGCCGGCCTTCCTTTATATCAGGGGCCTGGGTTTAAAGGGCTTAGGGTTTAAAGGGTTTAGGGTTTATAGGGTTTAGGGTTTAGAGTTTAGGTTTTAAAGGGTTTAGGGTTTATAGGGTTTCGGGTTCAGGGTTTAGAGGGTTCAGGGTTTAGGGTTTAAAAAGGGTTTAGGGTTTAAAGGGTTTAGGGTTTAAAGGGTTTAGGGTTCAAAGGGTTTAGGGTTGGGGTTACTGTCCTTGATTTCGAACCCTGTGCAGCTGATCTGTTGCAAATTCGGCACCCAGTCCTGCACCTCGCACTGTCACCGCCAGCAGCACCGAACTTCTGTTAAGATCACAACAGACCAGTACAGAGCGTTGGACGAGGTTAGACTTAAATGAGCTGCCCGTTCTACATCAGATGCCGCACACCACGGCAGCCACCGCCGCAGCCACCCTGACCCCAGGTCACGATGGATCCATCGCCTACAATTGCGGCAAAAGCGAAGCGAGTGGCTTGGATATGCTGCACATTCCTAAGCTGATCCTGCACAACACTGCTGTCACCGCCATAGCCGGCATCACCCCAGGTCAGGAAGGATCCATCGCCAAGAATGGCAGCAAAAGCACCGTTAGTGGCTTGGATCTGCTGCACATTCTTCAGCTGATCCTGCACAGCACTACTATCACCACCAGCCAAAGCATAACCCCATGTCACAACTGATCCATCGCCAAGAATGGCAGCAAATGCCACGTCTGTGGATTGGATCTGCTGCACATTCTTCAGCTGAGCCTGCACAGAGCTACTGTCACCACCATAGTCAGAACGTCCCCATGTCACGACGGAGCCATCGTCAAGAACAGCGGCAAAAGCATCGCCAGTGGCTTGGACTTGCTGCACATTCTTCAGCTGAGCTTGCACAGCACTACTGTCACCACCATGAAGGGCAGAACCCCAGGTCACGACAGATCCGTCGCCAAGGATCGCAGCAAAAGCACCGTTAGTGGCTTGGATCTGCTGCACATTCTTGAGCTGATCCTGCCTGCACAACACTACTATCACCACCAACCAAAGCATAACCCCATGTCACAACTGATCCATCGCCAAGAATGGCAGCAAATGCCACGTCTGTGGATTGGATCTGCTGCACATTCTTCAGCTGAGCCTGCACAGAGCTACTGTCACCACCATAGTCAGAACGTCCCCATGTCACGACGGAGCCATCGTCAAGAACAGCGGCAAAAGCATCGCCAGTGGCTTGGACTTGCTGCACATTCTTCAGCTGAGCTTGCACAGCACTACTGTCACCACCATGAAGGGCAGAACCCCAGGTCACGACAGATCCGTCGCCAAGGATGGCGGCAAAAGCACCGTTACTGGCTTGGATCTGCTGCACATTCTTCAGCTGATCCTGCACAGCACTACTATCACCACCAACCAAAGCATATCCCCATGTCACAGCTGATCCATCGCCAAGAATGGCAGCAAATGCCACGTCTGTGGATTGGATCTGCTGCACATTCTTCAGCTGAGCCTGCACAGAGCTACTGTTACCACCAAGTTCGTCATTACCCCAGGTCACAACGGACCCATCTCCAAGTACGGCAGCAAAAGCCTCCGTAGCACCGAATACCTGCACTCTGGCTATGTGCAGGGCTAATGGGCCCCGATGCCGCAAGCCACTATCTTCAATCGTTGCGCCTTCATCCAGCACGTTTCCTGTTGAGTCAACCAGCTTCGCCCTCCCGACTTCAAGTGCGGCTTGCGCCCGACGCTTCAATGTTCCGACCTTCCCATCCAAGTTTGCATTCACACAGGCTCTCTTGCCGCTCAGCAATGCCATTTCCACAGAAATCAGCATACCACAAAGGTCACCCGAAGCACGTGCTGCAGACTACAACCTAAACCTATTCAGCGACCCCAAACCCTAGCCGACCCTAGCACTAAACCCTACTTAGACTTAGGGACAGACACTGGGTAAAAGCATTCACAAGCACCCTGTGATGATGCTACATAAAGCAGCTCCTGTAAACGTCCAAAGTACTCAATACTTCGGTGCTTGGCTGTTTGGCCTGAGGATAGTAGGTCAATTTCAGCGTAGTAGGATGAAACCTTGTAGTGTGGGATTTTGTCGTTCTAAGATTTTTAGGCTAGCGGCTGTGACAGCAATGCCTGCGTGGAAATTGCGTGTCCCAACATATTCCAGACTGCAAGATCTTGGCTGACTTCTGAACCCCTCCTGAAAGTTAAACTTTCAGACACCTTGCTACAGTTCCTATAGAAACCCAGAAAGTTAAAGTCCTAAATCCCGAAACCCTAACCTCTATAGATCCCTTATAGGAACCCTTAAAGGATCCGCTTATCCGCTTAAAGGTCCTAGGAGCGACTCTCGACCTTCAAGGATACAAACCCTCAAACCTAAACTCCTACTTGGAGGGTCGGGGGACTTAGCAAGTAGGTAGTAACTAGAGTTATAAGTACCCTAAGTGGGTTCCTAATTGCGGTTATGGTACTTATAAAATTATAAGTCTACTTACTAGGTCCCCCGACCCTCCAAGCAATGTGGGGGCCTTTCCCAAAGGCTCCATGTACGGGTCCCTATAATATAGGTACTTTTCGGCCTAAGTATGTACTATAAGGATACATGGAGCCTTCGGGTTTATAATTAGAATAGGGTTTTGGGCCTTTTGGGCCCAATCTACAATAAGTAGAATAAGGAAGCACAAATAGTTCAGGTAATTATTGAGGCCGCTATATTAAACCCTAAAATCTAAACCCTCAAGCTTACACCACGTGGCCCCGAAACCCGAACACCTCAACTTTATGCTTTCAGCCGTGTCAACCTTCATAGGGCTTGGGGGTTTAGGGTTCACCTGTATCCCCTAAACCCTACAAAATAGTAGGTTATGACCCCTTGATTATAGGGTCTAACCCCTAAAACAGTAGGTTTCTGGATCCCCAGGCAGAGTGCCCAAGGGCGTGCAAACAAGCGCTCAACTCTCACGCGCCGGCCACGTGGACTGGAGGGGTTCTTGATTCTTGAAAACAACACCGATCAGGCTTCTCAAAACAACTGGTCACGATCCTTGAACGCTACACCCAACATACTTATTTTACAAGGACGCCGATTGGAGTATTTCCTAAACTTCAAACCCGAAACCGTAAGACCTAACAACTACCCTAAAACCTACGCTTTAGGGTCCACGGCTTTAACTATGCTGCCCCCCAAAGCAGTAGACAGTCTATGAGATGTACTGTGGTATACTCGCATCAGTTCCATCGCACTGTAATCGGCATCGCAACAGCCTGATTGGTTCTATGATACACCTACACACTAAACCCTTCCAAAGCAAGCCGTGCACCATAAGCCCTAAACAAAAAAACAACCATGAACAAAACTAACCAGTGGTTTTGGGGGTTCCCTTGGCTCTTTAGCTCCTTATTTCATAGGGATTATCATCATCCCTGGCTCCTTACCCTAAACCCTAAACCCTAAACCGTTTAGCTCCTCCAATACCAATGCTTAGAAAAACGCAACTACAGCCCGACAGAAGCCTGAAACCCTAAACCCTAAACCCTAAACCCTAAACCCTAAACCCAAAACCCTAAACCCTAAACCCAAAACCCAAAACCCAAAACCCAAAACCCTAAACCCTAAACCCTAAACCGACCCTGAGACGAACCTCCCGAAAAACCCTGAAACCTGGACCCTAAACCCTCAAGCCCGAAAGGAACTCATATCATAAGGACCATTTAGGCGGGTAAGGGGGTTGGGGGGGGGTAAGGGTTAAGGGTTTAGAGATTAGAGATTATGGGGTTTAGAGTTTGGGGATTATAGGGTTCAGGGTTGAATTCTGCTAATTATAGTATGGGGGCTGAGTGGATGGGGTTTGAGGTCTGTGGACATTTTGAAGGAATGCTCCCTGAACTTTCAGGTGAAGGTATGGGATTCTGGGGATTCGCTTGTTTGGGGATCTCAAAGATCTTCATTCGCGTGGGAGCTTTGTGCTTCAAGGTCAAGGGCTCGGTATCTAAAACCTCAGAACTCAGCCTTGTGCCAGGTGATGTAGGAACCTGATTATAAAGATTGGGCCTTTATTAGGGTTCTTTATATGTATCCTATTACTTTGGGGTCATAGTCCCAGGGTTTCTTAATCGGGCTTCTACATTCTCCGAGCATCCAAACTTCACAAGCCCGTGAAGTCTGACATGCCCGCGACATGAACTCTTGGTGCTTCTTTGGGATCCGAAAAACCTACCTTTGAAGGGTCAGACCCTCTAACTAAGGGGTGATAACCCAGTATTTCGTGGGGTTTGGGGCCACAGGTTAGTCTTAAACCTGGGCCCTCAATTCTAAACCCCTGAATCCTGAACACCTAGAGCCCGCAAACCCCATAGAGGGTCTAACCCCCAAAACAGTACAGTAAACTCCATAAAGTTGGAAACCGGATTAAGGCCAAATAGTGCTGGGATTCCCTATACATTACTCTTAAGGATTGAGGCTATGGGGTTTCCAACTTTGGGCTTCTACTGCAAGTGCCTCAAACCCTGAACCATAAACCCCAAAAGGCCAAAGTGCCACGTAGTTGTACTCAATCTTCTCAGGCAGTTCTGGCGCGATCGCCCTATCGCTCTTTAGCCGCCTCGTGCTGAAGTTTGCATTTAGGGCTTCGGGTTCAAGGAGTCCTTTCAAGATTCTTTTCAGGATTGGAGTTTCCAAAAATAGGGGACCCTAATATAGGACCCTAAATAGTAGGACCCTTATTATAAGGAGCCCCAAAATAAGGTACCCTAATATCCGGAAACTCCCATATCGGGCTTCGGGTCTTAAGATTTAGGAAATAAAAAAGGTTTCAATGGGCTTAGGCCTAGGTTTCGGATTTGGGCGGAAGTATCTAGTTTATCACTCTGTAAGTGTAGCAGGCGTGCTAGAATTCATTGCACGCCAGTGCTAGGCATCCCATACTTGGAGGGTCGGGGGACTTAGTAACTGGTTATTTTAGGGACCTGTCAGTACCATAACCCCAATTAGGGTCCCTTTTAGGGTACTTATGAGTCTACTTACTACCTACTGACTAAGTCCCCCGACACTCCAAGTACCAGCAACATGGCGTAGAGCCGCGAGCTAGCGAGTTGCTGGATAATAAGGAAGAGTATTCAACAATGTAGTCTCTTTTCTGAAACCACGTTAAGCCCGAAACACTATGCCCCGACCACTAGGTCCTGACCCTACTCCCTGCCGTAACCCTCGGCCCAGAACCCGGCACTGTGAATCTCTGCAAGCCCATGACCCTGCGCGCCCACCCCAGGCCATAAATCCCTCCACGCTTTCAAGCTTTGGGAGTTTCAGAAAGTCATGTAGGCTACCCTTTTCTTGAAAAGGCCTTACATGCTCGGACTTATTAGTATATTACTTGTTCCTAAACGAGGTAGACCGAGCCATGAACTATGCACTCCCCGCAGAACCCTCCACGTCCATCGCCAAGCCCTACACCCAAAGGTTTCCACTCAAAAAGCCCGAGCCCTCAGCCCTATACCCTAAGCCTGAACCTGAACCCTAAACTTGCTGAAGCCTGAGGGCTTCATCCGAATTTAAGGAGTCCATGGCTTCAAATGCATGCGATCTCTCCTTTTCCGCAAACAAACAAGTCGAAAAGCTTTGCTGTGCTGGAGTCAAAAATGCCTTGGAAGGTCTGCATCTTAAGATGTACAATATAAATGCTGTTTCCCTTCCGCATGACTATTCACATGCATGGCCCAGGGAGTACATACTTCGTAGCCTTCTCCCTTGATTGGAGCACACACATGCGCAGCTCATGATGACAAGCACCTGCAAGAGGGTTTCTTCACTCCTCCTCGCTGTCACCGCAAGGTTGGCAGTGAATCTTTACTGACTTTTCCATCTTGCAATGGTGCGTGACGTTTCAACTCTAGAGGCCAGATTGTTCCAGGTCAACAAAACCCGACCAGAGAGACTTCGTTCTCTCCACAACCACAAAAGATACCTCATCTGTCTTGTTGTAGGTCCCGAAGTGGTTCCAATCTGTTGGTAGATCACCTCCGCAAGCCGCGATGCCGCATCCGTCTTCACTCCAGACAGCAGCAGCCCGTTCAGCCTAAGGCCTTCTTTTATCTCCTCCAACCTCATCAACATGATGGTATCGTAGCACACCCTTTTAGTTTCGTCATTCCTTGGAGAATACTCTCGTTCCCTCCATCGGCCTGGCGTGTCGGGTGTAGGTGGAGGTGTAGGTGCACTCACCCTCGGTGGTGTCACTGCGGCTCGGCTGGGCCTCGGTGGTGTTCTTGTCCTCCCAGAAGTCATAGTGGAACCTTGGCCCGGGCTGTGAACATAGCGCTCGTATTCTTCTCCTTCGCGAATGCGTCTCCTCATAGACTCGCTCGTAGATGGTTGTCTCGGTAGGCGAACTGGCTCTCCCTCATCCGCTCGTAGGCTCCCGGCTGCGAAAGCTCGCTCCAGCTCCCGCTCGATCGCTCGCGACGTTGTCTCGCGAAGCTTTCGAAGCCTCTTCATTCGCCTTGCGGATGCTCCAGGAGTATACTGGTAGTAGATCTCGAACAGGCCCCACTTTATCCCTTCATAAACCATCAAGCCCCCCATGATCATCAAGAGGCCCATGAATACCGCCGCCAAGTCCCAATCCACTTGTATCGTCCTCGTAATAGGCGCCGATGTTGTCTCCTCCGAAGATGCCTCCACACCCATCATTAGAATACAACACACCATCGCCACCAGGACCTTTGTTGCCAGTTGCTTGGACACCGTAGTTGACTTTGTTTTCGCCCTCATAGGTTCCTCTACAGCCCACAAATCCAGCAGATCACGTATCCGTTGAGCACTCAGCGGTTTCGTCAATAGGTCGGCCGGCTGTGAAATGCCCGGTTGGTGCCTCAACTTGATCTCGCCGGTCGCTAGCTTGTCCTGGATCCATGCAGACTTCAACCGGAGGTGGCGTGTGCGCCACGAGCCGGTTCCCGCTCCAATGGCCAGAGCGCTGGTACTATCGCTGGCGATGGTCTTCACCGTCGGCTCAACATGCAAGTCCACTAGCATCGCTTCCAGCCCCAGTAAACCCACAGCTCCGTCGAGGATGGCCTGCAGTTCACTTTCAGCAGTCGATAATGCTATTGTTGACTGTCTGCCGCTCCTCCATGTGATCGGCGTCCCGGCCCAGTAAACAGTCCATCCGGTATGTGACCGCCCGCTATTCGGAGCGAAGGCCGCGTCAGGGAAGAGGACCAAGTCGCCCCCGTCATTCTGAATCGCCATTCGCAGGGCCTTCGTTGCCTGGAGGTAACGCATCACTTTGTGGCCTATACTTATACATCTCGTAGGCGCCTTCAAAGTAATCGACGCCATCAAAGCTGAACTGAATGCCACATCTGGTCTAGTTTTGTGGGCAAGCCACATCACTTCCCCAGTTATTCTCTGGGCCTCGGCTATGGTACTTGGGGTAGGGGGTTCATCCTCCTCCATGACATCAAAGAACGATTGCTCCTTGCTCAAAGGGATTTTGTCCTTCTCCTCCTCCCGGAAGCCATGAGCCCTGAGGACCTCCTCGATGTAGCTCCGCTGGTTCATGTAGATCGTCGTCTGGGCTTCATCCATCTCAAGCTCCATGCCCAAGAACCTGATATGGGAACCAGGTCGGAGGAAGGCCAGCTCCGATGTGCGCCACTCCTCTTGGATGGTTTGAGCCACCAGCTTGATCGTCTCCTCGTCCCCCAACAACAAGATATCGTCCACGTAGATTATAACGATGCCCTTGATGTTGTTCTTCTCGTCTCTCAGCACCCACCACGCCGTCACCGTGCGTCCACGGTGCATTCGTAGGCCCGCTGGGAACACCATTGACTGGAGGGTCCGGTCACGGTGGGCACTCCAAAGTGCCGGGGCTTGGCGAAGGCCGTATAAGGCCCTTATCAGGCCCCACAGTTCACCTTCTTCAAGTAGGTCAAACTTTTCCAACAGACGTGGCGGAGTGACCAAAATGGTTGGGGCTCCCGCCTTTCTATCCATCGGAGTCCGTAGAAAAGCCGCCACGACATCAATCAGCGCGACCATCCACCTCCTTTTTCGTGAGTAGACTAACCCCATCCTCACCGACTCCGAGGGCGCCGTTTCCGAGTAGAGTGACGAGTCGTCGGCATTGGCAAAGTTCCCACAAACAACCAGCCTAGCTTTCCGTTTAAACCACGTAGAGCGGTCCTCGGGGTCCGGCGCGTCGCCGGGTTTGATGGTGAATACCATCTTGGCTGGGAGCTTCTGTGCTCCCGGTGTCTGCACCCACTCGGTACGTTGAGGATCTCCTGGAAGTAGACGTAGTATTGCCACGGAGACATTCTTCACCTCCTTTTCAATTGGGGCTCTCCACTCCTTCAGGTTTGCCGCCACCTCTCGAGGGTCAACCGTGTAGGTCACCTCCAACGGAGATTGCAAGTTCTTGATAATCTCCTCCACCTCCTTTGTGAAAACCGGTTCCATTTTGTAAAGCGTTGGCGTAGTAGAAGGTGTTGTCGCCTTGCCATCCCCAATCTTCACGTTGCCCTCGCTGGTGTCCAAGAACATTTCCCAATCCTCCACATCGGAATCTTCGATTGGCAACTGATCCCCTTGAGGTTCACCATCTTGTTCACAAACAGCTCGGTCACCTTTAACTGTGTTCACCTGCACGTTCCCAGTCTTGATGAAGTACTCCGGGAGCTGAGTAGGCGGAACCATGAAGCCATGATCCTCCAGCTCCCTCACCCCATCCTTGGTGAGCTTGCCCAGACATTGAGGCGTATAGGCAATGAGAACGGTTCGGGTCCCTTCCCACGGCATCACTTCATGGGTTTTCCGAGGCGAAAAGACGTTCATACACCCCGGCCTCAACTTGCACAGCTGACCAAACCTTTGGTTCCCCTTGTCGTCGTAGCGTACTGCAACTTCTCCACGGACTTCATCTCCTGGTGTCAGTTCCACCCACAACTCGCCTCCCTTCTTAGGGATTCTTATCGGTACCACGTAGTTCACCGCTTCTTCGTCGTTGTTGAAGTCCCGATGCATTCCCTTGTCTGCGTTTCTTGCCACCCATATAGAAGTGAAGGTCGCCTCCGGGTTGTAGTTGTGAACGATCCGTGATAGCAGCTTAGCTACTTCGGGGTACGCAGTGATCCCTCTCATTGTCCCCACATTTCCACCATGTCTATACATACCGAACTTCACCTCATCAAAGAAGCCATGTTCGGCCAACTCATCGATCAGCTTTTCCGCCTCCTCCTGGTCCCATGACTCTAGAAGTAAAGCTGAACGTCGGGCCGCATAGTCTTCCACATCCTTCGGGGCTGGCGTAAACGACTTCATCTCCACCAGTTCCAATGGAGTTTTATCTGTAAGACGCCGTCGTGGTTTTGGGGGCTCCTGTTGTTCTAGTTCTTCAAGAGGTGGTCCAGGATCCTGTAGGCGAGCACGTACATGAAACGTGTGCACAAACCGCTCTCTCTCCCCATCCTTTCCCGGAACGAAAATAACATGACCGCCGTCCAGAATGTTGCTAAGTCCCACATAGTAGCCAGATGCCCACCTCGACTCGAAGGCTCTTTCCCTCCTCCGGGGTCCTGACGAATCAAAGGCCTTCTGCTTCATGTGTACCTTTGCTCCAAACGGTGCCAGCAATCTCGACTTCCATCCCAGCACTTTTGCCCTCTGAGATGCCGTAGCCGCCTCAACCGCCGTAGGCCACAGCCTGGTAGGAAGTCTCGAGGAGAGGAGCAAAGTCCTCGCCTGGTCCTTTATCCATCTCACTGTGTTTTCAGCCTGGCCATTCCCCTGAGGGATACCAGGTTCGGACCACGTAGCCCGAATGCCCTGATCTCTCATCCAGGATCTGATATTGTGGTTGAAGGTCTCACCCTTGTCGGAATGAAGGCGATGTACTGGTAGTCCATGTGCCTCCAAATATAGGACCACGTCCTGTAGCGCATTCTTCACAGCCGTAGTTCCGTTGTTCGGTAGGGCCCGCGCAAACAGTAAGTGAGTTCCCCTTGGCGCTTCGCAGTCAGGAAAGGGTACTTGATCTCGCTGAGTTCCCTTTTCCTCCTCTTCTGCGTTCTTGTCCTCTTGGTCCGACATGGAGTACAGTGAGTCCTCGTAGTCCTTGTATACTTGCCTCTGTTCTTCTGTACTTCCCACAAACCCTTGTGGTGGACCGCCATGTTGCTCTGCGCCCACTGGCGACCATCCCTGCTCACCCGGCTCATCTTCAACGATAAGTGGACCCTGCTCACCCGGCTCATCTTCATCAAATAAAAACGGATCCCATTCTTCACGTGGTGGTAGTCGAGAAGGTTCTTCGAGTTCCTCGCCGCATTGCTCTTTTTGGTCTAAGGCCGCTCCAGCCTCATGCTCCCATTCTTCACATGGTGGTAGTAGAGAAGGTTCTTCGAGTTCCTTGCCGCTTGACTCTTCTCCTCTTTGACCATTTGGTTGTGGAGCTTCCATGCCGTGATCAGCTGGAGGGGAACGCCCGGAGTAGGCCTTCACAAACTCAGTCGGCAACACATACCTCGCCACCATCATATACTTGAGGCCTTTGCCCATCGTTCCCTTTGACGTAACATCAAGGCCTGGCTTCACTGGACCTGCCAGGTCCACTGTCAGTGTGAACATATCTGGATGCCGTACTCGCGCATGTCGTTTCCCTGTGCCTCTGGCCATAACGCATGTCAAGCAGTCGCGCTGGTAATTGGCGTGTCCCGAACTCACATGCTGCTGCCATTGGGCTGGGGAAAGAGCCGCGATTGTTGGTATACACCTTGGCCTTCGTTCCCAAAACATCATAGCAGCCACAATAGCATCCACCAGGCCTGGAGACCACACCGGATCGTCACGATGGCCTTGAGGAAGCTCCGCTCCGGGTTCTTCGGGAGTTAAACCGTCCAGCCCTTGCAGATAGTAGACGTTGGTTCCCAAAGTAGTACATGTGGTTCTTGCGCTGCCCATAACCCTCTGGTCAAACGAAACCTTGGCCATCTCCATCTGCTCCTGGAAGTCCTTCCACAGTCCAGACTGCCATAGGCTCACATCATCGCCCTTTGCTTCCGTAGGATGCTCCATCACAAACGCCACCGGTCTGTCGCGCAGAGGTCCAGCCCTTTTTGTCGCCCGTCCAGCTTCTGCGACCGCGTACAACCACATCATCCGGACGATCGCCTTCAAGGGCTTCAAGTCCTTGTCCTTGGTCGAGCCGCTCAAACTCCTCAAACCATCCCGTCCAGGAGCTCCGCCAATCACCGCGTCCACCTTCCCATTGATGGCACCCCATAGGAGCAATCTCCATGTATCGTCATTCATCACGTTGTGGGCACTGCAACGATTGGCGTCGAGCTCAAAGACAACGGTATTAGAGCGGTCGAGTTGGAACATTTTGTAGTTGCCTGGGTCGCCCGCGAAAAGGTGTATCACCCACTTTTTCGCTTGGTACAAATAGCGCTTCTGAGGCCTGGTCAAGTAGTCGATCTTTTTCAACAACTTCCATCCATCATCGTGCACTCCCTGTTGAACCAAGCCATGTAGGGACTCTCCCGGAACTTCCCCAAGAAACCCTGCATCTCGCACTGCTCGAAGTCCAGCTTCTAGGTTGGCCTCGCCGGTATACTCCCGAAGGTGGTCCGTCCAGGAGCGATCCATAGCTAGGGCAGCCATCGAAACCCGGTCCATCGTTGCGTCTGCCTCATTCAGCAACCGCTCACGCTTCCGCTCCTCGAGCCTGGATATTAACGACAGCGCCGCCAATTCGCTCAATTGAGGACACCCACCCGATGTCTCCAAAGGGGTCCTTTCACCCCCAGCGTCCTCGATGTAGCATCGCAAAGGAGTCCACACGAGTGTGTAGCCAAGCGTTCGGATTAGCTCTCCCAACGGAACTATCGTTTGACCCGCTGCACCATCACCTCCAGCATCTGGGGACTTAGGCCTCGGCGGCATCAAAAGTGATCCCGTAGCGCTCATCCGCATGGTAAGTCGATTGTCCCCAGCCAACTGAACCGTCACTGCCTCAGAGTCCTCCCACTCTTCTGTAGTGTAGGCGTTCCTTAGGCAATGCGTGGCCCCTGAGTCCAAAAGTGCCGAGGAGGTAGCGTTCGCCGTGCATATTCGGATGTCCTTGATCTTGATCATCTTCATGGTAGGCTGGGTCTTTTCTGGCGACGTATCTTCCCGCGAGGTGGTACCTTGGTTCTGGACAACCTGTTGGGCTGCAAGCATCAGCGACTCTATCGTCCACGGTACCCCTTGGATCGTTGATCCCATGGTAGCGGAGCCATCGCTGGTGGAGCCACTCGTTGCCGTTGTTGACATAGAAGATACCCCTGCTACAGGCTCCTGCGTCCGATTCGACCTCTGGTCCTTTGTTGGTGAGCTTGTAGTAGATGAAGAGGGCCTGTTCGGGGAGCGGTTGACTGGGCAGTCTTTGGCTCGATGTGCCTCCGAGCCACACGCCAGGCACTTGCGGTTCCTGACCTCCTTGTCAAGGTGGGACATCGTATGACTGAAGGTGCAACGGCCTCCTCTTTTGCAGCCTCCTGGCCGCATGAAGTAGCGACACAAGTCGGTCGCCCCAGGCTTCTCTTTGTCCCTCGCCTTGGTAACCTCGGACTCCTTTGCCGCCGCATTGGTTTTGTCCAAAGCTCTCACCCTCGGGGGATTCGTAGGCGATGTCGTAGAAGTCGTTTGCTGACTGGTCATCATACTTTCCAACTCCGCTTGTAGGTGGCGTTGATAGGCCCTGACTGCTTCCAAATCCGGCTGGCCGTCCAGTCGCAACGTAGTCCGTAGCATGGCCGTGCGAAACGCCGCATCCGGCGACGTCTCTATCCATTTCTGGGTCAGAAGGCGAAGTCCTCTCGCCAACACAGATGCATCCGGAAACGCCATCCTGACTGTCTGGCATCTTGCCATCCACCGCGGCCACGACCTCAACATCTTCAAAGTGCTCTCCAGTCCTTCCTTCTCCACATAGTCCGTTGGTGACTGTAGCCTCTTCAGAACATCCTGGCGCTCCAGACTTCCTCCAGGTTGGTAGAGGACGTAGAGTCGGAAAAGCATCCTGGCAGAGTTCGTAGAAAGACGATGGGCAATCATGTCCGCCCTTTGGTCCTCCTCCATAGCTGCTAGTAGCATTGCCGCCACCCTCGCATTCAGCCTTGTCCATCGCTGCGAACATATCTCCTCTGCACCTGTAGGTCCAATCGACAACCTCTCCAACGGAGTTGCCGCTAACCATGTCTGGTACGCTGTATCCACCAACGCCTGAACCTCATTCCACCACACGCCACTTTGCTCGCTGATGTCACATACATCACCGCTGTAGTCACTTCGATCCAGTCCTGGAACAAGAGGGCAGATTCAGCTCCCCCCTTCAACGGCGGCAAACTGGTAAGCGTACTAGTTCCCGGCTTGATCACTTCACTGGCCTGACCTTGGGTCTTCTGCAACGCTTGTAGTTGCAGCTCTTGGAGCTGCTGCATTCCCCTGGCCAAGGCTTCCACAGTCGGCGACTCAGCAGAGGGTGGTGCCCTCGGCGGTGGCGGTGTCTGGCTCCTTGGTCGTTGTAGTAGGGATCGAAAGAAACCTCTTTGTTCAGGTAAGGGAGGTGGTCCTGGTACACTAGGAGGAGCCCTTGGAGGTTCTATAGAAGGTTCTCTTTGTACAGGGTCTCTTGCTCCCGTGTCGTCTTCCCGGCCGGGTTCTCGAAGGCCTCGGGGTTCTGTGTAAAGCGCCGATAGTCGATCAGGATGCCATGAAAGTTCAGGGGAGGGTGCTGGTAACCGTGAAGGTAGAGGTAGTCCCGAAGCGTCTTCTACAGGTAGATCTGGATCTAGTACCCCTTGTGCCCTTCCTCCCAAACCCTGCGATCTCTCCGTCGACATAGGCAGAGGCATCATCATTGTAGCGGGTACACTCCGCTCTGGTTCAGCTTGCTGCAAGACTCTTAGTCTCTCACGCTCTGCATCAAGCTCATGTCGAAGGTATGTGTTGTGATCTTCTGCTACCCTCAACCTCGTAAGCAACCCACCCAACTGGCGTTGTACCTCAGCTTGGATAGCCCCAGCAGACAGCTCAGAGCTCGGTGGAGTCGAAGCCCGCACTGGTCTTTGCTGCCTCGGTGGCGACCTCAGTGAGAAAGGCACTCCGCCAGGAGGGGTAGGCAACGGAGTACTGCTCAGCCCGGCCAATGGGCTTGGGGCCAGCTGCTCATGCGCAATACTCAAGTAGTTCCCCAGACGGCTCATCCATCTAGGAACCTCCAGGCTGCCCAACCAGTTATTCTGCGCCGCCAGCCCTGGAGAAGTCGATCTCGGTGTAACGAAACCAGCCTGACTAGTTGAGGCATCACCTCCCAAGCCCACATTACCTCCTCGAAGAGCCCTGTCCGCTTCTACAGTCGTAGGCAAACCATTGGTTGCCCCCTGCCGCATCCGCGATTCAGTATCTTCCCTCAGAGGTGGTGACGCGGAGGTAGTAGGCACATCGCGTCGATCGCGGTCAACGGCACCATACCTTGGGGCCGTCAACACTTCACTCACGCCCGCCAGCTGTCCTTCTGGTTCCTCATTCACGGCAGCCTCAGTGCCGTTGGCCCCTTCATCACGCGGGCCTTCTCGTTCAGCTCGGTCAACACCATTGACCTGCGGAGCCACGGTTCGAGCATCTTGGGCGCTCATAACCTGCTGAAGCCTGAGGGCTTCATCCGAATTTAAGGTTTAAGGAGTCCATGGCTTCAAATGCATGCGATCTCTCCTTTTCCGCAAACAAACAAGTCGAAAAGCTTTGCTGTGCTGGAGTCAAAAATGCCTTGGAAGGTCTGCATCTTAAGATGTACAATATAAATGCTGTTTCCCTTCCGCATGACTATTCACATGCATGGCCCAGGGAGTACATACTTCGTAGCCTTCTCCCTTGATTGGAGCACACACATGCGCAGCTCATGATGACAAGCACCTGCAAGAGGGTTTCTTCAAAACTCTAAACCCTGAATCCTGAACTCTAAACCCTAAAGCCTGATCCATGAACCCTAAGCACCAATTCCGAAGCCATAGGAGCTCAAGAGCCTGAGAAGCCTACCGATTTAGTTTAGGGTTCAGCTTATGATTCTGGAAACCCTTAAAAAGGGTAGGGTCTTTGGGGTTGTGGTAGGGTTTGACCCTCTTCAGCAATAGCTTTCCCTTCTCATCATATAGTATGCTGGTTGTAGTAGGAGATTATAAACGTTTTAGGGTTGTACTGTAGGGTCCCTGCAAAATCCTTTCAATCTCTAATTCTGGACCATCCGAAAAAATCCGGCGCACCTACAACCCCAGACTCTGAACACCTAAAGTCGAATCCCCGATGCCCGAAACCCTACCACGCAACATAAACAAATCAGCAGAGCCAAATTCCGTGATGTTTGGGGGTTAGGGGTGGTGTTGGGGTTTAGGGTGTAGGGTTGAGGGTTCTGGTACCGTTATGAAAACCGATTAATCGCTTACAGCCGCTAAAACCCTGCACCCGTAAACCCCTTCTCCCTAAACCCTAAACCCTGCACCCCAAACTCTAAGCCCTAAACCCTGTACCCTACGCCCTGAACCCTGAACACCGAAACCCCGAACTGTAAACCCTAAACCCCCAACCCTAAACCCAAACCCTAAACCCTAAACCGTAAGCCATAAACCCTGAACCCCGAACCCTGAACTCTAAACCCTAAATCCTAAATCCAATCCCAAGCCTCAGCACAAACGGTTCCAAGGCGGTGCGCAGGCATCGCAAGGCCTCTTCTGAGCGCCTCAAGGCCTGCAAAACAAGGCTTACTTTAAAGGTTCATGGGACTTAGTAACTTAGAGGGTTCCTCAAGGAGTTCCTTAAAGGGTTCTATAAGGGGTCTAGGGTGGTTTAGGGTTTAGGGTAAACTGTGAGGTTCATGGGACTTAGTAACTAGAGTTATAAGGGGCTCCTTTTAAGGGTACTATAGGGTTCTATAATGGGGTTCCCTTTAAGGATTTAGGGTTCAGGGTCTACTTAGAGGTTCATGGGGCCTAGTACCTAGGGATATAAACAAGGTAACTATACTTATAAATCATTTATAACCCCAGTTAGGGCCTTTGTACCTGCACCTACGAAGTCCCATGAACCTCCAAGTAGGTTAGGGTTTTTAGGGTTTAAGGGTTTAAGGGTTAAGGAATTAAGGTGTAGTAGGGTTCAGTAAGGTTTACTAGGGCTTAGGGTATAGGGCTTCGGGTTTTGGTTTCAGGGTTTAGGGTGGGTTTAGGTTGGGGTTCAGGGTTTACCATCAACGGTTGAAACCACGGGCCCTTAACCCTGGGATGCTTACATACTTACTAAAAACCCTAGGAAGAGTCTCACGGTCCCTAGAACTCCCTAAAAACAGTCTAATTAGGGTTCATATCAGGGGCTCATACTCCTAACCTTAGATACCAGCACCCCCCCTAAAGTACCCTTTAATAGAGTCCTTATGGCCCTTCAGTGTGGATATTTGATAATAGTAAGCCTAATGGGGTTTAGGGATAATAGGGTTTAGTGCCGTTCCTCTACGGTTTAGGGTTTAGGGCAGGCTGACCACCCATCAGGAGATGAAGGATCCACCCAATCAAGAAATCAAGAAACGACCTGTGGATCCAAAAACCTACCGTTTTACGGGTCAGACCCTCCAATTAAGGGGTCATAACCTACTATTTTGTAGGGTTTGGGGCTACAGGGAGTTAAACTGTCAGGGTTTAGGCGCTGATACACAGCAAATTGCAGGTCAGAGCATTCTCAGCTAAGGTGGCAATTCCAAGTGCGCAAAACTTCGGTATTGTGGGTAGAGGGGCCCTAGCAAAGAGTGGCAAATTGCGAGAACGCATTCTTTGTTTAGCCGTCTTGGTCTTTTCCTTTGGTTGTCACAGGCACGGAGTCTGCTTGTTCCTTCGCCAAGTCGCGCCAAGGAGCTTCAGGAATCTGGTGGCCATCCTTGAGAAGCTGGTACAACTTGTAAGTTGTCGAGCCAGTAAAGCTGACCACATGAACAGTCGCGAAGCCAGTTTCCAGTTGCTCTTGAAAGCAACATTTGTAGGAATCTCCCGTTGCCGATATTCAGACAGTTTTGCTTACTGGGTATAGGGTTCAGGGCTTCGGGTTTAGGTTTTAGGCGATGTCTATCCAGGAATATGTGAAGTTATGACTCCTTAATCGGAGGCCAGAACTCTTAAAACGGTAGGGTTTTTGGATTTCCAGGTATACCTGAGCGATCTAACAAGTGTTTAAGGTATATTCCTGAATTGAGCGGTTTTGTTTTCTAGGAGATGTGTTTAGGGCCTTAGGGTTTGGGTCTCAGCGGGTTTGGGTTGAGGATTCTAATGATTTGGAGTGCTTCGGCAGAATTACAGGGATCACGAACGCTGAGAGGCGCTGAAAGGTTTCTCGGGATGCCGTAACAGCTTTTGCGCGGCATCTGGTCTCTCTACTCATCTTCTCAGCCCTGACACCCCTTACCGCGAACCCTAAACCCTAGACCCTCAACCCTAAACCCTATCCCTAAACCGTTAACCCTAAACCTTACAGAACGTGTAGAAAGGATCCCGATCACTGAGAGCCCTACGACCTCATACACTTGAACCCCTATACCCTAAGGCTCCATGTACCCATATAGTAGATACTTAGGCCTTAAAGTACCTATATAGGGACCCTTTAAGGCCTACGTATCACAAAAATATATATATATATATATATATATATATGGGCACATGGAGCCTTAGGGATAGTACACCCAAGCCTGAGCCGAGACTCAAACACGCGAAGCGCCCAAACATTGAAGCACCTTCATCCTGCTCAAATGTCTTAAACTCCCTGAATTTCTCAGAGTGTCCTTATTCCTTATATACCACCATTATGAAACTAGGCGCCAAGGAACCATCCTGATCATGGTTTGGGGGTGTCCTAATTCCATACTAGTAGCCTACGAGGAACCCTCTGGGCTTCTACAGCCGTTGACCGGTTTAGGGTTTAGCCGTTAACCTCAACCTCTCATAGCCCCCTGCAGATCCCTGAAAGGGAATTAACCGTGTTCTCCAACCCAATCGGACCTTTGAAAAGAAAACCCTAAACCCAAACCCACACGCTAAAACCCTAACCCCCTTAAAAGGAGCCCTTAAAGGAACTCAGAAACCCTATAGATCCCCTAAAGGAGCCCTAAGCCCACCCTTGGAACCTGGGGTGTAGACTGCCGAGGATTTCCCTGCCAGGGTTCAGGGGGGTGGATTCCTTCAAAGGGCTTCTTTTGAAGGTCTTCGGGTTTAGGATTATAAGCATAACCAGAAGTTTAGGGTTTTTAGGGGTATACGGGTTTACCCATAGGCTCCATAGTAGATCCTTTTTGGGACTAAATACCTTATGATTATGGAATTCTAAATATGAACCCCAGAAAGGAGCTACTATGGGGCCTATGGGTAGGGCGAAGGTCTTAAAGTATGGAGGGGCTTCGAGGTTCTGAAAATGGTACATGTAAGATATACTATGGGAGTTTCCGAACATAGGGGACCCTGATATAGCACCCTAAACAGTAGGATCCTTATGAAAAAGACACCCGATTTTGCGGAAACTCCCATATGGAAGAGGGTTGAGGGACCATACTAGGTAGGGTTTACTTACACGTGCCTAAAGGAGAGTGGGTTTAGGGTTTGGGGTTTAGGGGGAGAGCTGATCCCTCTAATCCAAGAGACTCCAATATCCCTTAATTACGGAATATACCTTAAATCAGGTCAGGGATGCTACTACAATATAGGGCATATTCCTCAATTATAAGGTGTATTGGAGTCACTGGGATTATGGTAATCCTTCTTTTCCCTCCTCCACTCACCGGTAAGTTTGGGGTTTAGGGGTTTAGGGGTTTGTTTCTTCAAAGGGCTCCTAGAGACTCCAAAACGGTTTAGGGATTAGGGTTTAGGGAACATACCTTAACTCATGGAGTGGTCCTTATTTTGACTTGAGGTATATTCCTTTATTCAGGAATATTGGAGTCTCTGGGGGCCCTAGTGTGTGCTTTGGGGTTTGGGTTCAGGGGGAAGGGGTTTGGGCTTAGGGTTTAGGGTCTTCTGAGAGGTTCATGGGACTTCGAGTAACTTTAACTTCAGCCACCACAGACCTCGGCAGATTGCTTCCCAGAATACGAACCCTGTGCCCCAAATCCTTATAAACCCTTACCCTTAGGCTCTAAGGACTCATACTTTAAGGCTTTTGGGCCCAAAGACTATACTATATAAGGCTTTTGGGCCATTTTGAGCCTCAGGGTTAAGCCGTGATCGTCAACCCCAACCCTTCAGATCAAGTTTAGGGTTTAGGGTCTAAACTTAAACTCCCAATCTCTCAGCTGATGAATCTTTAGCCAGGGCCGCGGCAGGAAGTCCCCTAAACCCCCCAAAACCCATGCGAAAGCCTTATAAACCCCTTTTGAGGCCCTCATAACGGACCAAGTACAATCCGCTATACAACACCATCTTTAAACCCTAAACTCCAAACCAGAAACCCTAAACACTAACTACCAGTATTCCGAACCCTAACTCCTTAACCCTAACCCTAAGGGTCCAAGTACCCAAATAGTAGGGTTTCAAGGTCCCAAAACCATTCAGGGTATGGATTTTGGGATCTAAAACCCTACTATTTGGGTACTGGGACCCTCTGGGTACCTCGGCACCTTTGACCTGGACTGCGACGTGCATACCGAGGGTGACTATGCAGGCCAGTGAGGTGAGGCAGTGCACGTCGGCTACTTGGGTAGCCTTGAACAATGCAGCTGAAGTGCTATTTCTCAGTCCGATTGATGCGGTTATGTTATTCCTGGTGTACCAGTGCTTCTCTGTCATTCCATGTGTATGGTTCCATAGCAATAAAGTGATGAATCAGCGAGCTCATAGTGAGCATGGGAACGGGCCGAAGGGCAATCAGAAGGGAAAGGGCAAAGGCAAGGCTAAACAGCAGACGCAGATGGATGTCACCGGTAGTTCTGCTGCAGAGAGCAATCAGGAATTCTTGAAGAGGATGAAGGATGCAATGCCGGAGCAAGCCAAGATTAGAATGCAGACTACTTTGATCGAGTCAGAATGGAATGTTCCGGTCATGCCGCATCAGCATTTGGGGGCGTCGGGCGGTGTGGCATTGGTGCCGAAGGATGAGTTGCCGGATGTCATTGAGCGGGTCGGTTTTACTGGCAAGCCTACGGCGGTGGTTGTTGTTCAGCATCCAGATGAACTTGGAATGAAAGCGTATCCGAGAAGCATTGTGTCTTTCACGCTGTCAGTGGCGGGACCGGATGGATCAAGGGAGTCTATACTCGCGAAAAGGTGGTTGGTCCAATTGGGTTTCGGGGACTCGGTTCATCGCGTGGTGGAGGGGGAACAGATAGTCATTGAGCAGAAGATGAAGAAGATGACGGCGCGGTTTTCCAAGCGAAGGGGTTGGGATGAGACCGAAGTACCGGCGAGTATCATGATGAGTTATCTCGAGCCTTTTGTTCCTGATCTAGCAGTGGATCAACTCCAATGCCGAATGAACGGTTCGTACTCGTTCTATTGCCATGAGGAGTTCATCGATGATCTTTTGCGTGCTTCGGGGAAGAGTGGGATTTTCATCAAGTGTCAATCTGATGACGTTGCTCCCCTTGAACTCCTATGGCTTCCAGACGCCATGACGTTGCACGATGCCCTTAACTTGACAAAGGATAAAAGGGCCTTCGGCTTGGCGGAGAAAGGGATGAGTGGGAGGTTGGCTTTGAGGTTCAAAACGAGTGATGCATTGTCCAATTTCGCCAAGGAGTACAAGTTTGAGGATACATCGCATTTGGCCAGATGGAAAGTAACAGGCTATCCACTCACCGGGGGTCTTCATGGCCTCAGTCTCCTTTTGAGCAGTCGCAAGTGGTTGAATGTTAATGTGTTGTACATGGATTCCAAAGAGGCTGTGTTTCATTCATCAAACCGTGGGTGTGATCTGCCAATGTACTTCATGGATGCGGGTCAGGGACAGCAGGTCAAATTCAAGGCTCTCAATGCGGTGGCGAGGGGGATGCAGCGCCAAGAAAGAGAAGCGAGTACATCAGCGAGTGGTATTTTTCCAGCACCGCGTGAGCCTCGTGAAATTCGTCAGCGTGCTTTTCTACAGCGACTTAATGCTCAGGCAGATCCCAAGGGTGGGCAAGTCAGGCAGCATGATGGGGCACACACGGGTCAGACTCCTCCGCCCAAGGAGCGCAAGGAGGGTCAGTGAACAGGATGGTGAGTGGGAAGAGGTTTCACTATTTCACTGCATGGTGGTTGCAAGACTTTGTGCACTACGAGGGCGCGCTACTCCTCAAATGGTGGTTTGGTCGCCTAGGGCTTTTCGGGCAAGAACCGTTGAACAGAGCCGTTCAGTTTCACACATGGATGTTTTTCCCCGCGTCGTTGACCATCGGGACCTTTGTCTTTGTCTTTCTGTTAAGCAATGGTGTATGGGATCTTCCTTCTCGCACGTTGGTCGTCATAACAGGATCCAATGGGGAGCTTCTCTTTTATTGTTGTCCTCTACCTTTTCGTTTTCATACATCGAATGCTTGGCAGCTGCACGTAATCAACTTCTTCATGCACTACGAGGCAACACCCTTTTCAAGGTGCTCGCGCACAACGTTAATGGTATTAGCAGCGTTGGGAAATTTCCAGCGATCTGTTCTTTGGACGCTGACGTCCTTGCTTTGACTGAGACGCACGCTACTATGAACAATCAAAAGCTTCTTATCCCCGACAACAAAGACTGGAACATTGTATGGGGCCATGCTCAGCCTTCTTCTTCGCGTACGGGGGTGGCGATTATGGTTAGGACAAAAGCTGCTTGGGCTGTTAGGCCCATTGTTTTTGAGAAGGGTCCTTGCTTGAAGGCTTTCCGTGACGGGCGATTAGTTGCGGTTGAACTTTTTCGTGGAGCGGGAAAACGATCAGTTATCATTTATTGTGTATATGGTCATGCTGGAGCGCGCTGGGAGGCTGAGAAAAAGAGAGCTTTAACTAGTATGTTAAAGGGTATCTTCGAGGATGCGGTGTCACGAGGGGATGTTCCTACACTTGTCATCGGTGACTTCAACATGCAGATTCCTGAATGTGACTACTTGAACTCCCTCGCACGTGGAGGATGGTTGGACACTGCCTATTGGGGCTACGGTGGGCTGGACAACTCGCACACAAGTCACAAAGGAAAAGGTTCGAGGATTGATCTGGGCTTTGTCAACAAGTCTGCTTCTGTCCTTATGTCTTCTTATGAAGTTCGAGCGACTACGGTTCACAGCGATCACTCGGCCATCAGTGTTTGTATGACCCAGCCTGTTGGTGCTCAGGTGCGCTACATTGCGAGGACTGTTGGGCAAAAATTGGAGTTTCAAACCTTTGTTGAGGGATCGGATAAACATGTTGAGACGGCGGATATCAACATTCTTCCATTGTTGGAGAAAGGAGATGTGGATGGAGCTTTTTGGCAGTGGTCTAAATTTGCTGAGGAGGCGCTTGCAAAGATCCCAGTTAACAGTGCTCGTAGTGGTAACATCCCGGACTCTGGTCGTGGACATGTTCGATTCCAGAAACTGGCACGTTTTCCTAGGGCGAGGACGGCGAATGTCATGACTCTACAAATTCGGCGACTTTCATGTGCTCTTCAACGTGCTGAGGAACTTACCCGTATGAAGGCTTTTGGTTATCGGGCCGAACGTACCTGGGCAAACCTTGCTAAGGTCCTGAGTGACGTACCGGATCAATGGCATCAAGAACTGCGTGACCAACTTTGCCAACCTTTGTCGCAATCGGGCTCTATGCGTATTGCGTCTTTACTCCGCAACTGTATTCAAAAGTTGACTACACAGAACAAGTATGCAAGGATCAATGCCTGGAAGCGTAAGCTACAATCGTCGGAAGCTTGCACTTACAAGTGGTTGAAAAGCGGCGGGCAATCCGACACATGTCTCATGCGTATGGATGATGACACATACACTGCAAATGAAGAACAACAGTTGAGATCTATCCTTGATGCGTGGAGGCCTATCTTCAACAAGTTTGCGAACAAGAAGGCGAAGACGAAGGAGTTTTTCGAGCGTTTCGGTGGTTATATGAAAAGTGCGCACATGGATTATCCAGACATCACTGGTGAGTCTTTGATTGCTACGGCACGATCATTGAAGACGAGCGCGGGGAGTCTTGATCAGTGGAGACCGGAAGAACTGCGTGCATTATCATATTGGGCGCCAGCGGTGTATGAACCACTTGCATGTATTCTCAATCACATTGAACGGACTGGTATCTGGCCTACTTCGTTATTGCGGGGTTACACAGCTCTCGTGCCTAAACCTGGTATGTCCGATGACCCTTCCCCCACCGATTTTAGACCGATATCTGTTTTATCGGCAGTTTATCGTCTTTGGTCGCGTCATCGGTTCGGTATTGCGCTTCAGTGGCAAGAGGGATGGGCACATGAACAAATATGGGGATGTAGACCGCGACGCGGGGCGGAGGCGATGGCCATGGACATAGCACTCGACCTCGAAGCTGACATGTATGGTGAATGCCAACTGGTTGGAGGTATTTCCTTCGATTTTAAGAAAGCATTTGATTTGGTGCCGGTGGATACTATGCTACTTGCCATGAAACACCGTGGTGCTCATGCCAATCTATTGCGTGCCATGCGGGGCATGTATGATGGACTTGAGCGTGTCTTTCGGCTACGCGGATCGTGCACTGGTTTTTGGCGAGCCTCTAATGGTATTCTACAGGGATGCGCTTTGAGCATGATTGGGCTTAATGCCATTGTTGGTGTATTGCCTGAGATTGCGGAATCAGTTGTGCCAGAAGTTACAGCGAGGACGTATGCTGACGATGTTTCGGGAGTGGCTAAAGCTTCTACGCGTAAACAGCTACAAAACAGTATTCGTCGTTTCCATATGCTGGTCAAGGCCTATGAGGATGCTGATGGGGGGGTCATCTCCGTGCCAAAAACGTTTACCTTTGGTGACCCAAGTCTACGCGGTATCCTTCATGACCAATACGATCACTGTGAAACTTTCCGCTTGGTGGGTGGATCCTTTACTGTTCGTCAACGCGCTGTTTCTTTGACAGAGCTTGAAGTGAAGCGTTTCGATAAATGGCACAACACAATCCGACGCTTGCGATATGCACCTATTCCATGGAAGGGCAAAGCCAAAATGCTTTTGGCTACGCAAACGCAAGCCCTCTGGGGTCAGGGTACGCACTCGTTCACCTGTGATGTGGACTACCTCAAGAAGATCCGCTCTGACATTATGCGCACTATGTTCAAGTGTGATTTTTATTCGTTTTCAGTGCCTCTGACATTTTCTCTTCTTCTTCCTCCTCAGTTGGACCCCTTTTTTGGCCCGGTCTATCACGGTTTGCGTACTGTTACCCGCTGTATGCGAAATAAGGCTTTTGCGGAGACGGTCAAAAGGCGTATTTTGCAACTGCCTTCATCGCACAAAGATGGTCCAACGCAGCGTTTGCGTGAACTTGTTGAGCATACTACCTTTGGACCTCTGGTACGTGAGATGATTGGGAACGTGACACTAAATGAGCAGGAGTGGGCCCACAGACTTCGAAACAGTTGGCGGTGCTTTTTGTGGAACAAGGCAACTGGTGATAGGCCACAGCACTACAGCGATTTGGGTAATGTTGATATGGAAAAGACCATGGCGTTATACAAAGAACTTTCTGTTTTGGCTGATGTTGAAGATTGGGTTGAGACCGAGGGGTATGCAGCTAGCGTGGATGATGCGCGGGCAAAACTTGGGGTTCTGCGAAGGCTTCTTACGGGTGGTCTCTTGTCTGAGGAGCGCAACGCCCGTCACAGAAAGATCAAAGATACTCCATGCTCATGTGGTGCGAAGCAAACTGTTATGCATATTTCTTGGGATTGCCCGAACTATGACTCCATTCGCAGGCCGTATTTGAAGAACATTCCCAACAAGGGCAAGAAACTCCCTTTGTGTACGAGGTACTCTGGTCTTGCCTCTCAGCGTTCGCGACTTTCACCGTCTACAGTTGTTTCAGTGCAGCGTATGTTGGTTGAAGTTTGGCAAACGTACATAAAGGACTGGCACCAAGGAAAGGCTCCACCCAAAACTGTTAAGGCGGATGTCACTGTTGATGATGGTCCTCCAGAGCCCCCTAGCTCTACGGAAGATAATGGTCACGTGCTTCAGCCCCGGTTAAACGCAGAAGGAGTGTGGTGCAGAAAATGCGGACGTTATGTTGGCCTTCACAAGCATATCCGCCTCAAAATCACTCATTCGAAGTGCGAGTTTGCTGACCTACCTCAGTCGCAGTGGTTGGAAGTTGAGGGAGCGATGAGAAATCCTAACCGCTACAAGAAGCTTGAAGATGAAATGAACTTGCGGTACAACAAGCACAACCATGAGCTCGTCTGGAACCAGAAAATCGGCAAAACTATCGGCGCAGAGGACGAGGGCATTGTTCGATGCAGCAAGTGTCAGAAGTGGTGGCGTTGGAAAGACAGAATGACTGCTCTGCCACGTGCTTTGTGTGTACTCAGTGGAAGTGTTAATGCTCAACCTGGCGCTTCGAGAGCGCCGAACCCAAAGGTTTCTTCTAAGAAGAGTGCTAAGGGTCGTCGTGATGATGTGGGTGTGGAGAATTCAAAACCAGATGAAGGAGGTAATGCTGCTTCTTCCTCGGGTATATCATCTCACCGTTTTCGCACAGGTGTGGGATGAGCGTGGTTTCACTGGTGCCCAGACGCAGTTCGGCGTCTTTGCACATGCAAACACCAACTACTGGGACCCTCTGGGTAATATAGTACCCTGAAAAATAGGATCCCTATCATAAGGACCCCAAAATAAGGTACTCCCCCTAATTTTCGGAAACCCTAAACCCTTATAGTAGCCCTTTAAAGGAACCCTTATACTACCCTTGTAACCCTAAGCCCAAGCCGCTAATGAAGCAACCGCTGCCACCGGCCTTCTTCAGTGGACGTTCGAACGTCTTCAGGAACTGGTCCTCCAGGGTTTAGGGTTTAGGGCTTAGGGGTGTAGAGGTTTAGGGTTTAGGGTTTAGGGGTTTAGGGGTTTAGGGGTTTAGGGTTTAGGGGTTTAGGGTTTAGGGGTTTAGGGTTCCAGGACAACAGATTTACGATTTCTGGAAATAAGGGGTGCCTTACTTTGGGGTCCGCCACTATTTATTTGGGGTTTTAGATTAGGGTGCCCTGTTCGCCGAAATCCCCACTTAGGCTATTACGTAGTCCACTGGGGGAAAGTATGTAGTTTTTGGGCATACTTATGTTTGGAACAGAGGACAACAAAGTAAACATTTGTACCACTGAACAACCTAGATTTCAGTGCTTTGGGCTTTAGGGTCTGTAATCCCCAAAAGACTACTTACGATCCATAAACCTGTACCCTAGACCCTAAAGGGGTTCAGGGTGTAGGGGAGGTGGCTATAATAAATATGTTTGTGTTCTTCTTCTGTGTTCGAAATTGTGTTTTTCGAGTTCCACGCTCCCGTCTAAAACCCCAAAGCCCGAACCCTTAGATCCAAAAAACCCAAACTCGTAAAACACCCCCTATAGGCCCTAAACGCTGAACCCTAAATCCTAAAAGCCTAAAGCCCCGAAACGCACCCTATACGCCCAAACACCAAACCCTAAACCCAAAATACCTAAACTCCTTAAACACACCCTAATGGCTGAACCCTCAATCCTAAAAACCTAAACTCCTGAAAGGCAATCTTCAAAATCCTTACGCTCCAGGCTTCAAGCTGGGAACCCAAACACCAATCAATCAGGTTTAGGGTCAGGTTTAGGGTTCAGGGTTTCGGCTTTAGGGCCAAGTTTAGGGTTCTGTTAAGGCTTTAAGCGTTCCTTGGCTGACTTCTGAACCCCTCCTGAAAGTTAAACTTTTAGCCTCCTTATTCGAGTTCATATAGAAACCCAAAAAGTTAAGGTCTAAAGAGCCAACCAGAAGAACGCCAAGGTTCTGTAAGGAGATTCTTCGGTATCCTATCGGGTTTAGGGTTTGGGGTTTGGGATGGTATAGGGCCTGTAGGATTGACGATTTAGGGTTTAGGATTTAGGGTTTAGGGATTTAGGGGTTTAGGGGTTTAGGGTTTAGGGGTTTAGGGTTTAGGATTTAGGGTTTAGGCTGTTTAGGGTCTTAGGTTTTAGGGTTTACGGGCTTTGGGTGGTTTTTATGCACCGAACCCACCCCAATCCAAAGAGTGTCCTTGGCCCCCAAAAAGCCAGGGTTCAAAAACTCGAAGAGCGAGTGAAGCTCGGCTAGCCTGCTTCAGGTTTAGGGTATCAGGAGTTTTATGTTTAGGCTGCATGCCTTCGTCTGTTTACGGCTTACACTTCAGAGTGTTGTACGATCTTTTCCTGCAAGGTTTCTTGAAGCTTCTGGAGTCTGCAGGAAGTGTAGGGCTTGGGGTTGCGAGGTTAGGGCTTGGGCTTGGGGTTGTGCCTATAAGGGTTGGGCTGTAGATCTGATCTTTTGCGCTCATGCTTAGGATTTGCACAAGCTGTTGATCTCGACTGGGGATCCTGTTTCATTCGAGTTACAGAAAATGGGGGGGGGCGAAAAATAATGCCGACACTGCAGCTCAAGTTGCACATCTTCAAGTCTCGTAAGATGCAACTCCTAATTCAAAGAAGCTCCTACAGAAATGCCAGAATCTGTGAATTTCCCGTCTCTCGCATTACTTGCCTCGTTTGGTTCCATTTTTTTCATGTTTCGCAGGCTCCTAATTGGTTTAGCCGTTCGTTTCTTGTGATCAGGTTTCGGGTCTCAGGTTTGTATGCTGGTGCTGGTGCTGGTGCAGTGTAAGTGGCGGTAGCGGTGTGTTGGTGGCGGTGGTAGTGGCAGTGGTAGCGGCCGTGGTGCAAGGTGGTGGTCGTGGTGGTGGTCATGGTAGCGGTAGGGGTACGTAGTGGTGGAGGTGGTCGTGGTGGTGGCAGTGCGGTAGTGGTAGCGGTATTGGTAATGGTAGTGGCCGTAGTAATACTTACTTATAGTAGTAGTAGTTGTAGTGGCAGTGGTGGTGGTGATGGTGGTGGTGGTCGTAACAGCAGCGGTGCTAGGCGTAGGCGTGGCGATGGTCGTCGTCGTCGTAGTCGTGGTGGTTGTGGTAGCGTTAGGAAGACTGTCAGAGCTGCTAGTAGGACCCCCAAAAAGCACATAAGGAAAAACTAGGATGGGGATATCCCATATCAACCCCCTTATAATGAAGCCCATTAAGGTAGGGATATCCCTATAAAATGCTTATGCTTATGTGCTTTTTTGGCCCCTGAGCTAGACTGCAAAGGTTGAAATTGGAAGTCAAGCCTTTGAGTACGGGGACCCCTGTGGAGCGCGGCTCTCCGCGCAGAGACTCCCCAGAGACTCCAATATTCCTAAATTAGGGAATATTCTTTAAATCATATAAGGGATCCTATTATAATTTCAGGTATATTCCTTAATTAAGGGATATTGGAGTCTCTGGGTCCAATACCTCTTAATACAGGAATAAACCTGAACTTATAGTAAGGTCCCAATAATTATAACTTATAGTAGGATCTCTATGCTGGTTTAAGGAGTATTTCTTATTTCAGGGATATTGGAGTCTCTGGGCACTGTGCTTTCATCCAAACTGCCCCCGGCCTGTTTTCGATTGGAGTTCCTGCAGGAGAACAAGCAGCTTAAGGCTCTTCGAAGGTCGAGTGCTCTGTTTCAGCTCAATGTACCCATATAGTATATACTTAGGCATTAAAGTACCTATATAGGGACCCCTTTAATCATGGAGCCTTTGGGTATAGGGTCTCTACACTTCCAATGCTTTAGCGTTCAAGTTCTCAGGTTGATCTACATTTACCCTAAACGCTGACCCCCGAACCTTTAACCTACGCCACTGGCCTTAACAATTAGAATAGGGTATTGGGGGCTCCTTTTTATGGTTATAGTACCAATATACCCCAAACCCATAGTGTACAACAGTAGTTAATTAACGAGGCCCCTACTATGTTATGTTGCTCAGCAACACTCTGTCATGAGCGGGCATCGGCGGCGCGACAGGAGCTGCTGTATAGGGTTTAGGATTTAGGACAAAGGCGGTCGTGCTGTAGCCTTTCAGGTGTGAAAGGCGGTGGTGCTTTCGACGAAGCTGGGCCAGGAAAGCAACACTTGTGACCCAGGCCCACTTCAAGCCTGTTGGAAGACCTTATTATACGACAGTGATACTTTAGAACCCATGAAATCTCGACGCTAAAATCTCAGACCGTCTCAGACCCAAATTCCGGAGCCACCTGCACCCGCTACCCAAGCCAACCACACCACCAGGCACATTTGACACAGTCTTTGCTGATAGAGAACTGCTAAGCTATGGGAATTGCGGATCTGGATTCGGAATTGGCGCCGCCCTAAACCCTAAACCCCTAAACCGCACTTCCACTGCACCTTCAAGCCCTTCCAGACCAACCACAAAGTCTCAACCTTCCTAAGCTCTACAATGTCCTCTATGGCCCTGCTAGACCACCACACAATAAACATTCTGCAAGACTCTACCAAAACGACCCTAAGAACTTACAAAAACTCCAAACCCCAAACCCTAAACCCAGATAATGCCCTAACCACTATAAGCAGTGTAAAAAATCATCAAGTATATATAACATGCCATGCCTTAAACCTAAACCATACTTTGGTAGTCTTCTTGTGAAAGGGGAACCCTTACAGGAACCCTTACTCATGGAACCCTTAACCCCTAAACCTCTAAAGTCTAAACCCTAAAACTTCTAAGCTCTAAACCCTCAACCTTTAAGCCCCTCAAACCCTTAACCCCGAGCCATGCCCTTGCAAGAACGGACAATTCTGCAGGATCTCGCCGGACTCCTTGATCATCATTTGGGTGGTTGTCAAAATTAGGGTCCCCTTTTGGGGTCCTTATTATAATACGGCACCTAATATTTAGGGTACCCCAAAAAGGTTCCATAATTTTGACAACCACTCATTTGTTTCTGGAGGCTCAAAGCTGACATCGCCAAAGTGAGTGGGACCCCGGGGGACCAGCTGTAATGTGCATGGTAGAAATAGCAGTTATAACTGTACCCCATACTTCCATTCCCTACTGGCCAAAGGTAAGTATAGTATAACCTTTATAGGAACCCTTATAGTAACCCTTAAAGGAACCCTATTGCTGTGATTTTGTAGCTGCGCCATCCTCTCGCATCAAAGGAGAGCCGCTCCATCCTGCCTCAGTGTTGAGGTCGTGGAAAAGCGCGCAAGAAACAGCGGTAAAAGCGGGCGAATCCTTGATTTTGCCGAAGCTTTCAACGAGAGGCTTCCAGTCATTCTTGTCCTGCAGAACGTATCCCAAACGCTCTGACCTTGTTCTTTCACCGCCTGCGACAATCCTTGCTTTTACACAGGTATACGGTCTTGCAAGAGACAACCTCTGCTGTAGTGATTGTGACCTGGTCGTGGCCTGTCCTCGAGCAAGGACCACCTCACACGTTCATGAAGGAACACGAAGTGCCTTCAGTTGTCAGATAAGCAATCTCCACGTCTTCAAGTTCGTCGTGGTAACGCTCTGGGTTGGCACTACCGAACTCAGCTCCAGTGGCGCTGAACGTGTGAAACGGAGTAATAAACTCATACCTGGACCCCAAAAGTATGTAGAACAATAGCCTTTCATAGGTGTTGGGCCATTATTTTACCTGCTTTTGAGGGTCTAGGTACTTACCCGTCCTGAACCCAAGGCTAAAGCCCTGAAGCCCTGAAAGGCCTAAGGGCCGCACGATCTGCTTTTAGGATCACTTAAGGCTTAAGGTACACTTAGGGGGGTAGGGGTTTAGGGTTTAGGGTTTAGGGTTATTCTAGTTAAGCCCTAAACTCTGAACCACTAGAAATCCCTGATGATGGAACCCTTAAAGCTTGACTAGTTGCTGAGTTCATAAGCCCCGAAAAGTACACACTTTCAGTTTTATAGTGGGTAATTTTATCCCCAAAAGTGTAAAGTGTATCCACTCAGCTACGAAAAAAGGAACCCTGAACCGCAAACCCTGAGGCATAAAGGACTTACCGCTGGTTAGTAGGGAATGGAAGAATGGTAGTAATGGCAGTTATAATTGTACCCCATTCCTCCATTCCCTACTAACCAACGGTAAGTTTATCTATCTTACGCTTCGGGTTCAAGGTCCCGGGTATCTACTAACCAACGGCAAGAAGAAGGCCGTGCCTGAGAGCGCCACGCGGACGCAGTCGCTCCCTGAGGCGGCAGCCAAGCGCTTCACCGCCTCTACGGGGGGGGGGGGGGGGGGGTTACGGGCTTTCCTTTGAGGGGTGTTTAAAGGGATTTATATCATGCTTCCTTGAAGGGATTTATGTAATGCTGCCTTTTAGGGATCTATAAGACTTCCTTTAAGGGATCTTTTAAGCTTCCTTCAAGGGATCTAAAAGGCTTCCTCTAAGGGATTTATATCATGCTTCCTTTAAGGGATCTATAAGGCTTCCTTTAAGGGATTTATATGGCTTCCTTTAAGGGATTTATAAGGCTTCCTGCAAGGGATCTATAAGACTTCCTTGAAAGGATTTATGTAATGCTTCCTTTCATTTAAGCTTCCTTTAAGGATCTATAAGGCTTCCTTTAAGGGATCTAGAAGGCTTCAAGGTTTAGGATCTTATAGGGTTCAGAGTTTAGGGCCTAGGGGTTTAGGGTTTAGGGCGCCTTCCAAGGTTCATATAGGGATAACCCTCATTTTACCCCAAACTCCTGTACAAAATCGACGGAATCAGAAAGCCATCCCAGAGGCTCAACAAAAAACGAATATACCTTACAAGTTGTAGGATAGATCATGCGAAGTATACCTGCGTAATCATTCAAGGTAGATTTCTTATAAACCCAATTAAGACTTCATAAAACCTCAACGAAACCTGATTCGCGGTCTATGCCTATTATACTTGGTTAAAGCCCCAACAGCTGAACCAATAACTAACCCCAAGGGTCCAAAGGAACCAATAATTAAGTACTCGGTTTTAGGATAGTAGTTATGTAGGTTAGGATTTTGGAGAGTATATGATTATTAGGTACTTGGACTCTTGGGGTAAGTGATTTTGGAATCGCTTTTCAAGAGATCCAGCGGGTCCTTGGAAGTCAGGCTCTTGTCATTCTTGATGGTCTGACCTGGGGTTTCATAGGACTTTCTTCGGGTTGCTTTCAAGGTTCCTTGGAAGAGGTTGTTGTTGTGTCCTTTGGGATTTAAGGCCAGAGTTTTAGGGGTCGAGGGTTTAGGGTTTATGGCCTCTCGACGGAATAGCTGACACGGAACCTCAGGTACATGATCAGGAACTTGTATCTCGGTCATGTCAAATTCCTGCTCCGTTCCTCCTTCATCCACGGGGTCGCCGAGTTGTAAGAATCCATCACAAAGCCTGACATCCAAAATCCAAAACGCAACCCATCTTGGATGAGGATGGTGATGATGATGATGCCCTGTGGTGGCAAAAGTCCTTATTACATTTGCACTGAAGCTGTTTTAGTAGGGGTCTACAAGGGGTACAGAAAAGGGCCTATGTGAGGTTTTAGGGTCTCGAGTTTCAGGTCTGAGTCCAGCGTCTTTCGTCGAGAACGATGCAGCTGAAGCGGACGCCTGGTGCAAAATCGGGTGAGGGTTTAGGGCATAGGGCTTTAGGGTACAGAGTTCAGTAAGGGGTTAAGAGATGTTAGTTAAGGAAGGGTTTACGGCTGTAGGCGAAAAGACCTACCTTTTTGGGGTTCCTTACTATGGTTTCTATGTATAGTTCCCTAAAACAGGTAGGTCCCTGTAGCCCGGGTTCGGGGTTGGAAGATGCTTTGGGGGTTTCCCGTTCAGAGTTTAGCGTTTAGGGCTTAGAGTTTTGGGCTGGGGTTTGGGGTATAGGCTAGCTAAACCCTAAACCCTAAACCCTAAACCCTAAACCCTAAACCCTAATTACGATTGAGGGTTTTTGGGTTTGGGCTACTTAGAGGTTCATGGGACCCCAAAAACCTCCAAGTAGGGGCTGGGGTCTAAGGCTCTTTGGGGTCTAAGGCTCTTTGAGGAGCATGCGTGCAGGTCCCTAAACTGTAACGGGTCCACAAGGGTTCCTTCAAAGGGGATCCTTAATTAAGGAATATACCTAGGGGTTCCTTTAAAAGGATCCTTAAGGGGTTCCTTTAAGGGATCCAGAGGGTTTAGGGTCAAGGAGACTCCAATGCAGTAAACCGCGAGTCTGTCTGGGAATCTCGACTTAGCTGTTAGTTTTCGGGTTCAAGACCTTGGCGACCGAGGTATCAGTTCCGGGCAAGAGGTAATACCGGGCCCTAAACCCTAAACGTTGGATTTAGGCGGATGTCCGGCTCATGTCAGGCCTTACAGATGCAGCTATGTACACCACGATATGGCCTGGGGACTATAGGGGCCTCAATAATTACCTATACTATTTTAGGGGTTCCTTATTACAAAATATTCGTTGATATACCTCAAAACCCTATTCGAATTATTACGGCCCCTATATTATGCCTTGCTAAGACTCAGAGAGAGAGAGGTCCCGATTGAAACTGCTTCGGCAGTCTGCCTTCCAGCCTGGAGCTGCTTGGCTCATACCCGAGAAGGGTTTCAGATCGGGGTACACGCTTGTTTTTCCTTTAAAGGCCGAGAAGAAACTACTAAAAGTTTAGGCGCTTAAGCCCTAACCCCTAAGCGTTTAAGCCATAACCCCATGAGCCTAAGCCCTGAGAAACCCAAAACGTAAAGCTTAAGTCCGAAAAGTTCAAGGAACCCTTTTAGGAAACCCTAAACCCTAAACCAAAACTCTAAACCCTAAACCATAAACCCTATACCATATAGATCCCTTCCAAGGAAGCCCTGTAGATCCCTTATAAAGGAACCCCTATCGATCCCTTACAGGAAGCCTAAGCCCCAGGGAACTTGGAGCCTGGATTGGAGCAGAGCTTCTCCTGGTCCAGCTGGAGGACCTGATAGGTGGTCCTCGGTTTAGGTTTTTTTTTCGGTTTAGGGTTCAGGGTTCAGGGATTAGGATTAGGGTTTCGGGTTTAGGGTTCGGGTCCAGGGACTCTGAGACCCCTACCAGGACAGCCCAAGTGCCTTTGAATCGAGCCCCTAGGGTCCTTAATGGTGGGTAGAAAGGGTATATTAGAGGGTAGTTGGGAGGTCTAGGTAGTAGGGACTCCTAAGGGCCCTTTTAAAGGGATCTATAAGGGTTCATGTTCCTCTTACAGGGGCTCTTTAGGGGTTTGTGGGGTTGCTTGAAAGGGATCTATAAGGGTTCCTTTAAGGATTCCTATGAGGGATATATAGGGTTTAGGGTTGGGGGACTCCGATATCCCTTAATTAAAGAATACACACACTAATGGTTCCTTAAATGGCTCCTTACAATATAAGGAATATCCTTTACGTTGCAGGAGGATCCTGAATGTGATTTAATGAATACTGCTTAATTAAAGGATCTTAGGGTCTTTGGGCGACTTTGGGTCTCATAAAAGCTCGGCCTTGCAGGGGTTCTATGGTTGCTTTCATTTAGAGGGTGCTATGGGTGTCCCTATGATAGTACGGCACCTAATATTTAGGGTACCCAATAAGGGACCTGAATTTTGACAACTACCCATATGAAGGTCTGTTAAGGATTGTATGGGGCAGACGGGTCTGTCTGGGGTGGCCCTTAGACCAAGGAGCCTTCGTTTCGCAAACGCTAGGGGCGGTCAGGTTTTAGAGTTCAGGGTTGGGGGTTTTAGGGTCTCGGGTGTAGGATATCGGGGTTCTCTAGCATTTCATCGTCTCTGTTTCAGGGTCAACCGAAAATCGGGCAAGTTGAGGGGCTGGTGTATTCTAAGGGGGGAGAGAGCGCGAGAGAGAGAGAGAGAGAGAAAGAGAGAGAGAGAGAGACATAGAAATATATATATATATATATATATATGCCCATATATATATATATATATATATATATATATATATACAGAGGGAGAGAGGGAGAGAGGGAGAGAGAGAGAGAGAGAGAGTGTGTGTGTGTGTGTGTTTGCGTGTTTGTGTGACAACTGCCACCTACACAAATGTTCCTGTCATTGCGGCGTGCCCCGGCAGTGTTTGGAAAACTTCGGGTCGGTGGGCCCGTGCGATCCAAACCCCGGCACGCCCAAACCTGCACACCCTGACACCCCAAATGCTCGACCCTAAAACCCCAAAATACTCACACATACAATCCATAAACTTGATGTGGATAATTTATGGATCAGGGTTAAGGTCCTTCAAAACAACCACTTTTGAAGCGACATATTCATTGATCGGTCTAAAATCCGTTACGCCCCGGACCATTCACCCGACATCTCATCATGCAATATTTCTTCTGCCAACACAATCCAAATCGTGAAGTACTTGTCTTTTCAAGGCATTATTACATTCCTCAACTTCAACTCCTCTACGGTTTAGCACTGATCCAAACCTGAGCAGGCGTCAACAGCACATCGTAGGATTCCAAAACTTCGTCATCACCTCAGCCGGGGGTTACTCCAGAGCTACAGCTTGCACTCTAAACCCTGGAATGTTTAGTTGGGGGTACCTTCAACCCAATACACCCTAAAGGGCCAAACTGTAAATGTTAAGGGTTCAGGGTTTTGGGTAGGGTTCGGGTTGAACTTCAGGGCGCTACAGGGCCGCAGGGGATCACATAAGGGTTGAAGGGTTTAGGGCTTGGGGCCTAGGTTTGAGGCTTCTGAGTTTAGGGTTTTTATGCCGTTTAGCAGCTGTAGATCGCAGGCAAAAACACTACCACGGAGGGTATGTTTTGTTAATTGACCGTGCTGGTTCTGAGGCTAATGGGTTTAAGGTTTCAAGCTTTAGGACTTCGGGACATCTGGGGCTTGGGCTTTAGGATCATGGCTTAGGGAATGATATAGCTTACATCCACAGCGGCTCCTGAAGCATCAAGGTTAGGGTTTAGGGGTTTGCGGGTTTAGGAGTTTAGGGTTTAGGGGTTGAGGGTTTATAAGGTTCAGGGTTTGCAGGTTTGCGGGTTTACGGGTTTACGGATTTAGGGTTTAGGGGTCTAGGGTTTAGGGTCAAACTGCAAGCGTTGCATGGCTCGCACATCTCCAAGCCTGGCAAAATTCACTGCGACTTCCTGAGATAATTACTTCTGCAGATTTCAGATCGTTGAGCATTCGGTGGCGGCCGTTGTGGCTCCAAATCCGTTCCGCTTCTCTAAAGAAGCGTCTGGGTGACTTGAATGTATACCTGATCCTGCGATTAGCTTTGCAAACTGCATCCTTGTTGAGATGTGCCTCTTTGGCATGACTTCTGCCTGAAGGAAACAAGTAGTCGGGAGGCTTCAGCTGGCCACGACCACTTGTCAAACAAAGTAACCGTGCAGTGCGCCTGCATGACTTCCTATGTGTGTGGAGCTTCTTCAAAATTGACCTACTTGTCGGGTATCATGGGGAACTAAAGGTTAACCTTTCTGGTTATATAGGGACTATATAGGGATTATACTACCCAGAGAAGGTTACAGGTTACCTACTCGACTACTAGGTTGGGTAGAGCGGTAGAGCGATGAAAGCACAGACTTCTCCGTGCCGTTTTGCCGCTTCTGGCCCTGATGTGTACCACACAAAGTGCCTGCTGCGCAAGAAGCGATCCTCGCCGACTCTGAGGGAATGCCCTCATGTGAGCTAAACCAGCAAAAAATGCAGTTGCAACACCCTAAGGGTCCAAGTACCAAAAACAAAAGGTTTCAAGGTCCCAAAACCATTCAGAGTATGGACTTTGGGACCTAAAACCCTACTGTTTGGGTACTTGGACCCTCTGGGACAGAAGGCTTCAGCACCGAGCACGGCTCTATCGACTAGTCACCTGAACCCACTCAAAAGTGCAACTTTTCAAGGACTTAGAAGATGACATCAAAACAGAAAACCCTCAAGGAGACCGAGACGCCGAGCTCTCATGGTAGCCCCTGTGAGGGTTTAGGGTTTAGGGCTTTGGAACCCTTGCAGGAACTGTCAACGGAACTCTAGATCCTAAACCGTCACTTTTGGCTCACGATCAGAGTCATTCGGAATCATCTCCCCTTATAGCCTCTATGTGATACTAGGGGTGGTAAAGCCCAACACCCTATGCTAACTCATGACTCATGAAGGATCATCTTAAATTGAGTACTCACTTTGTCGATAACCTCAGCTACTAAGTCCTATCATCCCGCCAACAGCAACACCCTCAATCAATGCCTGAGGGAGCCCTTCAAGGAGCCCTGTCAACTACTACGTCCCATGACCCCTAAACCCCTAAACCCTAAACCCCTAAACCCTAAACCCCTCAACCCCTAAACCCTAGACCCTAAACCCCTAAACCCCTAAACCCCTAAACCCCTAAACCCCAAACCGTTTAAGTATTGACCTGACGGGAGACTCCAGCGCTGCATGCTGCGGTAGGGGCCATGATATCCTTGTCGCGGGGGGCTTGCAAGCCGGGCTCAGGGGCTAAGGTCTTTTAGGGTTTAGGGTTTGGGGGTTTAGAGGTTTTAGGGTTTACGGTTTAAGGTTTGGCGCATTTAAGGTAAAATTTAGGGTTTAGGGTTACCAGGGTTTATGGGTTACAGGATCTGCAGGGTTTGGGGTTTGGTTTCCAGGGGCTTTGTTGTCTAGGCGATAAACGAACGGTAAAGTAGGGCTTTGGGGGGAGGGTGGTGTTCCTGTCAGCGGCAGGTTGAGGGGGGACCGAGCAGGATAGGTGAAAAACAGAGCAAGAGACATGTAACGGAGTAAGTGTTGTTGTTTGATCGCCCATGAACCTGGACGCCTAAAACGACATGAACACCCATCCGACCCACCGAAAACAACAAAAGTCTTGGCCAAAGCATCGTCTGTGTCGCAACGTGGGTGTCCAGCGCCTCAGCTTGCACTTAGTGGCGAACGTGAAAGTGCTTTTAGCGGTTTCGGTTGGGTTTCATTGAGTTTTATGTTTTATGGTTCAGGGTCTAGAAGTTTATGCCTTGGCTATTTTAGCTTGCTGCTGATGGCTGATGCGAACCCCACTAGGCAGGAGATCCCATGCAGTCGGCTCCTTGTTCTAACAAACACCAAACATGTTGCAATCGAGACTACCATGCATCACCACTGCCACTACGGAAAGGAATAACTAAACAACATCCCATCTTGAAGTGACAGCAAGGTACTACTCCACGATGATAGCCATGTTCGCAAGTAGCAGTAGTATTAGTAGTAGTAATAGCAGCAGCAGAAGAAATAGAAGTAGAAGTAGTAGTAGTAGTAGTAGTAGTAGTAGTAGTAGTAGTAGTAGTAGTAGTAGTGGTAGTAGTGGTAGTAGTAGTAGTAGTGGTGGTGCTGCGCCGCAGTAGCAGCAGCAGTAGCATCAGCGGTAGCAGTAGCGGCAGCAGTAGCAGTAGGAGCAGCAGTAGCAGCAGCAGCAGCGGCAAATACAGGTAGCAGCAGCAGGAGCAGCAGCAGGTAGCAGGTAGCAGGTAGCAGGTAGCAGGTAGCAGGTAGCAGGTAGCAGGTAGCAGGTAGCAGGTAGCAGGTAGCAGGTAGCAGGTAGCAGGTAGCAGGTAGCAGGTAGCAGGTAGCAGGTAGCCTGTAGCCGGTAGCCGGTAGCCGGTGGCGGGTGGCAGGTGGCAGGTGGCAGGTGGCAGGTGGCAGGTGTCAGGTGGCAGGTGGCAGGTGGCAGGCAGCAGGCAGCGGTAGCGATAGCAGCAGCGGTGGCGGCATCGGTAGCCGTAGCGGTAGTGGTAGTGGCAGTGGTAGCGCTAGTAGGCAGCAGCAGCCTAAACCCTAAATCCCAAACCCCAGTGCAAGGTCAGGATTTTGGGACTCGGATGCCACCTGGCACTTGAACCCCTAAATCCGAAACACTGAACCCTAAGGGGCCTAAAATCATTTTTGGGGGGAACATTAAGCCCTAAGAACAACCCTTAAGGGAACTCAACAAACCCTTGCAGGAACCCTGATACGAATCCTCTTGGCTTAGGACTTAGGGTTTGGGGAAGATCCCTGAAAGGAACCCTTTGTTCTTTAGCAAAGGCTCTGCAGCTCGGCTGCCCACGTACTGAGAACGGAGAACCTCTCTGGAGCAGGTCTGTACAGGTCTTCAGGATTTAGGGTTCACTCCTGCTTTTGGTTGCAGGGTTGGGGGTTCACTTCTTTCAGGGTTTAGGGTGTGATGTGGGGGGCTTCGATAATGAGAGCCAACATGACTGTAAGACTTTATAAAGGGATTTAACTTTTTATTGCGGCTATATCGGTTTCAAAGATGGTTTATAGAAGTTTAGTCTCAGCATTAAACGCGGTTAGGATGCTACAGGAGCCAGTAATAGAATACGGCCCTATACATATATATATATACACACACACAGATAAATATGTATATACACACACAAATATATAATGAAAGTATTTCTGAGACGGGACGAAAGAGGGGTTCTTACTAATTTGAAGCGTTTGGGGTTTAGGGTTTAGGGGACAGTGTTTGCTGGTCTGGGGCTTGAGGTTTGTGGACGAAACTCGGGCATGCTGCAGGCTTTACGTTTCCCAAAAGCTCCCTGTACCTTTATAGTATTAATCCTTAAAGGGGTCCCTGTATAGGTATTTTAAGGCCTAAGCAAATATACTATATGGTTACATGCAGCCCTAGGGTTGGGGATTTGGGCTCAGGGATTGCGGGCCTTAATGCATTGAGGGCTTCGTCCCGAACGTTTAATTAATCAAAGGGGTAAAGGAGGGACCCTTAATGGGGACCCCTACCCTATAATGGCTATATAATGGGTATATAATAGCTTTATTAAGGGTATATACCTAGGGGTCCATATTAAGGGTCCCTCCTTTTACCCTTGGAATTAAGGTTCAGGGCTCAGAGGGGGGGGGGTGTTCAAGCCTCGCAGGCGCTGAAAAAAGGACTGCTCTGATTCTCAAACTCGAGTATTCTATATTCTACATAATAGGGTTTATGGCTTAGGGCTTAGGGCTTAGGGTCTATATACTGAAGCTCTGAAACCTGTGTAGGGGTCTGTTGCATTCGGAATGCACGGAAGGCATTCGGCAGGCCCCACCAACCAGGAGCAGCCCCGCGCCAAGGACACAGGAGCCCCACGACCGCGCTGTGCCGGGTGACACGGCCTGAAAGGCCCAGCGGATCAAATGGAGCCTCAATCGCGACTCATTGTGCTGCTTGTATCGTAATCTTCCGCGCTTCACCTTGAAAAGACGAAGGTTGGCCCGCACTTCTGAGGCCAGGCTTTGCAGATCGGGGTCATCTGCGGCCTGAGTCAAGAGCCGCTCCACCCAGCTGATCAAATGAGCGCTCACGCTGGTCTCTGCGACGGAGCGTGTAGGGGTTGGCCCGCCCCCTGCATCATAAGCTACAGCTTTTGAGCTGGCGAGAGCACCCAACACAAGCCAGAAAGCTTGTGCAGAATTGAGGCCTTGAGTGTTATAGGCTAATCTCTGAGCTTAGGCTCCATGGGCTGAAACCCTGAGACCTAAACCCTGAAACCCCAAGCCGTGAACCCTAAACCCTAAACCGTTAAACCATACACCCCCTGAAACCCCAAGCCTTAAACCAAAAATCATGAATGTTTACTTTCGAGTTTAGGGCTCACGGGCTTCAGGGTTTGAAGTGTAAACCCTGAAGCCTGAATGAACGAACCTCACACCCAGACCCCCTAAGCCCTAGAACCCGTCCAAGAATCCTTTAACAGGATTCCTCGAATGAACTCTCCAAGGAACCCTAGACACTTGTAAAGGAGCCCCTTACATCGACCCTAAACCCTATAGGGTTTAGGGTTTAGGGTTTGGGTTCCTGAACCACAGAGTAACCACTTGGTGCAGCCCTGTGGCGCTGTGACAACCAAAGCCGGCCGTTCGGGAGAAATGCAGCCTATCACAGAGGGTCTTTATAATAAGTTTATCATAATGTAACCCAGAACCCTAAACCCCAGTGTTTCACAGCGTGTTCTCAGGCTTTTTGTGCAGTTCTGCGGGTTTTCTATGGCGTTAGGTCAGGATTAACGTTGAAAGCAAGCTTTTGTAAGGCTTTTACAAGAGCTGTCTGGGATATTATAAGGGGTATCCCGGTATCCCTAAGGGACCATATACCCAAATAGTATATACTTTGCGCCCAATGTACATATGTAGGGAGAACTTTAAGGCCAATGTATATACTATTTGAGCACATGGACCCTTAGGGTATTGCAAGATGCTTAATGGGTTCATCCCCAGCTCTTGGGGTCATTTGCGAAGTTTCTTTCCCACAGGTCGTGCATGGCTTCCTCAAGGGTTGCAATAGAATTTAGTTGTGCCATATCCTACATCGTCAGTTTTGCAACTAATCCCCTAAGGGTCCAAATAGCCAAATAGTAGGGTTTCAGGGTCCAAAAACCATTCAGAGTGTGGATTTGGGGACCTAAAACCCTCCTATTTGGGTACTTGGACCCTCTGGGATCACCAACCTGAAGTCTATATCCTTAGGACCGCAGCCACGTTTCTGAAGGTTCCCTTGAGGTCAGAAGCACATAAGCATGGAAACGCGACTGAAGAGTCAACTTCCTCCAAGCCCCGCCGTCAAGTTTGTCCAGCACCACAAGCACAACCTCGAAGACCCCAATCCGTACAGTATTGCTTAAACCCTGAACTTCTGAACCCAAAATCCTACCCCCCCCTTCCAAGAAATGTAAGCCCCAAAACATTCACTCTGTCCCCTAAATCCTAACCCCTAAACTCCTAAAGCCTAAACCCTAAAAACACTGAACCATAAACCCTAAACTCCTAAACCATAGGCCCCAACCCCTAAACCCCCAAACTCCTAAACCCTGAACTCCTAAACTACTCAACTCCTCAACCCTAAACCCTAAACCCTAAACTCCTAAACCATAAGCCCCAACCGCCCCTAAACCCCCAAAAAACTCCTAAACCCGGAGACCTGAACTCCGCAGACACCCAAGCAGGTTGCCACCTATATCTCGGAGGTGTAGCAGCAGAGAAGCCGCCTCCCATATAGGAAACCCTATAGATCCCGTAAAGGAGCCCCTAAACGAAACCCTGTAGATCCCTTAAAGGTAGGGTTTAGGGGAAACCCTGTGAATCCCTTAAAGGTAGGGTTTAGGGTTTAGGCTGTAGACCCCTTAAAGGAGCCCTTAAAGGAAACCCTGTAGCTCCCTTACGAAATTCTTAAGTCTCTGAGGTGTAGGAGCAAAGAAGCCACCTCCCAGAGGGATTTTCTTTAAGATTAGGCGGTCAGGGTTTAGGGCTTAGGGCTTAGGGTTTCAATCCGAAAGTTTAGGGTTTAAGGTTCAGGGTTTAGCGTTTAGGAAGATTGGGCCATTAAGGTTTAGGGCTCTCGGTTCAGGGTTTAGGATTGTCTCGGATTGAACTCGGTTCAAAGTACCATGATCCTCCCAGTAGGGTTGGTTTTGGAGCTGCGAGATTCATGGGATCGGCGTGATGGCTCATCGAAACAAAACACCGATACTTTAGGAGAGGGCGTTAAAAAGGGCTTTCAACTTGAGGCTCGGGGTTGAGTTTTAGGGTGTTGGGGTCTAGGATGGTCCAGGGCTTTAGGGCCTTAGGTTGTAGGACTTCTGGCAAAGACGGCCCAGTTGAGGATCCTAAGCAATGCTTGTTCCCAGGACACCTGAGATTGTCTGAGCCGTATGCACATGTATTGTCACTGCGCATTTATTACTATCTACCCAAGCCACTGTATGAGGGCGACGGCCCCTAGATTTTAACCCTTAGCCGTAACCCCATTTAGAGGATCATGAGACTTAGAAACTAGGCTTCCAAATAAAGTACATGTACTTATAATTACTTATAGCCCCAATTGAGGCAATTAAAGCTTTACTTACTAAGTCCCCTGATCCACCCAGTAACTCAGACCCATCTTCCGCACTTGGAGCCCTAGACCATAAAGCCAAAAACAGACAATGAAAAGACAACCGCCTGCAGCGTCTTGCCGAGGCCCATATCGTCTGCGAGGAGGCTGCCTTTTTCTTAGTTGCTGAGTTCCATAAGCCCCAAAAAGTGTACACTTTTAGCTTTATAGTGGGTTGTATTATCCCAAAAAGTGTAACGTGCATCCTAAACCCTAAACCCTAAACCCTAAAGCCACTCAGCTACTAAGTTTTGGGGCGGGCGCTGAAGATTTAGAGTTGAGGATCCCTAACCCAAAACCGTCCTAGCGGTCCCAACCCTAAGGGTCCATGTACCTGTATTTATAGGATTCTGGTTCAAGGGGGTACTATAATAAGGGTTCCTTTAAAGGGGTCCTTATCATAAGGATCTTAGGGTTTAGGGTTTAGGGTTTAGGGAAGAGGGAGGGTGGTTCAAGGGGGGGGGGGTATAAGGAATCTTTAGGGGACTGTAAGGGAACCTTAGGGAGTACTGGGGAGAATTAGGGATCACTAGGCTATATACCCCCCTTGGACCCCCCTCCCTTAAGGATACTATAATGTATTGTATGTAGACGTCCGCCTTGAAGTACATGTGTCTAGGCAGGAACCCCTTTATGCCCTCAAGCATGTACGATTCGGGTCAAGGCCCTCAAAACTCTGAAACCCGCCTCCGGTGTGGGTTTGGGTTGCTCGGTATTATTTTGTAGGGTTTAGGGTAGGGTTGGTTTGGGCTCTTGGCTTTATGGTTTTCTGGTCTAGAAGGCCCGGTGGGTCCACATGCTCATTCACTCACGGGTAGGCAACAGCACAACACATGTCATTCGTTCTTCTGAGGGCCTCCCTGCTGAACCCTTAAACCAAACCGTGAACGTCTGAGACCATTAACCCTCCCAAAAACGGCGTGTAAAGACTGACTGTAGAAAGCCTTATGTTTGGCTCTTAACATCAAACAAACAACCCGAATCCTCAAGAACTCTTAATCCCTCAAACTCTATACAGCCGTGAAAGACCCCAGCACAAATTCTAGGAATAGTGCAACAAGCACGCTGGGGATATACTCAACCATAAGCATACCCTAAGGCTCCATGTAGCCATATCGTATATACTTAGGCCTAAAAGTACCTATACAGGGACCCCTTTAAGGCTTAAGTTTCTACTATGAAGGTACAACATGAAGCCTTTCCTTATCTACAAGGTTGTAAGTCCCATGAACCTTTGCGTCGACCCTAAACCTCAGACCCCTTCAGGGGAACCCTATTATAGAACCCTATAGTTCCACCCTGAACCCTAAACCCTGAAATCCTATAAATCCCGTATAGATCCCTTAAAGGAACCCTTAAGGATCCCTTAAAGGAGCCCTTCTATTATCCCTTAAAGGGGAGTCTCTGGGAGGTCCCAGCGAATCCTCAGAAGGCACTTAGAAGTTCATGGGACTTAGCAACTGGGTTATAAAGGTAACTACACTTATATATACTACTCATAATCCCAATTAGGGCACTTATAACTGTACTTACTAAGTCCCATGAACCTCCAAGCAGACCCTAAACCCTATAGATCCCTTCAAGGAACCTTATAGGTCCTTTTACGGAGCCTTTTAAGGAGCTCTTTACTAAGTCCCATGAACCACCAAGCAGAACCGCTCCTACGGGCGCGGCCTATGCCGTTCGCCGCGTTCGCCGAGAGCCAGGTGAAGCCCTGGAGCTGGTAATTCCGCAGCGTGGCCTCTAAAAACTTTAGGGTTTAGGGTTTAGGGGGTTCCTTTTGGGGTTTAAGGTTGAGGGCACCGTTTAGGGCTCTTTCCAGGGCTAGTAGAGTTGGTAATTCCGCAGCGTGGCCTTTGGGGCTTAGGGTTCCTTTTGAGGTTTGAGGTTTATAGGGATCTTGTAAGGCTCATGGAGTTGGTAATTCCGCAGCGTGGCCTTTGGGGCTCTTAGGGTTCCTTTTGGGGCCTTTTTGGGGTTTAAGCTTTATAGGTATTGGTTTTGAGGGCTAATAGTAATGGTAATTCCGCAGTGTGGCCTGGAGATCAACCTTGGGGCCTTTTGGGTTGCCTTTTGGGGTTTAAGGTTTAGGGCTCTTTTCAGGGCTAGTAGTATTGGTCAGCGTGGCCTGGAAATCAATTAATATAGGGGCCTTCATAATTAGAACAGGATTTGCGGCCCATTATACTATACTTATACTAAGAAACCCACCAAAATAGCAACTACAGCCCTAATAACTCTAGGGTTTCATAGGGGTTCCTTTGAAGGGATCTTTAAAGGGTTCAATAAGGGATCTACAATAGGGTTCTATAATAACTAGAACTTAATTATGGGGCTTAGGGTTTCGGGCTCCTTTTAGGGTTTAGGGTTTACCATGACCCCCCCCATGTGCCCTTTAAAGGGCTCTGATATTTCTCATTAAGAGGCAATTTGGGGCTACAATAAAGGGTAGTTTGGGGGGGGTCTGAATTGAATGTTTAGGGTTTAGGGCTCCCTTTAGGGTTTAGGGCGTGGCCGGGAAATCAATTACAGCTTCGGGCTTCGGGCTGTCGAGAAAACTTTATTAAGGGCTCAGCTAGTATATTATACAGTTTAGGTTTACCTAGACCCCCCCCCAACTGCCTCCTAGCATACCGTAAACACCCGCTGTGAAGGACCCTAAGGGCTCTACTAAAGAGCACTTGCAAGGTCATGGTAGGGTTTGCAGTTTAGGATCAGACGCTTACTGGGTTCCTGTTAAGCAGTAAAGAGACCGTATCATATACTATAAATCCCTATTATGGTAACTTAAATTAAATTCTCAACGAATACCAAGTTTAAGGTTTCAGAGGTTTCGGTAGTTTCAAATCTCGACAAGTCATCGAACTTAGGTTTGAGGTTGTCCTGAACATCTAGGGTTTAGGGTTTAGGGTCAAAAATGTGTTAGGTACTTGTTCTTTGAAATTAGTCTAAGGGTTTAGGGTCAAAAACACATTCTCAGGTATTTGTTTTAAATTTAGCGTAGGGGTTTAGGGTCTTGGGCTTCCAAAGTTGATTCTAGGTACTTGTTTGTTGAAGTTAGCACTAAATTACAAACTCCAAAAACGCTTTAAACCCCAAAGCATCAAATCCTACGACCGAAAACCGTGCAGCATGTCTCCTGAGTGTTGGTTGTCATCAAGCAACAACCCGTAATATAGAGGCCTTACTAATTACAGTAAGGTGTCGGTGTATGTTATACAGTACGGCACTATCGCTGACTTTTCCGACCCGTATGCTGTCCTCGATGTTACTGAACACTTCTGGGTCAAGGTTTCAACTATCGGGGCCGTCGCATTTAGGATGGAGGGCATGAGCACTGCCTGAATATCCTCAGGTGGCGCCGCCACACTACATCGCAGCGCAGACGTCATCGCCTGAATTGAAAGTTCGTGAGTGCCACTGAACATCCGAAGCATGCATACACTTGTTGCTACACACACATACATATACATATATACATATATATATATACATATACGTAGATAGGTAGATATGTATATGTGTATATATGTATACACACACACACGCAAATCCCTGAACCTAAAACCTCCAAACCTATACATACCCAGCTAGGCTGCAGGAGACACTATGGGAGTTACACAGTGACACAGACACAGACGCACACACACACACACAGATCTCTGAACCTAAGCCCCCAAACTTATGCAAGTACATACCCAGCTAGGTGCAAGGAGATGTGGCTGATACGACATTTGAGTTTCAGAAAACATGGAACTGCTGGGATCCCGAATATGAAGACTCGCCAGAAAAGGTTTAGAGTTGAGGTAGTCCCACACAAACGCTCCAAGAGATAAACACAAGAATGCAGCACATGTAGATGATCTGTAGGCTGCCACCACCACGGACCACGGACTACTACTACTACTACTACTACCACGTTGACGACTACTAGTACGATGACGACGACTACTGCTGCTACTACTCCTACTACCAAGGAGCTGGGTCAATGTCTAGAGCGGCACGGCAGTGTAGGGAAACTGAGCTCGAACTGGCATGGCTTCCTCTGGACTTGTACAACTACAAAACCACAACTAACCCTAAGGGTCCAGGTACCCAAATAGTAGGGTTTCAAAGTCCAAAAACCATTCAGGGTATGGATTTTGGGACCTAAAACCCTACTATTTGGGTACTTGGACCCTCTGGGTAAGTTCCAAGCCCACATCCTAAACCCCACAGACCCCCGAAACTCCAAGCCCCAACACCGAAAGCACACGGAAAACGCAGAACCCACATAGTTTCTACAATCAACCGCTCCAAGTCCCGACGGTACCATTAAAAATCCGTCTATTTGGTGGAGGGTTTAGGGTTCACGGTCTTCTGCAACCATGTCCGGCTAGGGGTGTGGATCATTCTCAACATTATCCGCATATATACACATAGCACAAAGTACCCCGAAGCAGTTCTCTAATTCTTAAGGCCCCTGTATTAAAACGCCTGATTCCTTAAACCCCAAACCCTACGCCCTAAACGGACCTCCTTGACCTTCCGATGTAGCAGTACCTCCAGAGTGCTGACTCATAGGATCATGGGGCTTCGTTCTTGTTTTGCTCTTAAAAGGTTCGGGCTCCAGGTTTAGGATTAGGGTGCCAAAACTGCAGGGTTTGTGGGACTTGGTAAGCAAGGTGTATAAGTACCTTAAATTGGTGATCTCCGTAACTGGAGGGTGTCGAACTGTCTTTGGGCTTAACTGAAGCATTTTGAGGGAATGTGGAGTTAGCCCCTTAAGGGTTAGCACATTTGGCATTACAAGGGCTCGAGCCGCAAACTCTAAACCCCATGTGGGTTTCGGGTTGCTTTAAGAATTTAAGCTGTGGGGTGTAGCTTTCCGGGTTTAGGGTCAAATTCAGTGTGCAGGGGTTTAAGGTGTAGGGCTCAAGGTGCCTTAGAGCCTGAGCACAACCATACCCCACACCCCAACAGCCCCAGCGAGCTTCGCGACCTTTAGGGCTTTATAGGCTTTCACATGCTTCTTGTCTCAAGTTTTTGGGTTTGAGAGTTGCTGTGTTTGAGGCTTTTCCAGTCTATCTATGGCATTTGGGCTTAAAGCACTGGCTTAAAGCTGAATGCTTAAAGTTTTGTGGGGTTTGGGCTTCAATACGGTTTTGGTTTCGAAACGTTGAGTGGCGCTTAGGATTGAGGGCTTGAGGCCTGGATGGCTGTGGGTTCAGGGTGTGATGTCTTTACGACATTACGGTTCGAGAGGGGTATTGAAATGCGTCGGGGTTGTCAAGAGTTGGGGGCTTTAGTTTGTTTAGGGTTTTGTTGGGGTGAGGCGTTTCACCCTAAACCCTGGACCCCTAAACCCCAAACCCCTAAACCCCTAAACCCTAAACGCCTCTTGGGTTTTTAGAGACTCAAGGGACAGGGGACTTAAACCCCTAAATCCTTGGCCGAGGCAGGCTTCGATGATACTTAAAGGATCACGGGACTTAGTATCTAGGGTTCCTTGAAGGGTCCCTTTAAAGGGATCTGCAGGGGTTCCTTAAAGGGATCTAGAAAGTTTAGGGTTTATGGTTTAAGGTCTACTTAGAGGTTCATGGGACTTAGTAACTGGGGCTATACATAAGGTAACCATACTTATAGTTACCTGTAACCCCAAGTAAGGTACCTATAGCCTATAGCCTTACTAAGTCCTATGATCCTCCAAGTAGGGCTCTTGTTAAGGGCTCCTTCATAGGGCCACATAAGCAAAAACTAGGATAGAGATATCCCATATACAGCCCCCCTAAAATAATCCCAAACATGTACGGATATCCCTATCAAACGCTTATGCTTATATGCTTTTTGGGTCCCTAACTTCAAGGGTTTTTTGACTTAAGGTCGACTTGATGGTTCCTGGGACTTCATGTAGCCATATTTTTATACTTGGAGGGTCGGGGGACTTAGTAAGTAGTTATTTTATAGACTTATAAGTATCATAGCCCCAATTAGGATCCCTGTTGGGGTACTTATAAGTCTACTTATTACCTACTTACTAAGTCCCCCGACCCTCCAAGTAACCCCAACAAAGGTACTTAGAACCTTGCGTACTAAGTCCAATGATCGTCCAAGTAGGGATTACTAGGGATTACAGGTATGTATCCCAGACAGCTCTTTCAGTTCTTAGTAACACATGATTCGCATTTTCATTCATCAGCTGGGCCCCTCATCAGGCAGTGTACCCGTTTGTTCCTACAGCCGCTCTACACACAGGGAGAAGGCCAATCTTGCTCTCAGGAAATACCTACGAGTTGCTCTCAGCCCTAAACCCCCACCCGCTCGAACAAAACAGAAGCCCAATTCCCATTTTGGAGTTTAGAGTCTTACCTGGGGATCCGACCACCTATTGTTTTCAGGGTTCTATCTTCTAACTAAGGGGTCATAACATAATATCTTGAAGGTTTTGGGTAGCAGATATAACTAGTAGCCCTTGAAAGGAACCCCAATGTAGCAGATGGCTCCTCGCCACTCAAAACTTTTCAAGCTTACCTTTGGTTAGTAGGGAATGGAGCAATGGGGTACAAACATAACTACTATTACTATTTTCCATTCCCTACTAACCAAAGGTAAGCTATAGGATTACTAAGGCCCTTATATTATAGTACCCTTATAGATCCCCTTATAATAACCCTTATAGACCCCTTTATAAGGCCCCTTCCATTCCCTACTAACCATAGGTACGAACCTCTAGAAATGAAACTAGACCCTAAACCCTAAACCCTATAGATCCCTACTATTCCCTACTAACCAAAAGTAAGAAAGGGATCGCAACCAAAGGTAAGTTAGGTGATCCCGGCCAGCGCCGGGATCGGCCCGGGGCACTACCGACGAGGCGTCAAGAAGGGGCTCAGGGTTCCGGTTAGGGTTTAGGGTTTAGGGTTTAGGGTTTAGGGCTCAGGGTTCCGGGTTTAGTTTAGGGTTTAGGGTTTAGGGATTAGGGTTTAGGGTTTAGGGTTTAGGGTTTAGGGTTTAGGGTTTAGTTTAGGGTTTCTTGGCTGACTTCTGAACCCCTCCTAAAAGTTAAACTTTTAGCCTCCTTATTAGAGTTCATATAGAAACCCCAAAAAGTTAAGGTCTAAAGAGCCAACCAGAAGAACGCCAAGGTTTAACTAATGTAGGGGCCTTCATAATTCGAATAGGGTTTTGGGGTACATAATACTATAGTTATAATGTAAGGAACTCCCACAAATAGTATGGATAGTTATTGAAGCCCCCCGATTAGGGCGTCTAGGGTGTGGGGCTTACGGAGTCTGGGGTTTAGGGTTCAGCATGGCTTGGATGCACTGCATTCTCCAGCAGACCCTGCACTGCAATGCTGTCGCCACCGCAGGCAGCATGACCCCAAGCCACGACGGATCCATCGACAAGAATTGCCGCGAACGCGCCGAAAGAAGCTTGGACCTGCTGCACATTCTTCTGATCCTGCACAGCGCGGCTATTACCACCATGTGTGCAATCACCCCAGGTCACGACAGATCCATCACCAAGAATGGCAGCAAAGGCACCGAAAGAAGCTTGGATCTGCTGCACATTAGTCAGCTTGCCCTGCACGGCTCTACTGTCCCCACCTTCGTCAGCTTTACCCCAGGTGACGACAGATCCATCGCCAAGAATTGCAGCAAGAGCGTTGCCAGTGGCTTGGATCTGCTGCACATTCTTCAGCTGATCCTGCACAGCACTACTGTCACCACCCGAGCCAGCATGACCCCAGGTGATGACGGATCCATCACCAAGAATGGCAGCAAAAGCCTGGGCAGTGGCTTGTATCTGCTGCACGTTCTTCAGCTGATGCTGCACAGCACTACTGTCACCACCACAGTCAGCCTCACCCCAGGTCACGACCGATCCATCGCCACGAATGGCAGCAAAAGCCAAGCGAGAGGCTTGGATCTGCTGCACGTTCTTCAGCTCATCCTGCACAGCACTACTGTCACCACCACGCATAGCATCACCCCAGGTCACGACCGATCCATCGCCACGAATGGCAGCAAAAGCGGTGCCAGCGGCTTGGACCTGAAGCACATTCTTCAGCTGATGTTGCACGACGTTACTGTCACCACCGGTGCCCGCATTTCCCCAAGTCACGACAGATCCATCGCCAAGAATGGCAGCAAACGCGCCGCCAAAGCCACCTCGGGTTGCTTGTATCTGCTGCACATTCTTCAGCTGGTGCCGCACAGAACTACTGTCACCACCACCGTCAGCCTCACCCCAGGTCACGACCGATCCATCGCCAACAATGGCAGCGAAAGCGTTGGTAGAGGCTTGGATCTGCCGCACGCTCTTCAGCTCATCCTGCACAGCACTACTGTCACCGCCAGAGGCAGTATGGCCCCAGGTCACGACAGTGCCATCAGTGAGAATGGCAGCAAAAGCGTGAGCAGATGCTTGGATCGACTGCACATTCTTCAGCTGCTGCTGCACAGCACTGCTATCAGCACCAAAGACAGCATGACCCCAGCTCACCACCGATCCATGGCCAAGAATTGCAGAGAATGCCTGGTGATAGGCATGAACTTGAACTTTGGTCGAATGCAATAAGATCAGTGAGTCGCTATCCTGAAGTCCGGCATCCTTGATGGTTGAGCATGCATCCAGTGTCTGACCAGATGCGTTGAGCAGTTGCCCGTTGCCGGCTCCGAGTCCAAGTGCTGTCTGCCCGCGAAGTTTCAATTCTCCCACAAGTTCATCCACACTTGCTTCCACAGTCGCCGTAGTGCCACTGAGAAGTCCAACTTTCACCGTGATCGACATGTCGCAGGTCGGAAACAACTCCCGAGTCGAAATAGGCTTTGGAGGGTTCGGTATCTCAGTCTGGAATGCACTGTGCACGTATGCTAAGCCCTAAACTCCCAAACTTAGGAGGCCATTCTTGGCACAGGTGCTGCGTGAAAAACTGTGAAATAAAAGTCGTCGTCGTAGTAGCAGTAGTAGTAGTAGTAGTAGTAGTAGTAGTAATAGTAGTAGTAGTAGTAGCAGCAGTAGCAGTAGTACTCGTCGTAATCTTATTATTACTAGTATCAGTCGTACTAGTGAAAGTAGGAGTAGAAGTAGAAGTGCAGGAGTCGGAGTAGTAGCAGAAGTAGGAATAGAAGAGTAGAAATGGAAGTAGAACTAGAGTAACTAGAAGCAGTCGCAATCGAAGAAGCAGAAGTCCTAGATAGATACATAGAAATCATATCTAGAAGTAGCAGAAGGGGGAGGAGGAGTGTCTTCTTGAGCAAGCTCCTCTCGAATCGAAACTGCGACACCCTTTGATACCTGACAGCCCCTCTGACCGGCGGAGGGGTTTTTTTTTTCCGGAGGTGCGGCCAACCCTCTTTTTTCGGAGGTGCGGCCAAGGATTTGCTCAGGTTGGACACGCAGGATCCCTGTAGAGGGTTCATCGGCGACGTAAAGAATTTGCGCCGCACCACAGCGCCAGCGCTTCGACACACAGAATCCCTGTAGAGGGTTCATCGGGCTCGCGCCGCACCACAGCGCGGGCGCTTCGAGGGGCAGGATCCCTGTGGACGGGGTGAGGCATCAAAAAACTCATCATCAAAAACAAATTAGATCCAGGGATCAACGAAAAACTAAAGAAAAAATAATGGGAAATGCAGCCATTTCCAAGACTATTTGCCTTGGTGGCGGTGGTGTGTCGTTGATGTCGTTGATGTCGTTGCTGTCGTCGTTGGTGGTGGTGGGGTCGTTGATGTCGTCGTGGTCGTCGTCTTGGTTGCTGTTGTTGTTGCTGCTCTTCGCGTTAAACCCCCTGGAGCGTGGCTGTCTGGCTTTCCCCTTCTTGTGTGTTGCCGAATACGTTTATGTTCATTTCTTCGCGGCTTTAGAGAGCGGGGAGTTTAGTCTAAAACAGCGAGGGTTTGGGGGGGGAACTCGCCCTATTTGCAAAGCTGTTAAACCCTTCAGGATTGATTGTGCTTTCTTCGCGGTAAACTCCCCTGGAGCGTGGTTGTCTGGCTTTCCCTTTCTTGTGTGGCTTTAGAGAGCGGGGGAGTTTAGTCTAAAAAAAGCGGGGGGGTTGGGGGGGGGCGCAGCCCCCCCCCATTTGCAAACCTTTTAAATCCTTCAGGATTGATTTTGTCTTCTTCACGTTAAACCCCCCTGAAGCAGTGTTGTCTGGTTTTATTCTTTTTTTGTGTTGGCGAACACGGTTTTATTTATTTCGTGGCGCCTCAAACGACCGGTTGGCAAACACGTTATTGTTGATTACTTCGTGGCTCAAGAGAACTTCCAAGTCATTCATGATTGATTGTGTTGCTTCGCGCTTAACCCCGCTGAATCAACAACCCGAAAAATCCGTGTTCTGAACCTGGGTTCTAACCCGAATTAGAACCTAGGTTCAAACCCAGGTTTGAACCTGGGTTCCGAACCTCAATTTCCAACCGTCTGCCTTCCTTCTATCTTTTCTTTCTTTCTGTTATTCTTCCTTGCTTTGGTCCTTGTTCTGGGGTGTTTCGTTCTGTCTTCCTGGGTTCTTTTCGTTTCAGGTGGAAAAACCAAGAAAAGCACACCAAATCTGTCCAAAACGTGAGGAAAATAGTGTTTCCCCAAGGAAAACCATGGAAAAACACCAAACAAAAATTTCAACAACAAGATCCAAAATAATAGGCCTTCCATATGTATATATATATATATATATGTATATATTTATATACACACATATGTACTCTCTCTCTCTGTGTATATATATATACTATATACTATAAATAAATATATATATATATATATATATATATATATATTATTTACACTATGTATACTATATACATATATATATATACATACAATTGTATAATATCTACTATATCTACTATATATACTACATATACTATATATACTAACTCTACTACATGTACTATATAAATATGTATATATTATGAATATACTATATATACTATATATACTGTATAAACTATATATACTAAGGTTATATCTCCTGTACTTATTACATATACTATATTTATATATATATATATATATATATAGAAACTTGAAACTCTATGTATATCTGTATATATATATATACTATATATACTATGTACACTAAATATACTATATATACATATACACTATATATAACATATATAGTATACATACTATACATATTCTATATACTATATCTACATATATATAATTAAACTGTATATAATATATATATGAACAAACTATATGACTCTATATACTGTATATATTATATTTATAATCCTTATATATATTCTTTCTTTTTATTCTATTCTATTCTCTTATATTACAATATATTATATTTTTTCAATCTATTAAATTCCATTATATTATCTATCAATCTTTTTATGTTATATTATATTCTATTATATTCTATGATATTCTTATATATTCTATGATATCCTGTATATTCTATTAATTCTAATTATGTTTCTATTCTGCTATTTATTATTGATATTCTATTATTCTATTTTTGATATTTTATGTTTTTCTATTCTATTATATGATATTCTATTCTAATACATTATATTTTATTATATTATATATTATATTATACTATATTATATTATATTATATCTTTTTATATTATATTGTATTTCTTTATTATATTACATTATGTTGTAGTATATTACAGTATATTATACTACATTAGATTACATTATATTACATTATATTACATTATATTATAATATGTTATATTACATTACGTTACATTATATTATATTATATTACATTATATTATATTATGCTACATTATATTAGATTACATTATGTTATATTATACTATATTATATTATGTTACATTATATTTTATTACATTATATTATAATATAATATATTTTTTTCCATTATATTATATTATAATATATTTTCTTTACTGTACATATTATATATATATAGTATACATACTATATATACAACATGTACTATGTATACTATGTGTATATATATATATATATATTACTGAAATACTACCGTCCTTCCTTTCTTTCTTCTTTCTTTCCTTCCCTGTTTCCTTCCTTCCTACCTTCCTTCGTTGCTCTCCTCCCTCCTTGCTTTGCTTCTTTCCTTTCTTCCTTCGATCCTTCTTCCTTCCTTCCTTCCTTCCTTGTCTCCCTGCTTTCTTCCTTCCTTCCTTCCTTGCTTCCTTCCTTCTCTCCCTTCTTCTTTCCTTGTTCCTTCCTTCCTTCCTTCCTTCCTTCCTCCTTCCTTTTTCCCTTGCTTTCTTCCTTCCCTGTGTTAATAACAGGACGTGGGAGCAAAAGAAAGAGGGCCAAAAAAAAGGCACAAACAAAAATGGGTTCCCGTTCTTGTTTCTCTTTCATTCCTTGCTAGCTCCTGTGCTTTCTTGCTTTCTTTTGTGCTTCCTTCCTGGCTTTCTTTCCTGCATCATCTTTCTTCTGCTTTTCTTTCTTCTGGGGTTGTGCTTTATTTGTGTTATTCCTTGTTTGTTTTCTTGTTGCTTTTGCGGGACCGAGGGACCGGCGGACCGCAGGACCAGGAAACCACGGGACCAGGAGAGCACGGGACCAGCGGACCAGCAGACCAGAGGGCCAGAGGACTACAGGACCAAGGACCAGAGGACTGGGGACCGCATGCACGGACACCACAGGACCAGAGGACCAGCAGACCGGAGGACCAGGGAACCACAGGACCAAGGACCAGAGGACCAGGGGACCGCATGCACCAGGGACCCTTGGCCGCACCTCGCAAACAAGGGTTGGCCGCACCTTCGAAAAAAAAAACCATGGCCCCCCTCTGACCCTATGTCATAAAGCCCTAAACCGCAAACTCAAAGCCCTGCCATCTAAATCATCAATCCCAAAGCTCAAGGTCCATGTATCTCTTTCTCTCTCTCTCTCTCTCTTTTTATATATATATATATATACATATATATATACACACACATACATTTTTTGGTTGATCGTGTGTGTATGTATACAATGACCTACAACTGAAGCCCTAAACCTCAAACTCTGAACGACTCTAAACCGTAAGCCCTCAACTGTAACCCCGGTTTAGGGTTTAGGGTTTAGGGTTTAGGGTTTAGGGTTTAGGGTCCCTAAACCCTCATCCCCTGAAGAAGCTGAACAGTGAAACCTACAGTAGAAGCCAGAAAGTTGGAACATCATTAGCCTCGTGCCCTTAAGGCAAAGTATAGGGAATCCTCGCACTGATCCTTCTAAATCCATGTTCCAACTTTCTGGTGTTTACTATAAGCCCGAGAAACTCAAGTCGCCTTCAGGAGCTGAACTCCCAACACGGTTTAGGGTTTAGGGTCCCAGATCTTCCAAAATCCTTCAATTAAGGATCATACCGAATCTTGGCTGACTTCTGAACCCCTCCTAAAAGTTACACTTTTAGCCTCCTTACCATAGTTCATATAGAAATCCATAAAGTTAAAGTCTAAAGAGCCAGCCAGAAGAACCCCAAGGAATATATTAAACTTTAGTAGGGTCCCTTCTATAATTTTACAAAGCCGTAGAATCCTTAATTACAGGATTTTGGAAGATCTGCGTCCCTTTCAGAAACCCTCAAACCTAAGGCCGAAATACCCATTTGGGAGTTTCCGAAAATTAGGGGTCCCCTTTTTGGGGGTCCTTATAATAAGGATCCTACTATTTAGGGTACTATACTAGGGTCCCCTATTTTCGGAAACTCCCATTTTCATAGATCCCTGTATAGAAACCTTAAAGAGCCTTTAATGGAATCTTAAAAGGAACCCTACGGGGCCTCTCCCGAGAGCCCAAAGCTACTCCGGAGGAGCAGGACGCAGCTTGGGACCTCACAGCTTTAGTATAGGGTTTAGGGTTTAGGTTTATGGTAGAAGCCAGAAAGTTGAAAAATCATTAGCCTTATGCCCTTAAAGTAAAGTATAGGGAATCCCAGCATGAATCGTCCTAAATCCATGTTCCAACTTTCCGGGGTTCACTCTAAGCCCCCCCTAAACCCTAAACCCTAAACCCTAAACCCTAAACCCTAAACCCTAAACCCTAAGGGTTTAGGGCTAGCGATTCGGATCTGAGGTTTTGGGTCACCGCTGCTTGCTGCAAGCTCGTCCTTTAAGGGCCTAGGGTTTAGGGTTTAGGGTTTAGGGTTTAGGGTTTAGGGTTCTTCAATGGATCTATCGAGGGTTTTTTTGATAAGGGTTCTTCAAGGGATCTGTAGAGCTACTTTATTTAAACATTTCCTGTAAGGTTTGCTGTAAGGACTTTCTTTAAAGGGCCTAGGGTTTCAGGGTTCAGGGTTTGGGAATCTGTAGGGAATCGATAGGGGTTGAACCCTGCACCTACAAGATGCGCATGATACGCCCAAGACTTAAAGCGGAAGATGCTGTCTCAAAAAAGTTTTTAATGCTACTGTATACCTAGTGCCCCCCAACCAGGGCTTTGGGTTTACAAAACCCAGAGGGTCCATATACTAGGACACCCAGTAACCTAAGAATAAAAAGGCCTCTCTTTTTGGTATTGGGTAACTTTATAAGGAACCTAGGACTACAAAAAGGGAATAAGGGTACTACTGGGCATCCTAGTTTAAGTGAACCCTACTCCCCTCGAAGGAATGACCTAAAAACCCTAAACCCTGAACTTGGCTCTAAAGCCTAAACCCAAAACCTAGTATATAATGCCATGGTGACGTTCTGGAATTAGGCCTAAGAAAACCCACCCTGACTGAGACCAGAAACCCTAAATCCATCGACCCTAAACCTCCCACATAGAACCCCTTAAGGATATAGGAACCCTTCTACTTAGAGGATCACGGGACTTAGTAAGTATGGCTATAAGTACCTTAATTGGGGTTATAAGTAATTATAAGTATGGTTACCTTATTTATTACCCTAGTTACTAAGTCCCATGATCCTTTAAGTAGGGGTCCTTTAGAAGACCCGTTTGAAAGAGACCGTAAGCAAGTCCTTCAAAGGAACTTTCAATATGCCCTTCGAACAACTCCCTATAGAAGTCTGAAGGAACCCGCCAAACAGACCCTTTAAATGATCAGAGACCATACACCCTGTACTCCTAAATTTTTTAGAGGAGACCCTAAACCCTAAACCCTTCAAAAGAAACCCAAATCCCTTTAAAAGGACCCCAAACCCGTTAAACGAGATGCTACCGGGGGATTCAAAAACCTACTGTTTTAGGGGTTAGACCTTGTAAGTAAGGGGTCATAATTACATACAAAAATAGGGCTTGGCGTCGCAGGTAAATCCTAAACTCCAAACCCCTAAACCCTAAACCCCCAAACCCTACACCCCAAACCCTAAACCCCTAAACCCCTATAGACCCCCTTAAAGGAACCCTGAAAGGTCCCGTTTAAAGGAGCCCTTATACCCTTACAGATCCTTTTAAAAATTGCCACCTAAACCCTAAACCCTAAACCTGATAAACCCTAAACTCTAAACACCTAAACCCTAAACCCTAAACCCTAAACCTTATAAACTCTAAACTCTAAACCCCCAAACCCTAAACCCCAACCCTAAACCCTAAACCCTAAACCTTATAAACCCTAAACTCTAAGCCCCCAAACCCTAAACCCCAACCCTAAACCCTAAACCGTTTAAAAATTGCCAGGCTGCTGCTTCGGGCTGCCGCTCTGCGTAGCTTTCGAGGTGGCTTAGCGACTGCCGGTTCACCTCGAAATACCTCCGTTTAGGGTTTAAAGGCTTAGGGCTTAGGGTTTAGGGTTTAGGATTTAGGATTTAGGGTTTAGGGTTTAGGGTTTCCGTTTAAAGGGAACTCCAGAAAGTTGGAATATGGTTTCAGGGTAGGACACCTTATAATTTACCATATAGGGTTTAGGATAATCATATTCCAACGTTTAGGGGTTTAGGGTTTATGAGGTTTAGGGGTTTAGGGTTTAAGGTTTAGGGGTTTAGGATTTATGAGGTTTAGAGATTAGGGCATATGAGGTTTAGGGGTTTAGGGTTTATGAGGTTTAGAGGTTTAGGGTTTATGAGGTTTAGGTAATACCTCCGTTTCTTTTTTTAAGGGCTCTTTTCCACCTGCAAGTACAGCTAGAAATACCTCCGTTTAGGGATTAGAGGTTTAGGGTTTATCAGGTTTAAGGGTTTCGGGTTCAAGGGTTCGGGTTTATGGGTTAGAGGTCTAGGGTGTATAGGGTTTAGGGGGTGTAGGGGTTAGGGTTTATCAGGTTTAGGGGTTTTGGGTTTGGGGTGTAGGGTTTAGGGGTTAGGGGTTAGAGCTGTCGGGTTTAGGGTTTAGGGGTTTAGGGTTTATAAGGTTTGGGGTTTAGGGTTACTGTAGGGGCTGAGGGTACCTTTAAGAGAATAGGGGTTCCTTATCAGGGTTCCTTTTCGGGTACTACAGGGCTTGGGGCTTTTAGGGTTTAGGGTTTACGGTCCGATCGCAGGGTCTGTTTTTAAGCAAAGACTAATATAACAACAATTCCAATAAGAATAAGAATGAAAGTAGTAATAATGCTAATACTACGAATATTTGTCAAAGTATCTGTTAACAGTAACAATAATAATAGGTTCACAATACATTTCATAATGCTTTCTAAGGCTTTCTGAAATTCTAGAGGCTCCATAAAGATCTTATGATACGGGACGGAGCTTATACAGGTTTTAACGGCATAAAGTATTAAGCTTTGAGGCACCATAGGGTAAATAAAGGCTTCTGCGAGGCCATTGTTGAAAGGATTTTATGTACTTTTTAGAGGGGCTTACTTCTATTCAGGTTCATACGCAAGGGCGAGCCATAATATATATATATATATATATATATATACACACATACATACATACATACATATATAGAAAAGTATCCGAAAAGGTTTTCGGGGCTGAGAGCGCTCAGGTTCTAGGCTGAGGGGCTTTGGGATGGTTTCGGATCGCCTGCGCCTTGCCCTAAGGCTCAAAATGGCCCAAAAGCCTTGCATAGTATGGTCTTTGGGCCCAAAGGCCTTAAAATATAAGTCCTTAGAGCCTAAGGGTTGGGTGTTGGGCTAACCTGAACTCGGCAGGTTGACGGATAAGGGCTAAGGGTTGAAAAGGCCTGAGACAGCAGATAGCACTGTGTCAAAAGTCATCACTGTCTGATGCGCGAGCGCGAATGCTGCTGTGCACAGATGGATGAGCTGCCCGACCACGATCTTTTTGGAAGCTGTGTATACCGGTAGTCCAAAGCCCAGTGCAATAGTAGGTGATGGCCCCTAGACCCCAAACCCTAGATGACCCCTCAGTTATAGGGCCTAACCCAGGAAAGCCAAGGTTTCTGGATGCGCAAGTGGGGGCCTTCAAAAGTCCAACATTCTGTTCCCAAAGGGTTTAGGGTTTAGGGTTTAGCTGTTATGGGCCGTTATGGGGAATACTTCCCTAACTCATAATAGTTATTCCTAATATGGAAACCCTACATTCTACTATATCGGTACATAGGACCCTTTGGGGTTTTCAGCCTTAGGATTCGGTGTCGCACTTGAGGGTCGCGGGACTTAATAAGTACAGCTCTAAGTAACCTAACTATATATAAGTATAGTTACCTTCTTCAAAACCCTAGTTGCTAAGTCCCATGAACCTCAAAGGACAGGTTACGGCTGGAAGATCCGAACCCTAGCCGTCAAACCGTCAACCCTAAACCCCATCAGGACCACCCAAGTGCCCTTTAATGGAGCTCGTTGGTCGTGAATAGTAGGGGTTGAAGGTACTTAGCGGGTCTATGCAGCCCCAAACTCAAACCTGTATAATAGCACCAAGCCTAACCCTAAATCCTGAACTCCAGACCCAGCACCCGAATTTCGAACCCAATACCCAACATCCTAAACACTTTTCCTGTATTCACAAGCTGGTAAATATTGCTTCCTAAAAAGGGGGTTAATGTCAGGCTCCTGTTAGGGTTCCTACAAGGATTCCGAACCCTGAACAACGTCATGTCTGGATGCCAGGGCGAAAGAGCATCAAACCCTGTTGAAGCACGATAGAAAGTAAAGTGATGCCCAAAACCCCGAGAGACCAATCCCCCTCAATTAAGGAATATAGCTTCAATCACTAATATTAAGGTAATTTACGAGCTATTCCTTGATTAAGGGGTATGAGGGCTATCTGGACAAAATCGAAGGCACTAATTAACAAAAACCGAACTCCCAGCTCCGAAATCTACGAAACCAGGGTTTAGGGTTTACGGCGATAGGACTCTGTTCTTCAACAACCGGGCCCCCAAAAGTTCAAACTTTCTAATATAGAGCTAACCTATAAGGCCAACAAATTCAAACTTCCGCCGCTCACTATCTAAGTAGAACCTCCGACATTCCCTCTCAAATGCCGCGCAAGCAAGACACCCAACCGTAAACACGCGCAAAACCCCAGACCCCCAAACCCTGCACCCCCAAATCCTTTAAACCCTGGGCGCCAAACCCTACCTAAACCCCACATAAATCTCAATAACCTACATCTTTAAGGACTTCTGTGAGAAAGTCATATTAAGGATCCCTCCAAAGGTAGGTTTTATAAGGGTTCAGGATGGTTCAGGTATACCCTGAACGCTAGACCCCCACAGCCTTAACCCCAAATAACCTATCTTTTCACGGATCTATAGAAGGAAGTCGTATTAAGGAACCCTACAAAGGTAGGATTCATAGGGTCCAGGTAAACCCTCACCCCAAAACCCTAATCCCTAAACCCTATAAACTCCCTAGATCCTAAACCCTAATCCCTATAAGCCCAAAACCTAATCCCGATAAACCCCAAACCCTAAACCCTATAAACCCCAAACCCTAATCCCTATAAGCCCTATAAACCCTACTCTCTTCTTCAACAGCCGGGCCCCAAAAAGTTCAAACTTTCTAATATAGAGCCAATATGTAAGGCCAACAAATTCAAACTTCCGCCGTTCACTATCTAAGTAGAACCTCCGACATTCCCTCTCAAATCCCTAAACCCTATAAACTCCCTAGATCCTAAACCCCAATCCCTAAAATCTAAACCCTAGAAACCCTATAAACCGTAATCCCTATAAACCCTTTAAACCCTAAAAACCTAAACCCTAAACCCTAAAAACCTAAACCCTAAACCCTAAACCCTAAAACCCTAAACCCTAAACCCTAAACCCTAAACCTTAAACCCCAAACCCTATACATCCCTTAAAGGAACCCTTAGATCCCTAATCCCTAATCCCTAAACCCTAAACCCTAAACCCTAAAACCCTAAACCCTAAACCCTAAACCTTAAACCCCAAACCCTATACATCCCTTAAAGGAACCCTTAGATCCCTAATCCCTAAACCCTAAACCCTAAACCCTAAACCTTAAACCCCAAACCCTATACATCCCTTAAAAGGAACCCTTAGATCCCTAAACCCTAAACCCCTGCGCCTCGGTTCAGGCCCGAGGTTCGTTGGCGTCAGGGCCAGCATCACGGAGCCTTTGGGTTGAGCGCTTCTGGTGTTTAGGGTTTGGGTTTTAGGGGATTAGGGTTTAGGGTTGAGGGATTAGGGTTTAGGTTTTGGGGGATTAGGGTTTAGGGTTGAGGGATTAGGGTTTGGGTTTTAGGGGATTAGGGTTTAGG
>CAJNDT010000846.1:259507-606428 GCA_905221615.1 Symbiodinium sp. CCMP2592
TGTCTAACATTACTGGCAGCAATAGTCTTCAGGACTGGAGGGCACTAGACCGGAATGCACACCCTCAGCCCTAAACCATAAAACCCTATACCCTAAGCCCTAAACCCTGAACCCTAAACCCTAAACCCTAAGCCCAATACCCTAAAACCATAAGCCCGAAAGCCTTGACACTTTACCTAGACCCCCCCCCAACTACCCTCTAATATACCCTAAACACCGACTACGGTTGATGATGAAACATCCTGCATTACCTTAATTGTCCTAGGCTATGGCAATTACGGCACATTCCTTATTATGGGTAATGCAGGATTTATATCAGCAACCGTATCAAGGACCATAAGGGCTCTATTAAAGGGCACTTGGGGGCGGGGGGGGGGGGGGGGGGGGGGGGGTCCTGTTAAGGGGAGGTATTTCCTTAAACCCCAAACCCCTAAACCCCTAAATCCTAAACCCCAACCTCTAAACCCAAACCCCTGAACCCTCAACCCCTAAAGGGCACTTGGGGGGGGCTCCTGTTAGGGGAGCAGCGTGAACTTCAAGCTGACGATGTTAGCCTCCCTCGTGCTTGGTTTAGGGTTTATGGGTTTGGGGTTTAGGGGTTTAGGGTTTGGGGGTTTAGGGGTTTGCGGTGTAGGGTTTAGGGTTTAGGGGTTTAGGGTTAAACCCTACAAAACCCATTAAAACCAGAATAATCATGTTAAGTATTGCCTAACACCCCTTGTCTACAACGGTCTATAACGATATAAACCCATTAAAACCAAAATAATCATGTCAAGTATTGCCCAACACCTCTTCACTACAACTACATAAACCCCACAACACCAGTTAAAACCAGAATAATCATGTCAAGTATTGCCTAACCAGTTAAAACCAGAATAATTATGTTAAGTATTGCCTAACACCCCTTGTCTACAACGGTCTATAACGATATATAAACCCTATAAACCCTTTTCACTAAAAATATATGTAAGAAATATGATATAAAAGATATCTGATTCCCTAAACCCCTAAACCCTATATGTAAGAAATATGATATAAAAAGAAATTTGATTCAAATGTATATTGGCCATTATGTGCCTTGAAAGTATAATATATTTATTCTATCCAAGAAATCGCTTCCAATTGAACCCTATATGTAAGAAATATGATATAAAAAAGAATGATTCAAATGTATATTGGCCATTATGTGCCTTGAAAGTATAATATATTTATTCTATCCAAGAAATCGCTTCCAATTGAACTCTTTTACTCCAAAACTGCACGAAATCCGGTCCGCGTCTCCTGAGGGAAAGATGGTTCGATTCGTCTTTCGCCCCTATACCCAATGCCAGTCCTCATCCGCTTCTCGGATCGCCAGGGTCCGCGTGTCTCCTGAGGGAAAGATGGTTCGATTCGTCTTTCGCCCCTATACCCAATGCCACTCCTCGGGATCGGCATTGCTGGCCGTTTCGGCAGTGGTGGCCGGCCTGGGATCGGCATTGGTGGCCGTTTCGGCATTGGTGGGCCTTTGGCCTTTGGTGGCCGGCCTTTGGGCATTGGTGGCCGCTTCGCCGGAGCCAATGATACAAATCATAAGCGTACTTTATGCTGAGGGTGCTGTGGCCAATAACTCACTGCTTCCTTGATGCGAAGGAAAACGATGCAATCTTACCTAAACTGACCCTTCGACGGCCTACCAACGCATTACACCGAAATACCATGAGGGAATGAACGCCGCCGTGTTGATTCAACTGCTTGCACGACACGAAGACAAAACCTATGGCATGCTAAGAACTATGAGGCTTCTGCTTTCGACTTCATCTGGCTAGCTTACGTGCAAGTGAAAGGTGACAAGACTGCCTCACGACATGACTGAACAATTACATGATCAAGTGCACGGTCTCTGACGACGTAGCTAGACTACAGGCCAGCTGCTCGTGTGAACGATCTCTAGTTGTCCTGCTGGTTTAATGATGTAGGTACATCTCTTGAAACACTACACCAGTGCAGTAAATCTAAATTGTTGCTTACACTGCAAAGATACAGCTGAAAAGTCGGGAGCTGCAAGGGCCTGACTGTTGAACGGCAAACTACCTCGTAAAGAAAGCCGCATCTGTCAGAAGATGCTACAGGTTTGTCGAAAGACGTTGCAGTTGCAGAAGCTTGAGTACAACAACTGTCGCAACACGACTGTGGCCAGGACCTGCTTGCTTCTGTTGAGAGCTTCCTAAATGCACCAAAAGGCTACAGCGGAGGCTGGCAAAGCACTTCGTGGAGACACTCGGCGCACAGGTGGGCGACGCTGACATTTGTGAATCTTGGAGCAAGTGCACTTGTCAAACTACGGCTTCGAGATCGAAAGGGCATTTCTGCCCAGTTCCTTCTTCGTGGACTTGCCACAAGAACTGCAGGCATGCCCGGACCGACTGCTTCTCCGAAGCAGCATCGCTATACACGAGGCTGAACCACCTGGGGTACTTCTCCCTAGGATAATGAGCTTTCCATCTGTTTGCCAATTTCAGCTCTTGGTTGATTCTCACCCCCGGAGCTTTCGGCACATGTATGCGCACTTCTGCCAACTGGATCTTCGCCCAGTTGATCTTCAAAGGTTCTTTCACTGAGCCCGAGTTCGTGGATGCCGCAGCTGCACCCGCTTCGGAAGGGCTGCCAGCGGCGGAGTGGGAAGCAGGTGGAGCTGCAGAGCCGCCCTCTGCATGCGCCGGCTTCTGCACGGCGCGCTTCTGCAGCTGCTTTCGACACTGTTGCACCTCTTCCGGTTCGAGGAAGTCTTCTGCGAGGTTCAGGTTGTGCTCGTCGCGTATCAGACATGGAAGCTCCGTCATTTCACTGGCATCTCTTCTTGCCAACATCTTTGCAAAATCGTCGTCAGATCCAGCTGGGAAAATGTGTTTCATCAGTGCAAGCGACACGCCTTTGACTGTGGTGGGCTTGGCTCCAGTGTAAGCGACTTTCAGCGAAGTGAAGAGCTTCTGCAGGTAGACCAGCGTGACGCCCCTGAAACCACACGAGGCTGCATGCTCCAGTAAAGTGGCGGGCATGGTCTCTGGGAACTCCAACACGATGCCTTTGAGCTTCTGGTCCTTCACTTTCCTCTGTGAAAGGTTCAAGGGGCTGCGCACTGAAACAACGCCGACACGCCAGTTGTTGAGACTGTGGATTAGAACTGTCTGCACAGCAGCCTTGTCCTCGATGCTCAAGGTGACGAAGTGCAGCATCTTGCGTGAAGGCCCTTTGAACTTGCAAGTTTGAATCGGCCAGCCAAGGACGCCCCAAGCTGTGGCCTTGAGCACCCAAATTACCCGCTCTGGTTGATCGGCATGCCAGATCACAGTGCCAGGCTGTGCAAGCAGAGACAGAAAACACGTTTTGAGCTTCTGCGGCTGGCCAACGCACAAGACAAGGGCTTTAGAAGCCAATCCGATCAAAGAATGGCCCTGCGGGGACAAGCTGACCCACGTATCTTCACACTGCAGCTCCAACAATGCATCTTTGCCCAAGCTGAACGCTTCCATCTGCGGAGGGGAGAAAACTTTCCGCGGGAGGGATTTGGGAGCTTGCAAGCCTGGAGGAACCTCGGGATGGCTGTAACCCTGACTCGTCAGCAACTTGCACTCTGCAAGTTCCTGCCACATAGCTACTTTGCCTGTGCTGCCAGACTTGGTGTGACGCTCCATGTCCGTCAACTTGTTGAAGGCTTCCTCTACAAGCTTTGTGTGAGCCATTGCAGAGAACAGTTTCGTCAACTGTTGCTTCAACTGGGCAGAAAGCGCCCAATCGTTCTCCACAAGTGTTGTCATGACGCTTCTTACTGTCACCAGGTTGGGCCAAGCAAGTGAATCTAGGAAGCTGCGAAAAAATGTATCCTCTCGGCATCGATCTTCTGCATCAAGCAATGCTTCCCAGACTTGCTTCAACCTTGTCAAAGCAACAGAGACCGCATCGCCAGAATCTTGCAGCAAAGACACAAGGAGCATGGGCAGGGCATCTGTGTATTCCATCATGCTGAAGGCTCTGGCCGCGACGACTTCTCTTGCCAGCAGCAATGCCCTGGATGCCATCTCGTCCTGCTCAAGCACAGGGGATTCGTCTGCAGTCTCATCCTCATCGACGCAGTGCTGCTCAAATCCCATCCAGTCTAAGGCATCCACATCGGACAACTTCACAAAAACATCGCGGAAACAAGTGTTGTACTTCGTGCCCGTGCTCCACTGCAACAGCACTTGCAGCTGCTCAGTCGGGCCTTTTTCCATCGTCTTCATGTCCTTCCCCATGCGGGCGCGGATCGGGTCACAAATCTCGAGCAGCATGTTGAACATGCGCCTGGTAGCATCGTTGGCCATGATGAGAGTCGACAGTTCCAAGCCATTGCGGCACTGGCCTCGCAGCAAGCGGATTTGATCATTGGAGTGCTTCACACTTCTGCTGCTGGAGCCCGAAGAAGAGCCAGCAGCTTTGCTGAGCGCCACCACGCCCTGAACTCCGAAGTCGTCGTGGGAAGAACCACCCAGAGGAGCATCGCTTAAGGAGTCCCACCACCCTGCCAGCCAACCATGGTGAAGCATGATGCAAAGGTGTGCTGCCCAAGAATGCCGGAAATCTTGCCCGCAGTCAAAGAAAGAAGCCCAACGTGCCCATTTGACTGTCGACCCTTTGCTCTGGAGAGCCTTGCTCGCCAGCACCATTTCCAGCACATGTAGCATGTGCTCGGAGTCACCAAATGCGATGTCCGCCTGAAGACCCCATTCTTTGCAAATGCTTTCATAACAGGACAAGAACCAGATGTTGTTGGACATGTCCAGGCTTCGCATGTGTGCTAAAGATTCTTTGAGCTGGCCATGAAAAGCAGCTCCTTCGAACGGGCCGCTGCGAACGTTCATCACCAAAGTGCATTGCCGCACAATGCTCCAGAAGCCCGCCGCGACGCATCCAGCTTTCAGATCATTCCAAACACGGTGCCATGGATCGTGGGCATAGAAACCCGCGATTCCGCAGCTTTGGAAGAGCATCTGCAGCGCTGGCCAACCCACCGAGCCTTGATCGATAGTGCACACAAGGCTGGGCCTGGACATCGCGAGTCCCTCGCTGTTGAGATCTTTTGGGCATTCCAGGACCCGTTTGCCAGTTGTCTTGTTGCGAATCACAACACGTTTGGATGTTTCACCATCCGGAGTTGGCATCTTCACGAGCTGTCTCTCTTCATGCTCCTTCAGCCTTTCGGGCCTTCTGAGTGGCAAAAAGTCTTTCAAAGTGTGCCCTGTGCTGGCCTCCAAGCCATGATCCATGGCCAACAAAAAATGCATGTTGGCAGCTCGCTTGGGACGCAACGCTTGCTCAGCCTCCTCATCCTGCGAAGCTCGAGCTGCTTCCCTCTCCACGAAAGCTTGAAGGGCGGCATTCAAGTCCGATTGTTTGCCGCTGTGCTTCGGCACCACTGACGCTGTGTCTGGCAAGACCTGCTAGCAACAGGTTTTCAGTATGAGAGCTTCCCTCCATGTTCAAGTTGCAAAAACTCTCTTGCTAATAATTTTTGCTTTGAACACGAGAAAACGAAACAACAACACAACACATCTAATACCAACACGCATATGTCTAATACCGCAACCATAGGTCTTATACCCCAGCACTAAGTATAAGACCTAGAAGTCAACATAACAATTAAAGAAAACATCTAGTCTTATACCGACCCAAAAAATCTAATACTTCGCCGACGCAGTCTTAGAATGCAGCTACGGAGTGTCGTGCGGCACAAACCTGGAAAAAGAACTGCATCCTCAACCCATGCACAACATCTTTCATACCCTGTTGCCTGTGGGGGAATCCATGCTGCGACTGAGCCAATCTGCACCACACCAGCTAGCAGGTCCTCCGCGGGATTGCCAAGGCGCTTCGCATCCAAGCACATGCCAACCACAGCATCGCCCTTTTTCACTTGCTCGAAAGCACGCCACGATGCAGCCAAGTACAAGCAGGCATCGCGATTCGTCCAAGCAGCTGCTGCCTCAGGGTTTGCCAAGCCCAGGCATGTATTCATGCGAGCTCTGGAGACATTGCTTTCCACGGCCTGTCGCTTGCTCTGCCTCACAGCATCCTCGTCGACATGTTGGCGCTTTTGAGCACATGGATCGAAATGCCTCGCTGCAAGAGCATCCTGATGAGCAACGGTGCTCACACGAGATTGTAAATGCTCTGTCACTTCGGAAATGAGCTGTTGAAAGATGGCCTTGCAGCTAGGACATTCGTCCACCCACGCCCAAAGGCTGAGCAAACACTCCACGAAAGCCGTCTGTAAGGTTGTATCGTCTCCCTGCAGATGTGCGCGGAAACCCTGCTCCAAGTGAGGGCACTGCTTGCTCTCAGAACCTTGCGGGCACAAGCTCCATGCTTGTGCAGTGGGCACTCGAGTAAGAAGCTGCTTCAACCAGCTCCCAGACGCAACTGCAGAAATGAAGCTGCACAAAAATACCTTCGAAGCAGACTGCTGCTTTCTCTTGCCAGCTGCCAAGGACCACTGAACCAAAAGCACCAGCAAAGCATCAGGTATGATCTGCCACTCCGTTCGACACAACCCTGGCATTTGCAAACCTGTCAACAGTTTGTTGTCGGACTGTGATGCCCTTTCTGATTTGACGAGGCAATCGTTCACACCGAGCCCCACTGTTTCCCAGCAGTTCTTCCACTCACCGTCAGGCAAAATGCCTTCTCTCACTAGCTGGTGCAAGTAACGAGACTGGGGCAACTTGCTGCAACATTCTGCCGGTCCGCGAAGCTCCAGCAAAACGAACTCGGACGAATCATTGACAAAGTATCGCCAACCTTTTATCTGTACTGATACAGACCTTCCTTCTTCCAGCTTGCTGCAACCGAAGTAACATGGCTCATGTCGAGTGATTTGCATGGGTGAATTTAAAACTACGTCTGTTCCATGACGGTGCGGGCGTTAACCCTTTGACCTGACACGTTTAGGCTTCAAGGCTTTGAAGTGGAACGAAGGAGGTTGCTACCTAGTCGGTTCGGCTTCAGGTCGGCAGGGGTCTATATTACACACGCATAAACATCCGGAAACCAACCTCGCTAAAACTTCAAGACGAGAGGCTCCAGCAACTCGATTTAGATATCCACGTCTGTTTCTGTCAGCAAGCTAGGCTCTGTTCTTGCAAACCCCCGCTACACTCTAAAACTGTTGTCTTTGGGCATAAATGCCCGACAAAAGCCATGCCGTCAACCGTTGCTCTGCAACACGAAGCGCATCAAGCGATCCGCTCTACGCCCAAATCCGATAGACCCCACTGCCTATTGCATTGGAAGTTGAGGAGTTTTTGGGATTATGGGTTTCGGGTTTAGGTGTATTTCAGGTTTAGAGCCTTTGGGGTATTGAAAACTTGGGGGTCTGGCACTCAGACCCGGTCTGCCTACACTTTCTGACAGCGATGCAAAGATTGCAACCTTGGCTATTTCCACACAACATCGTACACGAACACAGTTCCTAACTATGCACTCCATCAAAAATTCCTAAAACGGACACACAGAAACGGTAGGACATGAGGCTTCAAGCGCATGTGACCTGAGCATTGTTTCCGGCGGACTACATAGCTAAGTTCCATACTCTCACAAACCCTAGAAGATACCTATGATTTCGCCTTCCGTTCAACGACTGCACGTGCGATCAAGGCCTTGTTCACAAACATTTGCTGTCTACGCTCCGATCCTACGGCCTAATACTACAACTACCGCTACTACTACCGGACTTGTTGAAGCAGCGGCCACACACAGGATGTTCTTCACAGAACGTCGGCCCCAGAGTCGAGTTGCTACGCTACACCGCTGAACTAGGACTCGCCCAGCATGAGTCTTCAGCATGCCCCTTGGCATCGCAATTATGCCGGACTGAAAAACACGAGGCTATTACATCGAGAGTCCAACTGGTGTGCTCGGAGACTTGCGTAAACACGGTATGCTGACATACTGCCACAAAAACAACCTACTCCTGACTCTCGACAACTGGTCACTACGTAAGACTGGCTACACATGCTTGGACGCTAATCAGTCATAAAATCGGACACGGAACATATCATGACACCGATACGGGCTACAGCACTTCTCTGCCATGGCCAGCTCGGTGAGGAAGCGAGCCGAAACGTACAGGTCACTTTCACTCAGCCGGGGAAGGAATGTCCAAGTCAAGCTCGGTTCGGGCTTTGTGCTCATCCTCCCCCGCTGCCTCGGCAAACTTCGTGGCCAAGTTCTCACCCTCGAAGCTCTCAGCATCCGTCAGGTCCGCGGAAGACCCCGAACGTCCCATGGGCGTCTTGGAAGAAAGAGGCGAAGAGGAAGCGGAAGCACCGTCTGCCTTGAGCAGTGGCTTTGAGGAATCTGTGGGCGAATTCCCATCCACATCACGCTTGCTGGCACCAAACATCGCAGTCCGAGATCCGAGCCTCGCCACCGAAAATGGCACCTTCACAGGAGTCTCTACAGCGACCGGCTTCTTGGATCTGGGTGTCTCACGTGCATCCAACAAGGCTGGATTGCTGGAAGGGGTTCGCTCAGCGGCTTTCACGTACACGGCGGCGGCATTCTCCAGGGGGTTGTCAGAGACGACGTCCTTGAACAAGCTGGCCACCGTGTAGCGCAGAAGCCCTCCTTCCTCCACCAAGCTGGCACGGCGAGCGGAGAAGTTGTCGAGGATCGTGACATTCGCAGGCACCTTGATGAGCTTCTGCTGGTCCTCCGGCAGTTTGCGGCAAGCTTCCTTGTCCAGAAACTTGTGGCGGATCGTGAGCGAATCACCGGCCCAAGTGACCTCATAGATGCCGGACTGGCTCCAGTCGGGTGGCAGGCGCAACGACTGCCCACGGTGGCCGTTCACGTTGTTGAGCTCCGACAGGATCTTCTTCAGGCTGTCCACGTTCTTCAGCGGGCCTTCCGTGCCGATGTAGTCTCCGACACCAACATCCGTCAGGAACTCGAGCACCTGAAGAACCTTGTCTTTCGGCATCGCACGCTTTGGGCCGTCCTTCAGTGCATTGAGCGCATGTGGGGTGAAAATGTTCTCCATCGAGCAAATCATCCCGACAAGCACCTTCACATTCAAGTCGCCAAAGCGAGTCTCACATCGCGGAAGCATGTCGTCACCCTCCAGGTCGCCCTTTCGCTGCTTCTTCTTGGCAGGCTGCTCGCTCATGTAGGCCTTCTCCAAGTCGACTCCTGCAGCTTGGAGCGCCGATTCGCACACGGAGCAAAGCTCAGCATTGCCACGGATCATCTGCATGATCTTTTCGCAACGAGCGTCAACCTCGAGAGCGAGAGCTTTCTTGCGAATTGCGGCCGCCTGAGCAACCTTTTCCCCTGCCGTTTTCTTGACTGGCATGGCGGAGGAGTCCTAACAAGCTATCACGAGAGCCGCTACGAAATCTCTGGACACTCTTGCAGCCGATAGAAACGTGTGCAGGTCAGCTTTCGACTCGTCTGCCAACATCGAACTCGCACTCATTGCACGCTGAAGGACAACTGGAAGATAAGAGTTCAATGATTCCGCAAACTGTCCCAGAAGCTTGTGCCCCGACATATATTTACAGCAAGGGCTGGCACAGCAGCATGCTGCGTGGATGGGTTACTACGCACTGATATGCCGGCGACTCTGTTCGATCGTGCCTTTTACCTGGGCAGCTCATCTAGACCTCTAACCGAACCCATAAAGAAACCCACAAACCCTCCTCAAACGCACCCTAACACAATGTACTGTTATAATTGCTATGAGCCAAAAGCACAGCTTTGGCCTTTGGTGGCCGGCCTTTGGGCATTGGTGGCCGCTTCGCCGGAGCCAAAAGCACAGCTTTGGGCATTGGTGGCCGGAGCCTAACAGGCCCTGCGAACCGGTAGCGGTTCCGTCTCCGAAGCGGGGCACTGCATTGCGCCTCCGTAGCCCAAGGCTCTGTGTCCCAGATTCGGAGGGTAGATCGATCCCCCGGAGCAACACGGTTTAGGGTTTAGGGTTTAAGGTTTAAGGTTTAGGGTTTAGGGTTTAAGGTTTAAGGTTTAGGGTTTGGGGTTTAGGGCAAGGACCGTCGACGATGAGGACGAAGCATCTCAGCATCCATGGACAGTTTGTGCTCTGTGGAGCACTTGCAGTGCCGTCGCCGGGGTCTTCCTTCTACTTCTGCTTGAAAGTGAAATCCCCCTCCCGAAACAGACGAAGAACTGCACTAAAGAGTAACCAATTTAAGAAGGACTTCAATCAATCTTAAACGTTTCAGTGAGCCCTAAAGCCCAAACCCGAAGCCCTAAACCCCAAACCCAAAGCCATAAGGAGCCCAATAGTGTATAGGGGCCCTGAGCCCTTAATGGAGCCCAAAGCCCTAAACCCAACCCAAAATCTTTATGAAGGAACACGTACTTACTAGGAGGGTCTTGGGACTTATTGTAGCAAGTAAGGATATAGGTACCTTTATTGGGGTTAGAAGTAATTACAAGTATGGTCGCCTTATTATAATCCGAGTTACTACCTTCCATGATCCTTTACTAGGATACCCAGTAACCTAAGAATAAAAAGGCCTCTCTTTTTGGTATTGGGTAACTTTATAAGGAACCTAGGACTACAAAAAGGGAATAAGGGTACTACTGGGCATCCTAGTCTAAGTGAACCCTACTCCCCTCGAAGGAATGACCTAAAAACCCTAAACCCTAAACTTGGCTCTAAAGCCTAAACCCAAAACCTTTAAAACCCTGCTCCCTAAACTCAATCCTAACCCTAAGGCTCAAACAAGCCCAAAAGCCTTATATAGTATGGTCCTTGAGCCCAAAAGCCTTAAAAGATGAGTCCTTAGAGCCCAAAGGGTAAACCATAAGCCCGAAAGCCTTCTAGCACCCCTTGAAAGGCAAATAGGAGCCCTAAGGCCTAAACAATACTCACGGTTTAGGGTTTAGGGTTTAGGACTCCCGGTGAAGCAATGCTTCAGTAGACCCTGAACCCCAAAGCTTGAAATGAAACCAAGCTCAAGAACCCTAGTGTACCCATAGAAGGAACCCTAAAATCCTTCCAGGAATCAGAGGAATTATAGGATCCTTAAGGGAGGGTGGTTTAAGGGGGGAGGGTATAAGGAATCCTTAGGGGACTGTAAGGGGACCTTAGGGAGTACTAGGGAGAATTAGGGATCACTAGGCTATATACCCCCCTTGGACCCCCCTCCCTTAAGGATACTACAGAGGAACCCTGAAGGGAACCCTCATACTTGGAAGGGCAGGGGACTTAGTAAGTAGGTTATAAGTAGGGTTATGAGTTCCCTAAATGGAGTTACCCCAACTACAACCCTGCTTATAACCTACTTACTTAAAGATCCCTTGAAAGGAACCCTAGGTATTCCCTACCCAGAGGGTCCAAGTACCCAAATAGTAGGGTTTTAGGGCCCAAAATCCATACTCTGAATGGTTTTTGGACTTTGAAACCCTACTATTTGGGTACCTGGACCCTTAGGGTCATAGATCCCTAAACCCTCAACCCTTGTCCCCTTGAAAGAATGCCTATAGGAACCCTAAACCCTATCAGAGGCCTGGAGGTCCCTTGTAGATCCCCTTAAAGGAACCTTAAGGAATGCTACAAAACCCCAGAGTAGCCTTGAAGGAAAGCTTCAGTAAACCCGAAACCCCAAACCCTTAAACGAAACCCTTTCATGGAACCTTTTGTACCCCTTACCTTAAGGAACCCTACTATAGTAGCCCCAAATAACCCTGCCCTTTTGGGCCGCTTATGTAATGACATCATGATGACCAGTAACTTAAGAAAAAAGGGCTCCCTTTTTGGTATCGGGAAACTTTAAAATGAACCTAGGACTACAAAAAGGGGAATAAGCCTAAACACTAAACCCTAAACCGTTAAGGGTACTACTGGGCATCCTACTGGTTCATGGGCCTTAGTAAGTAAGGTGATAAGTACCTTAAGTGGTGTTATAAGTAATTATAAGTATAGTCACCTTAATTGTAACCCTAGTTACTAAGTCAAATGAACCTCTAAGTAGACCCTAAACCCGAAACACTATAGATCCCTTTAAGGAACCCCTATAGATCCCTTTAAGGAACCCATATAGATCCCTTTAAGGAACCCGCAGGCCTGGCCTGCGAGGGCGCCCAGGCGTGGGGTTTGGACCAGGCCGAGGCCCTGACTTCTCCAGGAGGATCCGGTTACTGTAGGGTTTAGGGTTTAGGGTTGGGTTTAGGGTTTAGGGTTTAGGGTTTAGGGTTAGGGTTTAGGGTTTAGGGTTACTGTAGGGGCTAAGGGTTCCTTCAAGAGAATGGGGATTTAGGGTTTAGGGGTTTAGGGTTTAAGGGGGTTTCTTTTAGGGTTTATTCCGAGAGGATCCGGTTACTGTAGGGGCTTAGGCTGAGGGTTCCTTTAAGAGAATAGGGGTTCCTTATAAGGGTTCCTCTTAAGGGTGCTACAGGGTTTAGGGATATTCGGGGTTGAGGGGTTTAGTGCTTAAGGGGTCCTTTTAGGGGTACTCTAGGGTTCTCTTGGGGTTTTAGGGTTTAGGTTCCAGGGGTCCTTTGACGGGTTTAGGGCTTCAGGGGTTTAGGGTTTAAGGTTTAGGTACTACTAACTGTGCTTATGAAGTCCCACGAACCTTCAAGTAGGGGTTGAGGATGCAGCGATTTACGGTTTAGGGTTCAGGGGATTTAACGTGTAGGGGTTCGGGGCGCGGTATTGGGTTTGTCGCAATTTCTTAGTCCCCGCATGATGCCCAAACCCGAATCCTCACACCGTTCTGAATCGTAACGACATCCTAAGAGCAAATGTAGCTTTGTTGTAATATGAAACTGACTTCTTTAGTCTGCAGAACCTGTAAGGGAACCCATATACGCGGTAAGTATGTACTACTTAGGCACATGGACTCATAGGGCAGGACACGGAGGTTTGCTTGCATACGAAACTAGAAACCCTTCTGCACGAAGAGCTCTTCTTACATGACATAATTACTGCTAGAGAGACCCTTCTGCGTGTACACATGATAAGCGTACACCTATATGTATATGTATGTATTTTTATGTGTATGTATGTACGTATGTTTATGTATGTAAACACTCACTATATTGCACTATGCTAGTTGCACCCGAACATGTGTACACTTTAGCTGGCATTGCACAAACCCAACGGAAAAGCTTGAGTTTAGGATTTGAAGCGCGCATCAACACAGAACCAAAGTGTTTGGAACATGCAGAGGTCGAATTGCGTTTTTCTTATCTGTGGGGGAGACGGTCAGGTTGCATGGTTTACGCAACACTACATGAGCACGGCGCGCTAAATTGGATGATCCGTCTTAGCTCCTCTATAGCTATACTTTGGAACAGCCACAAAGAATAATTCAATTGATTTAGGGCAGTATGCTAAAGTTTTTAAAAGACCGATGAAGCCCCAACGAACAAAAACTTGCACGAGACATATAAAATCCATGTATCACCATCATCAATATCATCAGCAACATATCATCATTGTGCGTATTGCTACTATTCTTGCTGGTATATGAAACCTAAACCCCTAAACCCCAAACCCCTAAACCCTAAACCGATCCGAGCCTCAGGATGTCATTCTGGGACCTTCGGGGTTCCAGAAAGGAAGTATGTGCATGTAAAAGACCTGTCGGTTTAGGGTTTAGGGTTCGGGGTTCCAGAAAGGAAGCCTGACTGCTCCACAGTACTCCCGAAACCCTTTGCCCAAAGGCTCCATGTACCCATAATGACGCTCCTTTAAAGGGTTCTATAGGGTTTAGGGTATAAGGGTCCATGGTACCCATATAGTATATGCTTAAGCCTTAAAGGATGCCTGTAAGGCATAAGTATCTACTATACCTCCCCGCTCAGACCCCTGGGAGGATTAAAAAAAAGTAATTTGCTACGGAGGTTACTATAAAGTGTCCTTTTAGTAGCATAGGGACCCAAATTGCCGGATCTTGTTTCTACATCCTCCCGGCGCGCTGGGCGCTTGAACACGCCAAACCCTAAACCGAACCGTGCTCTCCCAGAAAGACCCTATAACCATCAGAAGCTCAGAACAACACAACAGAACATTGCAGAACTGGGTTCCCTAAACCCTAAACCCTAAAATCCTTAACGAGTCCCATAAGACTCCTTGAAAGGCTCTGTCGCTGCGGCTTTCTGGCATTATAAGTGGGCGCGTCCGTCTTTCTGACGTGGACGAGTCCTGTTACAATTCCTCCTCCTCCTCCTCCTCTTCCTAGGGTTTAGGGTGCCTCCTCCTCCTCCTCCTCCTCTTTCTCGTCTTCCTCCTCATCTTCTTCTTCGGCCAGGCCCTGGTCTCCCCAAGTGACGAGCGATCCATCATCAAGAATGGCCACAAAGCCGGAAAGACCGGCTTGGATCTCTTGCACTTTCTTCAGCTGATCCTGCACAGCACTACTGTCACCATCGGGACCAAAGCCCCAGGTTACGACGGATCCATCGCCCAGAACGGCAGCAAAAGCGGAGTCAGAAGCTTGGATCTGCTTGACATTCTTCGGCTGATCCTGCACAGCACTACTGTCGGCAGCAAGACCCCAGGTGATGACGGATTCATCACCAAGAATGGCAGCGAAATCGGCTGCAGTGGCTTGGATCTGCTGGACATTCTTCAGCTGACTCTGCACTGCACTACTGTCACCACCTTCGGAAGGATCACCCCATGTCACGACCGATCCGTCACTGAGAATGGCAGCAAAAGCATGCTGAGTGGCTTGGATCTGCTGCACATTCCTCAGCTGATCCTGCACAGCAGTGCTGTCGCCACCAGAGCCAGCATTACCCCAAGTCACCACTGATCCATCACCTAGAATGGCAGCAAAAGCAGATGAAGAGGCTTGGATCTGCCGCACGCTCTTCAGCTCCTCCTGCACAGCACTACTGTCACCGCCAGCGGTAGTATAGCCCCAGGTCACGACAGATCCATCTGCAAGAATGGCAGCGAAAGCTGAGGTAGTTGCTGGGATCTGCCGCACGTTCTTCAGCTGATCCTGCACAGCACTACTGTCACCACCATGGAGGGCACTGCCCCAGGTCACGACAGAACCATCACCGAGAATGGCAGCAAACGCGGCGCCAGATAGACCTCGGGTTGCTTGTATCTGCTGCACATTCTTCAGCTGGTGCTGCACAGAACTACTGTCACCACCAGCGTCAGCCTCACCCCAGGTCACGACCGATCCATCGCCAAGAATGGCAGCGAAAGCGTAGGTAGAGGCTTGGATCTGCCGCACGCTCTTCAGCTTCTCCTGCACAGCACTACTGTCACCGCCAGAGGCAGCATGGCCCCAGGTCACGACAGATCCATCTGCAAGGATGGCAGCAAAAGCAAGGCCAGAGGCTTGGATTTGGTGCACATTCTTCAGCTGCTGCTGCACAGCAGTGCTGTCACCACCAACGCGGGCATCGCCCCAGGTCAAGACAGAGGCATCACTCAGAATGGCGGCAAAAGAACCAGTTACACCAGCTTGCACTTGAACTCTGCGTAGATGGAGATTCAAAGAGACACCATGGCGTAGGCTGATGCGCTTGATTGGCGTTTCTGCATCCAGAAAAGATCCGGAGGAGTCCACTAGCCGACCTTTTCCGACGCCGAGGGCGGTCTCTGCTCGACGTTTCAATGTTCCGACTGCTTCGTCCAAGTTGGCTTGCACAGTAGCTGCCCTGCCGCTGAGCAATTCAACTTTCACAGAAATTGACATATTGCGGTAGGTCGCAGCGGCTTAGCGAGATTATAAGACGTTGAAATTGATGCTGGCATGGAATGAGCAACTCTACATGCTAAGCACATGGCCCCATGAACTCTACCCCACAAGCCCGAACAGCAAATCTTACAACCTTAATACTTTAAACACAAGCCGCGCTTAGATGGAAGAGTCTTCCACAGGCCTCCTACAGACGGAAACTCACAATTTTGAGGCACCAAGCAGCGGAACCACCAGTCGGGCAAAGACTCCAGTGGTCTACGCTAAGAGTATAAGCCCGCCCGGACCCTCAACCCTCAACCCTCAACCCTCAACCCTAAACCCTAAACCCCAAACCCTGAACCACCCTAAACCTATAAACCCCAAACCCCGGGGCCCTAAACCTTCAAGCCCTCAACTGCAAACCCCTACACCCTAAAACCCTAAAAAGAGCCGGAAGCCGAAGAAGTTCCTCGACTCGATCTCTCTAGAACTACGCCCAATAATTCCAGAAAGTAGGGTTTAGGGTTTAGGGATCTCTCTAGAACCACGCCCAATATTCCCAGAAAGTTATAGATTCAGGGTTCAAAAAGCAGTAAACCAGTACACCCTAGGGCGCCAAGTAGATCACTGGTACCTGGTTGGGAGTCACAAGCCTATAATATTACCAACGCGTACCTACTTCGGGCTGTTTGGAGCGCCAGCGACATAGCCCTCAAAACTAGCTACGAAACTAGCTGGACTATGTCACACCCAGTGAGGGTTCAGGCTGTCGGGTGTTCATAACATGTAAAAAGTACACCCTACAAAGAACACCCTACACAGCTCACCCGAAACCCCACGACGACCGTACCTCGTGGAATCCGGAGTCAATATGCATTGCATACCAAGCACACAAAAAGGAAACGTGAACCCTAATCCCTAAACTTCAATTGATCCCTTCTCGCAACTCACAAACCAGAAACGAAATCTAGACCTAAAATGCAATGAAGCCCTCAACTCTAAACCTTTATTGAACACGAAAATCCAACTACTACACCCTAAACACTAAATCCCGAACCCAGAGCCCTAAGCAACCGTGCGGTCGCCCTGCAGCCGAAAAGCACGTTCTGCAGGGGGGGGGAGGAGGCAAACCACCCGACCATTCCACAATGAAGCAACCATATATGAGTGTATATTATGTATATTGTATGCACATACACACAGACTAGAACCCCCTATGGAATCCTAAATGCACCCTGGGAAGACCCCATGCAAACCCTAAACTACAAACCTCCAATCCCACACTCTAAACCGCAAAGCGTTCCTTCCAACCAGGTGCCTTTTTCGCTTTCACGTGCAGGAGAACGGGGGGCAGCTGGGACACGCCGTCTTTAGCTCTAGCCATCTCCTGCGGTGAGTTGTCTTTATCTATCTTACGCTTCGGGTTCAGGGTCCCGGGTACGTTGTTGTTGCTAACGTGGCTGTTTTTATCTGGTTTGTGCTGCGTGTCTCATTTATCTTGCTCTTCGGATTGAAATGTCTCTGTGCTCCGTCACGCGGTAAAGCCAACCATTATCTTTACTTAGTAGCCTACAGCGAAACGAAAACTCCCATACAACCAAAGCTGCAAACACCCTGAACTCGCCAATTGCTGCTTTTTGTTTAATGTCGGCTTTGCTTGCGGCTTCACCCTCAACCTTACACCTGCACCCCCCCACCCGTCAAACCCGGAACCCTACACCCCACACCCAGTTTACAAAACCTTCCCGGTGCAAATGCTCATCCATTGAACAGTAGGACCACAAAGTGTGGTTCCTGGTGCGTCTGCGATGGATGGCGGAATGCCTCCTGCACCCGGAGTTGGTGTGAACATTGGTTCGCCGAAGGCGATGTCGGTGCCCAGTTTGGACATAATATAGGGGCCTTAGTAGTTAGAGTAGGGTTTTGGGGCGCATTATATTATAATTATCACAAAAACCACAAAAAATAATATAGGTAATTATTTAGGCCCCTATCCTAAACCCTAAACCCTATAGATCCCTTAAAGGAGCACTTGAGGATCCCTTTAAAGGCCTCAATGGTAGGCTCGGGGTTAGGCCGGCTTGCACATGAGCTTCAGAACCCAGAGGGTCCAAGTACCCAAATAGTAGGGTTGTAGATCCCAAAATCCATACTCCTAATGGTTTTTGGACCTTGAAACCCTACTATTTGGGTACTTGGACCCTTAGGGGAATCATCCGTTGGCCGTTGCGCCGGCGTGAGGAGTCGTGAGCTTTGAAAACCCCTCGACTTCCGCAGAATAAACCTCTAGAGCCTCTAGAAGCTACACCTTCATGTCATTGGGTTCTGAGGGTTCACATCCTAAACCCTAAACCCCTAAAACCCTAAACTCTAAACCCTAGACCCCTAAAATCTAAACCCCTAAACCCTATAGATCCCCTTAAAGGAACCCTTATAGATCCCTTAAACGACTCGGACTTGGATTGGCACCAGAGACTCACAGCCTTTGGGAAGAGCTGCTTTGTGGCAGCGAGCTCCGGGCTTCTAGCCAGCAGGGTTCCCAGAGACTCCAATACGGCTAGGGTTTAGGGTTTAGGGTTTAGGGGTTAGGGTTCCCAGAGACTCCAATACGGTTGATGATATATCGAGGCCCCCTACCCCCCTCGCATTAAATCATGGTAAGATCCCTAATATGATTTAAGGTATATTCCTGAAGGGATATTGGGTTCACCTAAACCCTAAACTCTACGGTGGATGATATAAATCCTGCACTTCCTTTTCCTTAAACTATGGGAATTATGGTATAATCCTCGTTTTGGGTAATGCAGGATTTATATCGTCAACCGTATCGCTCAATTGAATGGATATACCTTAGGGTTCTTTTAAGGGGATCTGTGAGGGTTCCATAACGCAATCCAGGGATATACCTGAAATTTGCCTCGGCCGAAGTGGTCAGAGGTTCCTATTCGGATTCTCCTATTCCCCACCTCTTAATCCCCCGCAACCACCCCACCCCCCCCCTCCCCCCTAAAAAATGGAAACATGTCGATGAGCCCCAAGGTCCGGCGGTGAATTTTCGCCTTCTCCAATGGATTTTGGCTTTCTGTAGGCAGTCCCACCCAATTCCTCTCCCCCCCCCCCCCCCCCCCCCCCCCCCCCCCCCCCCCCCCCCCCCCCCCCCCCCCCCCCCCCCCCCCCCCCCCCCCCCCCCCCCCCCCCCTCCCGCCCCCCCCACTCCCCTTTCCCTCCGCTCGCTGACAGGTGCGAGCTTTCGGAGTTTTCGACGACACGGGACTGCAATGTAGCATCTTTATGTGCGTCTCAGGCTTGTTTTAGACGCCCTTTCGTGGAGTAACGTGGTTGAAAAGGCTGTGATGCTACCCTAATCCAAGACGCCCACGAAATCCACAGCCTCAACGGCCCATACTTAAGGCATCCCGCCGCTTGCGAGAGTCTTGGTATCCAGTGTTTCGGAATGACGACACCAAAATTCGTACCAATCATCCTGCTTCGTGTTGCTATGAACATTACTTTTACTATAAGTGCGATTCCAACTGTTACTTTTTTCCTACAAGAGCTTGCTGCAGATAGTAACCACTCGCCGCATGCGCGTACAGCCGGGCCGAGGCGGACGACGCGCAGCGTTTCAAATTATAGTGATTATAGCTTAGGGCTCCTTAAAGGGATCTGTAAGGGTTCTATGACGGAATTAAGGGACATGCCTAAAATTACAGAAAGGACCCCTAACAAGATTTGAGGAGTGCTCCTTTATTACAGGACGTTGGAGTCTCTGGGTTGAGGTTTTAAGGATCAGGAATGCTTCCACTTAGGGTTTTCCCTAAACCCTAAACCCTAAACCTTCCACTTAGGGTTTTCCACCGGTCTGGCGAGTTCTGTGCCTCTGTCAATTGGCCTGCGTGTCTGGTCTCTCTGCTTGGAGTTGTCCAGACCCCCGGGAGGATCTAGAAAGTAGATCCCCTAATTTGGGGACCCAAAACAAACTAAGGGCACTTTATAGGAATCAATTTGGGGCCCCTATACTACTAAGGGTACTTTATACGAATCTAGAGAGATCCCCTAATTTGGGGCCCTAATTTGGGCCCTATACTACTGAGGGTACTTTATAGGAACCCCCATTAAGGGATCTGCGTGTTCTATCTTTTGGGGGGTCTGGGTGAAAAACCTAGCGCAGTATGCCAGCGGATGCAGCCATGTCCATGATGTAAGACTACCTGTATCCCCAAACCCTACAAAATAGTAGGTTATGACCCCTTAATTAGAAGGTCTGACCCTTAAAACGGTAGGTTTTTGGATCCACAGGTACTTCATTGCTGGACTCCCCATAAGGCAAGCCCCACCACGTCAACCCCATCACCTCAATCCCCCAAAGTTTTAAATCCGACAACCCTTAGCTAATTAGAACAACAAACTCCCAAACTGCAAACCCCTGAGTTTGGAATGCTTAAGCCCTACCTGTATCCCCACATTCCAAAATAGTAGGTTATGACCCCTGAATTAGAGGATCTAACCCTGAAACAGTAGGTTTTTGGATCCCCAAGTAAACCCCAAACCCTAAACCTCTAAACCCCAAAGCCCTTAAACCCCTAAACCCTTAAACCCCAAGGCCTAAGATTCCAAACCCCAAGCATCCAGGCCCCAAACCCCCTTCCCAGACTCCCGGGAGGATCTAGAAAGTAGATCCCCTAATTTGGGGGCCCAAAACAAACTAAGGGCACTTTATAGGAATCAATTTGGGGCCCCTATACTACTAAGGGTACTTTATACGAATCTAGAGAGTAGATCCCCTAATTTGGGGCCCTATACTACTAGGGGTACGTTGATAGGAACCCCGATTAAGGGATCTACTTTTTGGATCCTCCCGGAATCTGGGTTAACTTTAAGGATTACATTCGAAGACCCGAATGCTGAAGCTGCTGAGGGCCCCCAAAACCCTGACGGCTCCTGGACGATCGGCGATGCTTCGAAGTCGCGCACCTGCCGTGTTCCCAGAGCCAAAGTTTAGGGTCTAAAGTTTACCTGTGACCCCAAACCCTACAAAATAGTAGGTTATTACCCTTAAATGAGAGGGTCTAACCCCTAAAACGGTAGGTTTTTGGATCCACAGGTAGGGCCGTTTAGGGATTTACACGGTTTACTATACCCCGGTATCCCAAACTTGTAGGGGTTATACCCTATAATAAAAGGTCATGACTCACCATTTTGTAGGGTTTGTGGGTTACAAGAACATAGTCTGTCGGACTGTTCATAGGTCATAGGGATTTGAAAAGGGCTTCTAGTTAGGGCAGACACGTTCTTGCCTACACACCCGTGCGTCCGTACACGACAGTGCAGGGAGGCTCTTGCAAAAAGTGAACGATGCAGGAAAGTCTCCAAGACATCTTCTGATGAAATATCGGGCAAATCATCGACAGTCATCGACACTAAGAAAAAGCTTTACCCCCACGTAACCTACCTTTGCAGGGACTTATATAAAGAAATCATATTAGGGAACCCTAAAAACGTGGGTTCCTTAGGGTTCAGGAAGCCCTGAGTGCAGGTCCACTGCACCCTAAGCCTCCCAACATTTACTTACGACATCTTCCTTCTACGGATCAAAAAGGAATTGCAACGGGCTCACAGGTCTTCATAAGATTCACAAGGCCGTCGAAGAACGATTGCAAGTTCCGGCGTTTAGGGCTTAGCGATGTTTAGGGCTTGATAAGCGTGTCCAGGTCGCGCTATGTGCTTTGCTGGATCCGTAGCGTTTAGAAGAGCTGCTACCTTAAAGGAACCCCAAACCCTAAAACAACAACTCCAAGCCCTAAAGCCCTAAAGCCCTACGCCCCTATACCCCTAAACAAAAGGAGCCCTTTAAGGAACCCTTAAAGGTCCCTTATGGATCTCTTACAACCCTAAGGCTCCATGTAGCCATATGGTATACGCTTAAGCCTCAAAGTACCTATATAGGAACCCCTTTAAGACCCAAGTATATACTATAAAGGCACCATGGACCCTTATACCCTAAACCCATAAAGAACCCTTATAGAAACCTTAAAGGAACCCTTATAGAGCCCGTAAAGGAGCCTTGGTACATGGAGCCTTAGGGAAAGCCAATCATGGGTGCCTTCTGCTCTGCTGCCTCCTGCTCGTCACACCTCGGAGTTTAGTGTTCCTTCAAAGGATTTAGGGTTCCTTTAAAGGATCTAGGGTTCCTTTAAAGGATTTAGGGTTCCTTTAAAGGATTTAGGGTTCCTTTAAAGGATTTAGGGTTCCTTTAAAGGATTTAGGGATCCTTTAAAGGATTTAGGGTTCCTTTAAAGGATTTAGGGTTCCTTTAAAGGATTTAGGGTTCCTTTAAAGGATTTAGGGTTCCTTTAAAGGATTTAGGGTTCCTTTAAAGGATTTAGGGATCCTTTAAAGGATTTAGGGTTCCTTTAAAGGATTTAGGGTTCCTTTAAAGGATTTAGGGTTCCTTTAAAGGATTTAGGGTTCCTTTAAAGGATTTAGGGTTCCTTTAAACGATTTAGGGTTCCTTTAAAGGATTTAGGGTTCCTTTAAAGGATTTAGGGTTCCTTTAAAGGATTTAGGGTTCCTTTAAAGGATTTAGGGTTCCTTTAAAGGATTTAGGGTTTAGGGTGTAGGGTTTAAGGTTCCTTTCAAGGGTTCAGGGTTTAAGATGTGGGGGTTTAGGGGCTGCCTTCAAAGGTCTCAGGGGTTGGGATGTGGGGGTTTAGGGGCCTCTACAAGGGTGCCTTTGAACGTTCCTTAAAGGGTTGAGTTTAGGGGTTTAGGGGTTTCGGGGTCAGGGGTTTGGGGTTTAGTGGTTTAGGGTTTGGTTGTAGTATTCTTAAGGGAGGGGGGTCCAAGGGGGGTACATAGCCTAGTGATCCCTAATTCTCCCTAGTACTCCCTAAGGTTCCATTACAGTCCCCTAAGGATTCCTTATACCCTCCCCCCTTGAACCACCCTCCCTTAAAGATCCTATAATTTGGGGGGTTAGGGGTTTAGGGCTTTAGGGTTGAGGGCTTGTTTCTGTGGTTTAGGCTTCAGGGCAAGGGTTCATGGTTAGGGTTCAGGGTTTAGGGTTTAGGGTTTAAGGTTTAGGGCAAGGGTTCAAGTTAGTCTCTTTTTTGGGTTACCTTGTAGAATCCTAACTAGAAGTTCCTTTTTGGGGGTACCTTGTAGAATCCTAACTAGAAGTTCCTTTTTTGGGGTTATCTTGTAGAGGTAAATGGTTTTGAGGTTGTCTGTTGGTCTTTGCTTGGTCGAGACTTGTTCATCAACTTTTCGGCAGGGTTGAAGGTTTAGGATTTTTATATGTACTTATAATCCCAATTAGGTTACTTACAACTGTACTTACTAAGTCCCATGAACCTCCAAGTAGACCCTAAACCCTAAACCCTATAGATCCCTTTAAGGAACCCTATAGATCCCTTTAAGGTCGCTCTTGATGCTATCAATCGGTTCCTTCTCCTGGCTTTAGGGCTTGGACCTTTGAGCGTGGCTCTGATGTTCTGACCTAGAGTCTCGCTTTTAGTCACTTTTTTGGGTTACCTTGTAGAATCCTAACTAGAAGTTCCTTTTTTGGGGTTACCTTGTTGAATCCTAGCTAGAAGTTCCTTTTTGGGGTTACCCTGTAGAATCCTAACTAGAAGTTCCTTTTTTGGGGTACCTTGTAGAATCCTAGCTAGAAGTTCCTTTTTTGGGGTTACCTTGTAGAATCCTAACTAGAAGTTCCTTTTTTGTGGTTACCTTATAGAATCCTAACTAGACACTCCAAAGCTTCAAAAAGGCTCAAACCCATCCAAGTCGAAGCCTCAGGCCCGTCGAAATCGCATGAAACTACCCTCCAAGCCCAAGCATCATCGTGCCTTACCATCGCCAGGGTTTGATTGAGGCTTAGGGTATACTGTACTCTTATATGCCCCCAACCCCCCCTCCCCCTCCGGTCTGATTGTTGAGGCTCCAATGTTAAGGTGTCATTTTCCGTTAGGGTTTGCGGTTTAGGGTTTGCCGTACCCTGAATAGGGCTTTACAAGTTATTGTTGAGGATTTAGGGTCGGAGGTTCAGGGATTTTTGAAGTGTGTTGCTTTCCTGGAAGGTTTAACCTTTGATATGGCGTAAGCTTAAATGAGGTCACCCTCTCCCAACGTGCTCCTGCCGCTAAGTTTCACGACAAGTTATTCCTATCCGCTAATGGTCACAGGAGAACGCCTCAGGCTGGGTCTTGGAGCCTTTTGTAATTACTCTAATATAGGGGCTTTAATAATTAGAATAATTAGGGTTTGCAGGCTTTGCTACAACAATAATAATGAGGAGCCCCAAAATGGTATTATTTCGGCCCCTATATCATTACACCAGCAGGCTTGAGGCTGGGTGTTGGAGACCTGTTCAGCCGGTACGGTTTAGGGTAGGGTTTCGGGTTTAGGGTTTCCCCTAAATGCATAAACCCCCAAACTCCTCACTTTCCCTAAGGCTCCATGTGCCCATATATTATATACTTAGGCCTGAAAGTACCTATATAGGGACCCCTTTAAGGCCTAAGTATCTATTATGAAGTTACACCTAAGCCCTAAACCCTAAACCGTTCCTCACGTTAAGAAATTTCAGGGCGCCCGGCTGATGCCACTGGGCCAGCTCGGCATCTTCGAGGATCTCTGCCAAATACTCAGCTTGCCTGGGCTCAAAAACTACAGTAGAAGCCAGAAAGTTGGAACCTCATGATCCTCATGCCCTTAAAGTAAAGTAAAGGGAATCCTAGCACTAATCATCCTTAATCCATGTTCCAACATTTTGGGTTCACTATAGGGGACCTTCCGGGTTCCTTTAAGGGGTTTAGGGTTCGGGCTTGATATAGAGGTTTAGGGTTTAGGGTTCAGGGTTTAAGGGTTCGGGTTTAGGGTTTAAGGGTGCGGGTTTAGGGTTTAAGGGGTTTAGGTTCAGGGTTTGAGGGTTCGGGTTTAGGGTTTAGGGCTGGGCTCTAAAACTAGGTTCCTCAGCAACCCCTTCATAATAAAGGTACCTTTGTTCCTAATGGCCAGCTTTAATAAGGAGACCCCAAACCAAAAAAGGCAAAAAGGGTACGACTTAGAAACCTTGAACAGGTTTTACGGCTCATAGGGTTTAGGGTTTAGTGTGTCGGGTTCAGGGGTTTGCTGGCTCAGGTGTGTTGAGGGTTTAGGGTTTAGGGTTGAGGGTCATATGGATAATATATACGTTCTTATGGCACATTATCGAAAAGCTGCTATGTTGTCTAAGTCTCTGTCCCCGACCCCCAGCCCCGAACCGTACACACTAAGGCTTAAGGTCACCTCATCACCCAGAGGGTCCAAGTACCCAAATAGTAAAGTTTTAGGTCCCAAAATCCATACTCTTAATGGTTTTTGGACTTTGAAACCCTACTACTTGGGTACCTGGACCCTTAGGGTCAGGCAAACTTTTCCATGCATTGCTCGTGTAACCTCTGAATCGTAACCAGCCTAGCAAGCACATGCTACGAGCCATCGTTGTGGACCAGATGGGACTTTGATTCTAGAAGTGTAATGTGGGGGCCTTGATAATTAGACTAGGGTTTGGGGGTCTATTATACTATAATTGTACTACAGCGCCCCCCAAAATAGTATAGGTAACTATTAAGACCCCTATATTACAGGACATTGTCTGATGGAACTTCACCTACGGCAGGCACTTCATAAGACCAACGTGTCCACCTTGCCGGTGTGCCATCGTTGACCGGGACCCTTTAAAAGCATCCTTTCTCAAACGATCCAAAATTACAAGTCTGCAGAAGCCTGAAAACCTGAACTCTAAACCTCTAGACTCGCAACTCTAAACTCCACTAGAAACCTTAACCCTCAACCCCAAAGCCTGAACCCTTAAACGTTAAACTCCCGTAGAACCTTACAGTGAACCCCAGAAAACTGGAACATGGGCTTAAGACGATTAGTGCTAGGATTCCTAATTATACTTTCCCCTAAGCCTAAAGGTCCATGTACCCAAATAGAATACACTTTGGCTTTCAAGTAATTCCTATATAGGAAGTTGTTGGCCAAAGTAGCTTGGACCCGAAAGCCTTCCGGTATACCCTTGGAAACCCTTTCAAGGAACCCTAGACCCTAAACCCTAAACCCTAAACCGAAATGAACCCTTCAGGCAACTTTCGGTGTTCCTTGTTTGTCGCTTCTCTTGGGCCGCCGCTCGGCGGAATCTGCTGCTTTTCGCGCCTGCACGTTTCATAGGGTTTAGGGTTTAGGGTTTAGGGTTTAACAAGACTTGTATGGTTCTAAGTGTTCAGAGCCTCTTGGGTGTGTATAGAGACCTTAACCTACCAAAACCTACTTTTTTGTAGGGTCCCTATAACTTCCATATTAGGGCTCATAATAAGAACCTACAAAAAAAAGTAGGGTTTGGTAGTTTAAGGGAGGGGTTAGGATGTGGGACCCCGCCAACCGGAATGCCAGGCTTTCACAACCCCGCTCTGCTCTTCTCAGGATCGGAACTGCACCCCAAGAGGGTCCAAAAGGGAGTTTCCGAAAATAGGGGACCCTAATATGGTACCCTAAATAGTAGGATCCTTATAAAATAAGGTACCCCTAATGTTCGGAAAAGCCCATATATACTACCATTATGGAGTTAGGCTCCCAAAACCCATGGTAGGGATGGTCTTTTTGGATCTAGTTCCATGATTGTAGTACATATGGACCCTCTCCCTAAGGGTCCAGGTACCCAAATAGTAGGGTTTCAAGGTCCAAAAACCATTCAGGGTATGGATTTTTGGACCTAAAACCCTACTATTTGGGTACTTGGACCCTCTGGGTCTGGCACCATGCGGTCCTTGGCTTCCACCTTGCGCATTCGGGCGTTTGCCACGTTTGCGCACGCTCACCTTCCTTACCTTTGGTTAGTAGGGAATGAAGGAATGGGTACTATTATACTATATATTACTATCATTCCTTCATTCCCTACTAACCAAAGGTAAGCTTCTGGAAGGCAGAGCTCTGAACATGCCGACGCCTGTGTCACCGGCAGAAAGAGTACTTCGACTCTTCGCGGCAAAGGGCTTTGCACACAAAAACATTTTCAAAATCCAGCCTGTGCGCTCCGCTTTAGCGCCGTTCCGGGGTCAGGTAGCAGTCCGAGCAAGCCGACAGGGATGGCGTGCGGGTGTAAAGCATATCCGCATAGCATAGCTGTTCTCACAGCCACCGTGCAACGCAAAATGCTTGCACAACATGCATGTTCGTTGCCGGTGGTTTGGATTGCTGGCCGGCTTTTGGTTTGTTGTGGGGGAGCCTTGTATAGGTTGAATGGACAGAGTTTTACGCGAGCTGAAAAGCTTTTCGGACGAGAACTTCAGATTTCAGGCTTCGCAGTTCGAAGTTGGGTTTCAACAGTCAGTTCAGCCGATCCCTTTCATAATGATTCACTAGATCCTCCTCCTAAAAATGTTGGGGTCCTGCAGCATATGTGGCACTGGTTTTTGGGGTTCCTTAGTGTAGTTATTCAATAATATACCCTAGACCCTAAACCCAATACCCCAAATATTCCAGTCATTAAGGCTTCTACAATATCCTCTGCAAGGCCCCGTAAGCCCCATAGGGATCCTTAGGGGTGTAGGGGGGAGGGGTGTAGGGGACTATATTTCCTTAAATAGGCCTTATTAGTCCTTATTATGGGCCTTAAGGCCCCCTACCCCCCCTCCCCCTACACCCCTAATGCGAAACCCGGGGTTGAGAAGCGTGTTCTACACGAGGTAATAAGGGTCTCCCACGAGTGTCGCTTGAATTGGGTTTAGGGTTTAGGGTTTAGGGTTTAGGGTTTAGGGTTTAGGGTTGCTCGGGCTTCAGTGGCCCCAAAATCGTACAGAATCAGAATCCCTACTAGTCCGTCAAACAACTTAGACGTCCTAGCATGGTAGGGGCCTTCAATGGAATAGGGTTTCGGGGCATATTCGACCACAGTTTTCTAGGGACTGGAAGGGGATATGGCATGAGGATGAACCCTAATGTCGAACACCTTTAGAGGGAACTTTTAACCCTGAACACTATAAACCCTGAACCCTTAAACGAAAAAACACCCTAAACCCCAAAGGGAATTGGGTTGAGGGTCTATAAACCCAGAACCCATTTACAAAAACACCCTAAACCCTGAACCCTCGAACGAACCGTTTTCAAGAGGAAGCCCTCTTCAGAAGAGTCCAAGCTCCAACAAACTAAGTACTTCCTCAACGGAGTGTTTCGGGTAAGCTTAGGGTTTAGGGTCTCGGGTTTAGGGTCTAGGGTTTAGAGTAAGTTTAGGGTTTAGGGCCTAGGGTAAGTTTAAGGGATTCATAAGATCGGGAAAAGTGTGGTGTTTTTGGGGGGTTACAAAGGGTTCTCCTTAACTTTAAAGGTTTAGGGTTTGGGTCTACTTAAATTAAAGGTTCATGGGACTCTACGTTCGCCAATGCCCCGTTACTACTACGGGTATCCCTTTGCTGGTATTCAGCGCCAATAATAAAGGGTACAACTAACCCTAAGGGTCCAAGTACCCAAATAGTAGGGTTTCAAGGTCACAAAACCATTCAGAGTATGGATTTTGGGACCTGAAACCCTACTATCTGGGTACTTGGACCCTCTGGGTAAGATACCTAACTACTGTTGAAGATATAAATCCTGCATTAGCTTAAGAGTCGGTCCTGAAAATGGGTGGTTGTCAAAATTATGGTGCCTTTTGAGGCACCCTAAATATTAGGTGCCGTATTAGAATAAGGACCCAAAAAAGGACCCTAATATTAACAACCGCCCAAATCCACACATGCGGGGTTTCCGAAAATTACGGCACTCTGATATAGCACCCTAAGTAGTAGGGTCCTTATTATAAGGGTCCCAGAATAAGGCACCCCTTGTTTTCGGAAACTCCCAAATAGAGTTTTGGGGTGCAGTATTCCAGTAAACGAAGGGGCCCCAAGGCATCACGTTGTGCATGATTCAGGGTCCTGTGTCTTGGCCGACTGCTGAACCCCTCCCAAAAGTTGAACTCTTAGGCTCCCTATTGTAGTTCATACAGAAACCCGAAAAGTTAACGTCCTAAAAGCCACCGGAGAAGAAGGATAAGTCACGTTGTTCATGATGACGGATCCTACACGAAACCCTGCATGACCCTGAACCCAAACTAACCCTAAACCCTAAACCCTAAACCCTAAAGCCCTAAACCCTAAACCCTAAACCCTACACCCTGAACCCTAAACCCTAAACCCTACACCCTGAACCCTAAACCCTACACCCTCAACCCTAAACCCTAAGCCCTAAGCCCTAAGCCCTAAACCCTAAACTCTAAACCCTAAACTCTAAACCCTAAACCCTAAACCCTAAACCGAACCCTACACCCTGAACCCTAGACCGATTCCTAAACCCTACACTCCAGAAAGTTGGGTTCCTTAAAAGGATCTATAGGGTTCCTTACAAGGGATCTATAGGGTTCCTTAAAGGGATCTTCAGGGTTTAGGGTTTAAAGGGAACTCCAGAAAGTTGGAATATGGTTTGAGGGTAGGATACCTTATGATTTACTATAAAGGGCTTAGGATAATCATATCCCAACTTTCTGGCTTCTACTTTAAACCCCTAAACCGTGCTATGTGGAACCCTAAAAGGCGCCTTGCTGACTTTCTGCTCCAGGAGAGAGCACTCTTTATGCGCCTCGGGCTTTGTGTTTAGGGTTTCCAAATAGGTCGAAGGCCCACCCTAAGACTCCAGACATACACACATAGTACCTCTACTTTACTTTGGGGTCTGAAGTCTATAAGTAGTAACTTCTTCTACAAACATAGTACCTCTACTTTGGGGTTTAAAGTGTATAGTACCTACTTCGGGTATGATTTGGGGTCTTAGGGAGTGGTGCCTCCAGAGAACCCAAGCCTCGAACTCCGGCTTGATCAACATGTTTCGGTGGTAGTTATCCCAAACGGTCCTAGGTACTGTTATGGGAAATACTTTCCCAAATCATAAATAGTAATTCCTAATATAGAAACCCTACATTCTACCATATAGGTACTTTGGACCCTTTGGGTATGAGTACCTAGAGGGTCATACCCTACCCCGTTTTTTGCGTGCCTAGTTTTATGGTTAGGATCTCTTATAGAATCTTAGGTACCTTAGAAAAGGGGGTAGGGTATGAGCCTCTGGGTAGGGCTAGACGGCCAGAGTACCAATACTTTCGATGTGCAGCAGCTTCTGGCCAACAGTGAAACTTAGCAAACGACAGATGTGCTGTGCCGGACACAAGATGCATTTGGGAATAGAAACACTGGATACGTCTGCCAAAAAATCAGGCCTGCAGAACCAACACCACTACGACTACTGCTGCTACTTTTGCTAGGACTGCGACTACTACGCCTACTCCTACTCCTACTCCTACTCCTACTCCTACTCCTACTCCTACTCCTACTCCTACTCCTACTCCTATTCCTATTACTATTACTATTACTATTACTATCCCTATTACTATTACTGTTACTATTACTATTACTATTACTATTACTACTACTATTACTAATACTAATACTATTACTACTACTACTACTACTACTACTACTACTACTACTACTACGACTTCCTCGTGCACCTCCACTACCGCTACTACTGCTGCTACTACTACTACTACGACTACTACTACTACTGCTGCTGCTGCTACTACTACCACCAGTACTACTACTACTACTACTACTGCTTTTACTACTACTACTACCACCACTACGACCACTGCTACCACTACTACTGTACTACTACTATACTGCTGCTGCTGCTACTACTACTTCTTCTTCTGCTACTACTACTAGTACTACTAGTACAACTAGTACTACTAGTACTACTAGTACTACTAGTACTACTAGTACTACTACTGCTACTACTACTGCTACTACTACTGCTACTGCTACTGTTATTCCTACTAGGTACTGCTACTACGTTTGTTACTGCTACTACAGCGACGACAACTATCACGAGTACTACTCCTAGCAGAACTAGTACTTCTGTCTGTTGCTACTACTACTTACTACCACTACGACGACGACGACCACTACGACTACTGGGACTACTGCTACTACTACTACTACTACTACTACTACTACTACTACTACTACTACGACTACGACTACGACTACAACTACGACTACGACCTACGACCTACGACCACGACTACTCCTACTCCTACTCCTACTCCTACTCCTACTCCTACTCCTACTCCTGCTACTACGACTTCTACTACTACTACCACTACCACTACCACTACCACTACTACTACTACTACTACTACTACTACTACTACTACTACTACTACTACAACCACAACTACTACTACTACTACTACTACTACTACTTCGACTTCCTCGTGCACCTCCACTACCGCTACTACTGCTACTACTACTACTACTACTACTGCTACTACCGCTATCTCTCACCTATGAAACCACAGCGCGAAACCTGCTAAGCACTGTTCACTCCCAGGACCTTTGGCCAGCATACTTTCTTCGCTGTAGTAGCAAGAGCAGCAACCGCCGTAAGCTTGCCAAGCTTGGTTACCATCACGGTTAGTGCTTGAACCTTCATGTAGACCGTACACTCCTTGAATGAACCGCCGCCCCTCGATCTAACAAGAAATACAAGCGGGATCCTGATGCAAAGGCCCTCAGCCCTAAGCAAGCACAGCGTTCATAACACTTCCCGCAAAATCCCGTTTCTAGTGCAACCTTGCTGAGGAGCCCTGTCTTCGAAGATTAGGGTTTAGGGTTCAGGGTTTAGGGTTTAGGGTGGGGGACTCTACACAAGTCGTCGCCTCCTGAAGACTTTCCGCGGCTGACAAGAGCTCTGTCCCAGGGGGCAGGCTGGCACAGTGCGCCTGCCAAAGACAGGTTCCCTTTAAGGGTTCCTTAAGGGTCAGAGTTTTTAGGGTTTACCTTAAGCCGGAATAGCCTACCTTTTTAAGGACTTATATAAGGAAATCATAGCAAGGAACCCTAAAAAGGTAGGTTATTCCGGCTTAAGGTAGGGATTTTTAAGGGTCCCTTAAGGGTAAGACTGGGTTGGCCTTTAAACACACTGAAAAATATTTATATATAGGGTCCCTTATAAACCCAAATAAGGAAAATAGAAAATGTCCCGCAATCCTACCTAGAAGAGTTTTGGGTTTAGGGATTAGAGTTTAGGGCTAGGGATGGGGTTCCTTAATGCTTGAAGACGGGTCGCTTTCAAGAGTGTTGTAGAGTTTTGTGGAGGCGTTAAACGATTTTGGTTTCATTTCTTCTCTACAAACCCTACAACAACTAAACTAAATGTAGCCGCACAATGACATAATAAAAATACATACATCGGCGGTTTGGGGGACTATCGTAATTTGATGCCGTTTGGACCACAAACGATCTCGCTTACAAAATATTCGAACCCGCTGTAGTTGGCGCAGTACCCTAAACCCCACATCGAGGCCCCAAATAACAGCACTCTGAGTCCAAAAACTCCAAACCGATATCCCTGAAGAATCCCTAAACTCTAACCCTCCCTATACCCTCAACCCTTAACCCTAAGCCCTAAACCCTAAACCTTAAACCCTAAACCCCAAACCCTCCCTAAACCCTCAACCCTTAAAGGATCCCTAAAACCTCAACCCTTAAGGCAGCCCGTTAAGGAACCCTCAAGCCTATCGCGCCTTTAAAGGACCCCTTTCAAGGAACCCTAAACCCAAAGCCCTTAAAGGGATCTATAGGGTTTAGGGTTTAGGGTCTACTTGGAGGTTCATGGGACGTAGTAAGTGCAGTTATAAGCACCAAGTACATATAAGTGTAGTTACCTTATTTATAACGCCCATTACTAAGTCCCATGCTTGGAGGCCCTTTTGACTTAGTAAGTAGGGTTAGTAAGGTGGGTTATGGGGATTATAATGGGGTTTCTAGGGGATACTAAGTAGACTTACTAAGTCAACAGGGCCTCCAAGTGATCCTTTACGTAAACCCAAAGCTTAGAGCAACCCTAGGCCTGAAACCATACCGAAACAGATACTTGGCCGACTTCTGAACCCCTCCTAAAACTCGAACTTTTGATAGCCTCGTTATTAGAAAACATATAGAAACCCTAAAAAAAAATAAGTCTGAAGAGCCAACCAGAAGAACGCCAAGGATACTGAAACCAGATCTTCCAAAGTCCATGGCTCAAAGATTTCAGGGTTCTGTAGGGTTTAAGGTCGTAGGGTTTACGGGTTTAACTTAAACTATATTCGGAATCCTACTCTAAGCCCTAAACCCCTAAACCCGACACCTTGTAACTTGAGGTATATAATCCTTAGTCAAAAGATCTTGGAAGATCTGGGCGGTAACGCTAATGCCCAAGCCCTAAACCCTATGGATCCCTAAAGGAACCCTCATAAGATCACTTAAACCCTAAACCCCTAAACCCTAAACCCCTAAACCCGAAACCCCTAAACCCTAAACTCTAAAGCCCTAAACCCTAAAACCCTAAACCCCAAATCCCCTAAACCCTAAACCCCTAAACCCTAAGCCCTAAACCCCTTAAAGGAGCCCTTAAATGGAAGCCTCGTAGGATCCCTTAAGGATTCTATATTCTAGGCGCCCCAGTAGATCTCGTAAAGGAATCGTTGGGTTGAGGGTTCAGGGTTTAGGCTCAAGGATCCCTTATAATTATAGGAGCCCTTGGGAACCCTTTATGTAGAGCCTGCTTAGATCCCTGAAAAGAAGATTTAAATAATATCTGGGGCCTTACCGTAAAACCCCAAGCCCTGAACACTCCCTAAACCCTAAACCCTAAACATAGATCCCTCATGGCTCCCTTAAAACCCTAAACCCCAAGCCCTCCTTCTAGCTTGCTTAAAGGAACATCCTAAACCCTAAATTTAGGGTTTAGGGTTTAAATCCCATAGATCCTTTTGAAGGAGCCCTTAAGGATCCTTTATAGGATCCCTTATCGCTCCCTTAGAATCCCAAACCCCCTTATAGCTCCCTTAAAGGAACCTAGCCCCTAAACCTTAAACCTGTAAAGGGAACTCCAGAAAGTTGGAATATGGTTTCAAGGTAGGATACCTTATAATTTACCATAAAGGCTTTAGGATAATCATATTCCAACTTTCTGGCTTTTACCTTAAACCCTAAACCCTAAACCCTAACCCTAAACCCTAAACCCTAAACCCCTAAACCCTAAACCCTAAACCCTAGCCCCTAAACCTTAAAGCCCCCGCTTCGAGACCTCAAGGCTCTGATGCAGTGCACGCGCCTGGCGACTCGACGTGAGCTTCTCCGGGGCTTACTTGGAGGGTCGGGGGACTTAGAGCTCCTTAAAAGGCTCTTTAAAGGGATCTATAGGGTTCCTTAAAGGGATCTATAGGGTTTAGGGTCTACTTGGAGGGTCGGGGGACTTAGTAACTGGTTATTTTAAGGACTTATAAGTACCATAACCCCAATTAGGGTCCCTTTAAAGAATACTTATAAGTATACTTTCTACCTACTTACTAAGTCCCCCGACCCTTCAAGTAGGGGTCGGAGGGAGCTTTTAAGGGCTGCTTGAAGGGATCTTTAACGGTTCCTTTCAGGGATCTGTAGAGTTGAGAGTTTAGGGTTTAGGATTTAGGACTATAGGGTTTAGGATGTAGGGATTATAGAGTGTAGGGTTTAGACTTTCGGGGTTACAGAGTTTAATGTTTAGGCTTTGGGGATTATAGGGTTTAGGATTTTAGGGTTCGAGGCTTTGGAAATACAGGGTTTAGGGCGGTGCTTGGGGCCACTGGGACTGGGGCTCTATTGTTAAGTTGAAACATGGGGTCACTTCGAGGCGCCCGTTCTTTTGGTATACGTCCACTCTCCAGGAATTCCTCTGGAGCCCTCTGTGTCCGATCTAGTGCCGCAGCCATTCGGAATGCCTCGAGATGACCCCTACCTAGGCCTGGACTTGAAAGCCCTCAAACCTGTTTCCCTGGCATCAAAATAGCCGAAAAGCCTTCTGTATTATGGCCTTTAGGCCCAAAAGCCTTAATGTATGAGTGGTTGTCAAAATTAGGGTCCCTTTTTGGGTCCTTAGTATAGTACGGCACCTAATATTTTAGGGTACCCAAAAAGAGACCATAGTTTTTTTGACAACCACCCCATATATGAGTCCTTAGATGCCTAGGGTTTGGCTTTCGGCACTTCAGGGACTTCGGCGCTTAGAGTCGATCTGATTCGCTTCGACATTCCGAAGTCCAGCGAGGTCTTCATAGCAAGGATCCTCCTGTTTGGGGCTTATCTGGGGATCCGAAACCCTACCGTTTTAAGGGTTCTACCCTCTAATTAAGGGGTCATAAGCTACGATTTTGTAGGGTTGGGGTCACAGGTAGGGTTTAGGCCAAAAGCGATTCCGAGATACGGAGCCTCAGAATATAGCAGTCCTTTTTGTAAGTGTATAAGAACCCTTGACTGCGGAACTTTAATGTTTAAAACCCGGCTCCCATGTTTTGGGAACGCAATGCTATGAAACTCGCTCAGGTGTTTTGTTGCAACGGTGGGTTGCTGGACACCTGTGGCACCAAACCTTGTAGAACAGTGGGTCTTGACCCTTTCCAAAGGTAAAAGGAGGGACCCTTAAGAAGGACCCCTGGGTATATATATCCTTGATATAGCCACTATGTACCCATTATACAGCCCATTATAGGGTAGGGGTCCATTAAGGGTCCCTCCTTTTCCCCTTTGACCCTTTAACTATAGGGCCTAACCCCGAAGCCAAAAGCTGTAACCTGTAGATTTGGGAATCCTCGGTAGGGCCTATTATGATGCGTAGTTTGGGAGGAATTACATGGGGACATGGGGCTATGTGTGCGCTGCCCCTTTTGACTACGTCCTCCATGTCGGCACTCTTACGACTGCGCAGACTCCAACTCTAATTTCAAACAGCCCTATGCAGCCCCTAATGTAAAAGAACCACCTCACCTGAGATTGTTGACAACGCTGAATGCCCTCATCCGCCATCCAATCCTAAACCCTGGTTTAAATCCTGAATCCTAAATTTTTTAAACCTATAAACCCTAAACCCTAAATCCGAAACCCCTAAACCCCAAACCCTAAATCCTAAACCCTATATATCCTAAACCCTAACCTGGAGTGGGTGTCGTCCTGGCAGAGCTTCGGACTTACGGAGCTTGCCCTACTAAGGGTCCATGTACCCAAATGGTATACACCTTGGCCTTAAAGTGGTCCCTATATATGTACGTACTTTGGGCCTCAAGTATATACTATTCGGGTACAGGGACCCTTACGGTTAGGATTCAGAACATTGCAGGCCTAAAGGCTCACCTGCAATATCAAACGTTCTGGATTGAAGGCTTCAAGATTTAGGGCTTTAGGGTGATTTGGGTTTAGCGATTAAAGGCGACAGGTCTGGGCTTTATTGGGGGGCAACAGGAAGGGTGGATCCAAACGAGGATAAGCAAAAGGTAGCGACCTCTGTGTTCTTGGGCCACCCCTTGAGCACTCCTCCTTTCGAGGCAACCGGTAAGCGGGGCTTTTCTTAGATCAGGGTCCGTGTTGGGACATTACACAACTCCTACGCTTTATCTGCGTTTCTTCCTTGGAGGTTTCGGACTCTAGGTTAAGAGTTTAACCGCTGAACCCTAAACCCCTAAACCCTAAACCCCTAAACCCCAAACCCGGGGCATAAAGGTTAAGTCGCAACCCTGCACAAACCCTTATGCCAATAGCCTGACTTTTGGCGCACACTGCCACGTTGCCTGCTGTCCGTCTACCCAGAGCTCAGCTTGCGACATAGCGCTCAAGATGTTGACATATAACATACTAAATCCGGGCAGGGGGTTTCAGATTTACGGGTGAAAACTGGCCGTGCCAACGCCACCAAATCCAAACATATCGGGGTTCTGAAGTACTACTATACTTTTACTACTGCTACGACAACGGAAGCGGACGAAACACTTTGTGCACGCTGACTCGGCTGACTTTTTATTTGCTCTTCCGACCATCGGCCCGGCGAGGGGGTTTCGGATTTATGGGTGAGGGTTGCCTCTGGTGAAAATCCAGACGTTGACTTCCAAACAAACTGCGCTTCAGATCACAGCTGAACAAGGTCATACAAGCCCATGGTAGCGCTATTCACACGTGATCGGCCACATGGTGGGACACAGCAGTCCTTCGCATGTGGTTCTCCGAAAACTCGGCCAACGTGGAAGACCCCGCCCCCATCCAAGCCGCTAAATGTACACTGATGATCATGGGTGCGGACTCGTTGCAATGCAAGCATGCATTTCGAGCTTGGTCTTGCTACTCATCGCATTGCAAGAGGGGGAGGAAGATAAAAAAAATTGAGTTGTTTTTTGTATTGGCGCCTGCAGCGACACAGCCCACACATGCCTTCCCAAGAAGCAAGCAAATGAACGCCTTCAGTAAACACAGTGCATTTGCCATCTTGAACTAGCGTAGACATCAAACCAAACTGGATCTGTTTCGCGAAAGTGTGTGTAGGCCTATCACATGTGCAAAGGTCAGGAACGATATCTATATTGTCTGATGTGTCTGGTCATGGACGGGTCGTGAAGAGTTGTATTGCGCGCTGCCTGGTAGTGCTTTCCTGGCTCTTCTTCCTGAAACAAGTGGGTCACTTAGCCACAGGATAACCTCAACGATGCTAGTTACGCTGCCCGTGAAAAGCTTGAGCCCCACATGGTTGATGATTTTCCTTATGAGCCACACACACACAACATCACACAACCGTACCTTCAAACAGCAATGCGTGTGAAAGGAAACCGCCGCACAGGCAACCTACTGCTCAGGAGAACACTGGCACGGTAGAATCTAACTCCCGGCCGACCGTGGACCCTTGGAGACTTCTCACATGCTGCTGGCATGCAGTTGGATATGATGCAGAAAACTTGATGGAAAACGTGTACCAAGAACTGCAGTTTTCTGCTGATGTTTTGAGTGTCCCGGGAAGATCGCTTCATTGCGACTCATGGTGCATTGCAGCAGATTGCTGAGAACTGTTTCGGTTCCTTCCCACAGATGCTTCGACAATTTTGAACGGCACAGCCTGTGCTCGGCTGATATCTTTACATGCGTACTGGCAGGTAAATAGTAGGAACCGCAAGTTGTCTGTGCTTCGCAAGTGTCTGCCATATTGTGCCATCAGCTTGCAAAAAATAGGCTGCTTAGAACAGTTCTACGGAAGACTGAATCGTATTAGTGCACTGAAACCTTTCGGGCTTCGTTCCCTCCGGATGTCAGCCAGCTACATACCAACAGGCTGGCAAAGGACTTCCTGTGGAGTCGTTTCCCTTTTTTGTTTTTGTTTCGTTGTGGCCTTCAACTAAATACCCCGTAGTTCATAATGAGCTGATTGCGTCTCGGATCCCGCTGCACACGCATAAACGCCAAACCCACTGTGTCACTATGTGGAACCCCACATCGTGGAGTTCTTGCAAACCGGAAATCCAACAGTTAAAATTCTGGGGTGCTTTTAGGAATCACCGGCATTCCTCCAGTTTTGCCCAAACGGTTGGGTTTGTGGTTCTTGCGCTTCAAAACTGTGTGCAAGGTTCAGATTGAGTTTTGGAGGGGTTTTGCGTCGAGGAATTATGGTTTCCTCATTTCTTTTGGCAAGTCACCTGTAGGGGCATCATTCCCATTGCGTTGAATGTGGTGTGAAGCACAGTTCAATCTCGCCTATGTCCCGCCGACAGTTGGGCAAAGATCGCCAGGTGTGAAACATGTGGGCACCGTTTCACCATTTTACACATGTGAACCGCTGCTTCGTTTCAGACATAAAGTTTGCAATCCTTTTCTTGAAGTTGCACCCGGACACAAGCCTTTGCGATCAAAAGCCTGGTGTAGTCCGTGGGTCCCTCGCCAATTGGGGCAGACATTCACGTTACGTGTTGGCAGGATGTTGTGCATAGGCCAAATGTTTCCGGGCTTGAGGGTTGCCCAGCATGAAGAGTCATCACGTGCAGACTTTACATAATGTCCGTTCGGCCAAGAACACGCTGCAAAGCAACACGCGGATCGAAACGCTGTCCGCAAGCATCCCTGCATCCTGAAATGAGCACCGGAGTCCCACCGTGAGGTCGTGACAGACGGAGGAAATTCGGCATCGTGAATCAATCAACCCGGGCTCCAAAATTAATCAACTTGACCCTTAATTCGTTGATGTCACACCAGGTTCGTCAATAAACCGCCGAGTTCGTCAATGGAACCAACAGTTCGTCAATGAAAGGACAACTTCGTCAGTGAGGGGCCAAAGTTCGTCAATATTGACGAACTTTAAAAGGCAGATTGACGAACTCTGACGGAACTTCCGTTGACGAACCGCCGAACCCATTGACGAATTGACGAACCCATTGACGAATTGACGAACCATTGACGAATTGACGAACCATTGACGAATTGACGATCTCATTGACGAGTTGACGCCGCCGAAGACAAATTTCCCAGCCCAGTGACAAACTAACGAACTCTTTCACTAACCATTGGCACACACACATTGGCATTGACGAATTGATCCACCCATTCATAAGGTGACGAACCCATTTACAATTGGCAAACCCGTTAAACCCGTTGAGCTCAATTCAACTTTACGGATGCCTGCTCATGTCATACCACCTCAGCGTGGAGCTGACACATGAGTGTCGGTTGTTGGCTAGCGGCTAGCACACCATTCGAGTTCTTTGTCGGCTAGCACACCATTCGAATTCTTTGAAGAGCATTGAAGAAATAGGTGGAGAAGCGCAGTTTCAGGTTTGAGCTAGTTAGGGCTTGCGAGCGGTCGTGATGGGGTGCGAGTGGGTTGTTGGTCTTTGGATGACCCTGACGTGCCGTGACAACAAAAAACATTCACAAGCACAAAGGGCGCACAAAAAAAATGAAAGCCAATGTGAGATGCACACACCTTTGTTTGACCTTTAGCACGGTACATGTGCACCACCTCAAACTGTGTCCAGAGTGTCTCGTCGACCCAGTGAAATTAGGTGAACACATGTGGTGTCACATGTGCGTCCGCCCTTTGGGAATATGTGTTTGCCGAAACAAAGGGCGCACACGTCGAACCAACTTTGCTTTCGCCGTGTGTTGGTTGAAACAATGAGTAAACGAAAACCTCATCTGACATGCGTTGTGACCTCGAAACGAGTGGGCAAGATTCCGTGCGTCACGTGCATGCCAGACATATGCAGAAACACTTGCGCTGTACCAACAAGTAGCAACCGCATAAACACTTTACATTTTTATGCAAAACACGTTCGCAGAAACACTTGAACAGAACAATGCAGCACAACGCCTCCTTTCCAACGGGTGCCCTGAAGTGCTCGGTCAACACAGGAGCTGTGTAGCTAGTTTAGTTCAATTTAGTGCGGTCACAACATTGCAATATTGCCAAGCACCTATCGTCTCCCTGTCAGTGAAGAGGAACGACTCTCCAAAGAAAGACTTCTGCGCATACAGTTGTTGTCAAGAGCGTTGTCACATTGTCCACCCCCCAAAAAGTTGAACCCCAAGACTGACCGAAGACTTGCCACAACACTTGTACAGCGAAAGACAAAGCTTTGTCAAAAGCCTTGTCCACACAACCAAGTGTTATCAAAAGAACTGCTAAAGTCTCGGCAATGCTCCCTCAGCCCCGGCAAAGAAACGGCAAGTGACATTTCTCGGAGCAATGGTTGACGAAGTGACAATTCTTTTGACAAAAACTTTATGTTTGGGTTGGTCATCTATCGAAACTTGGGCCTTGGTGTCTAGGTGACTCATCGTCAACTAGAATTATGTGACAAAACATTGTATTTGCAATAAGGTCTTTTGGCAAAGCATCCCGTAACGCAGAAACCGATAATGTAATGTAAAAATTAAACTCTTACCAGGCCCGTCAGAATAGCTGCTGAACCAAAGGCCTTGTTGACTTGTCTCCTACATGTTTGTACTTGTTAATAGATCTGTGTGCACTATCGTGTGTACATCTGTATATCATAATGGGCATACGTCTGCTTATGTGCACTGGTGTGCTTTTGTACGCCTTTATGTCATTCATGTGCAGGTCTTATGTGTCTGTTTATGTCTATGTATACCCGTACGTGTATACATATCTATATAGATATATATGTATGCATGTATATATGCATAGAAACATACACAGACACACACACACACACATGCTTTTTGTTAGGTTTCCGAATACGCACAGTTGCTCGCGCCTTGACATGCAACTGTCAATGCCTTCACGTTGTGCTTTGTACACACCATAGCATATATACATGCTTGTTGGACCGTCATACGCTTGATGTCTTCCGTAGACTGTCAGATATGCATAACACCTTTCAGTAATATTGCGGGCTCGTATGTCTGCAACCCTTAGTCTCATGCAGTTACACACAAATAACATCTACACAAATATCTATACATGTTTGTATATTTGTGCGCGTATATGGACATATATATATATATATATATATACATACACATGTATATGTATAATACACATGCCTATACCACGCACCTACAGCCTATACAGTCTGTACCTACCATTATCTACCTCTCTCTTTCGGGATATAAACAAATATATATATATATATATATATATATGTATATATATATATATATGTATATGTATATATGTGTGTATATATATATATATATATGCGTATATGTATGTGGCGTAAACCCACCCCATTTGTATGTGCCTGCGTTGTTGTACATGTTGTTGTGTCTCTGTGTGTTTTAACATTGTATGTACATGTATGCACATGCACCCAGAAATGAGACTGCCCAGGACGCAAAATCTGGCTAGAAACCTTTGCAGCTCTTGTTACAAAGATCGCAAACTAGAAGGTAGGTTAAGCTGAACAAAGCACAAGCGAAATAAGGATGACGACGGCCACAAACCCAAACAAACCAGTTGACAATCGAACGACAAGCAAACAAAACAAAGCGATAAGAAAGCCGCGACAGCAGCAGCGCTGTTGATTGTTTTTGCGAGGGTGACCTTTCGGCTCGGCTCGAAGCCTGGATGTAGATACAACAGGCTCTTCTATTCGACAAGGGTTGGGCAAGTTTTGAGCGCTAGCGAAGGGTTCGGGTCAGGACAGGATGGTTTACGAGTTTAAGAGTTTTTTTGGATCGGTTGAGCTCTGTTCCATCCGTTTGTGTGCCCTCTAACAGAATTCCGCCTGAGTCCTAAGACACTTCTTTAGTTTGTAGATACCTTTCTTTTGCATGAGCCCAAATTAAGCCCCCTGAGCAGGATTACTCAGCGACGTCGCCATGAAATAGCGAAACAGCCAATCTACCCTCGGAACAAGTACGCATGCTTCCAAATAGCTCTGACAACCATCAATCGGAGGTGAAAGCCCCGGGCCCTTCCAACCCATCTTCCCGAAATACCTGAACGGATTTAGTAATATAACATATCTCAGGCTTGTAAAAATCCTGGTGCCCCCAGGTGACGATAGATCCATCGGCTAGAATGGCAGCAAATGCGCTGCCATCACCGAAACGGGCGGCTTGGATCTGCTGCACATTCTTTAGCTGCTCCTGTACAGCACTACTGTCGCCACCGTAGGAAGCGCCACCCCAGGTCACGACAGATCCGTCATCAAGAACGGCAGCAAAAGCTGAGCCAGTGGATTGAATCTGCTGCACATTATGCAACTTGTGCTGCACAGCCCTACTATCACCACCGTATCTGGCAACACCCCAAGTCACGACAGATCCGTCACCAAGAATGGCAGCAAATGCCTCGTTGGTAGATTGGATCTGCTGCACATTCTGCAGTTGATCCTGCACAGCACTACTATCGCCACCTTGGAAAGCCATACCCCAAGTCACGACCGACCCATCACCACGAACGGCAGCAAAAACTGAGCAAGTGGATTGAATCTGCTGCACATTCTTCAGCTGATCCTGCACAGCAGCACTAGAACCACCATAGTCAGAAACTCCCCATGTCACGACAGATCCATCGCCAAGAATGGCAGCAAAAGCGTAGTCAGTGGCTTGGATCTGCTGCACATTCTGCAGTTGATCCTGCACAGCACTGCTGTCTGAGGGAGCAGCCCCCCACGTCACGACAGATCCGTCACCCAGAATGGCAGCAAAAGTTGCCCGGGTGGATTGAATCAGCTGCACATTATGCAACTTGTGCTGCACAGCCCTACTATCACCACCAGACCAGGCAACACCCCAAGTCACGACAAATCCGTCACCAAGAATGGCAGCAAATGCCTCGTTGGTAGCTTGGATCTGCTGCACATTCTTTAGCTGCTCCTGTACAGCACTACTGTCGCCACCGTTCGCAGCGCCACCCCAGGTCACGACAGATCCGTCACCAAGAACAGCAGCAAAAGCTGAGTCAGTGGATTGAATCTGCTGCACATTCTTCAGCTGATCCTGCACAGCAGCACTGGAACCACCATAGTCAGAAAGTCCCCATGTCACGACAGATCCATCGCCACGAATGGCAGCAAATGCCATGTTTGTGGCTTGGATCTGCTGCACATTCTGCAGTTGATCCTGCACAGCACTACTATCGCCACCAAGGAGAGGCTCACCCAAAGTGACGATCGATCCATCGCCGCGAATCGCTGCAAAAGCGCATTGAGTGGCTTGCACGCGCACTGTGCTTATATGCAAAACCAAAGAGTCACCACTCTGAAGCCTTGCATGGCTGATCGGTTCACATACGTCCAGAACACCTCCGGATGGGTCCAGCAGCCGCCCTCTTCCCACGCCCAGTGCGCTCTGTGCTCGACGTTTCAGTGTTCCCACTTCTTCGTCCAAGTCGGCTTTCACGGTGGCAGTCTTGCCGCTCAGCAATCTAACCTCTACAGTAATTGACATGTCGCGCGGCAATGCTAGAATGCTTAAAGCAGGCTATGCAGGCTATACGGGCTGTAGGCGTAGCGCATGCGACCATAGTTGAAACAGAAGTGCTTGCTTACGTGAGACGCATGCAGGGCCCTACACCCTAATTAACTAAAACCCCTCATGTTAGGGTTTACTTGGAGGGGCAGGGGACTTAGTAAGTCGTTTATAATTAGGGTTACAATTGGGGTAACTCCTTTTAGAGTACTTATAACTCTACTTATAACCTACTTACTAAGTCCCCTGCCCTCCAAGTAGGGTTTAGGGTTTAGGGTTTAGGGCTCTGGAGTTTATTTACCCTAAACCCTAAACCCTAAAGAACAAATCCTCAGCTGCTTGCAGAAAGCTGCGCTGGTCAGCAGTGAGCAGAAAAAGCGGTGGCTCAGACTCCCTAAACCCTAAACAAAAATTCGAGGTCCCTTTTTAAGGGTTCCTGTTTAGGTGTTCCTTTAAGGGTCCAAAGGACTGATTTCTTAGTTACTTCCTTTTGATCCGAAAGCCTACCGTTTGAGGGGTTAGACCCTCTAATTAAGGGGTCATAACCTACTATTTTGTAGGGTTTGGGGACACAGGTTGGGTTTAGGATAGTACAGGTTAATATGTGGGAGAGTATCTGCTTACAGGGTACTTCGGTTGATGTTATACATCCTGCATTTGCCATAATAAGGAATATACTATAATTCCCATAGTCTAGGGACATTCAGGTAATGCAGGATTTATGTCATCAACCGTTGGACCCTTAGGCTAAGTTTAGTTGGCTTTCAAATCTTTCATGGGCGGTCCTTCAGGAACTGCGATGAGGCTACACGAGTGTTTCTCTTGTTGTCTTGATACGAGGAGCTTTCGTTGACCGCAACACGGCTGTTAAATGCTCTAGATCTTACCCTCAAATCCCTGAAACACCAAAGCTAGACCTCATATGCTGTTGAGAGTCAAACTACAAAAAAAGCTACATTAGGGTTTGGGGCTCTGAGGGTTTAGGTTTAGGTTCATGGGCTCTTAGGGTTAATGAGTCAGTGGCAAGCGTTGTTGCTCGAACCCACTGCCCACGCGGAACAACTTGCCCGGTCCTGGAATACCGAGCGCAAGACCCTAGAGCCTAAAACTGTCTTACAAGCCGACAGTCCATACCCGTAGGCCACAAAGTAGTTCCTTTTTGGGATTACCCAGTAGGATTCTAAATGTGAACCCCAAAAGGAACTACTTTAGGGCCTTAGGGTGCTGAGACCGTATACCCCCGTGGGCAAGCCAAGTACAGTAGCGCGGCCAGTGGCCAATCCAGGCTGTAGGAGAACCCTAAACAAGCTCTATGATGGTGGGGCGCGTATCATGACCTTGCTGGTTCCCTAAACCCCAAATCCACAGCTACCAAGAAATACAAAATTCTTCCCCAATGACGCAACGATGCAGAAGTTTACCCTCTCCTGCAAATCCGAAGGCGAAACGGAAAGCAGAAGTCACCAATCACACCGATCAGGAACCCTGAAAAAAAGCTCTCCTCCTAATCCTCATAACCTTTACCAGGAAAGAACGATGGACTGTACAAGAATACCCTAAACCGTAAAGGGCCCTTAAAGGAATCCTAACCACCGAAGCAACCTCAAAACGAGCCTAAACCCTCAAACCCGGCGAGAACCCTAAACCCTACATTCTAAACTCCAAACCCTAAACCTTCAACCCTAACTAAACCCTCAACCCTAAACCCTCAACTCTAAACCCTAAACCCTCAACCCTAAACCGAAGTGACCTCGATGTAGGCTGCGCACCTGAGCAGGGGGGTTTCGGGTTTATGGCACTGGGTACTGTAGGAACCTACGGGCTCCTTGAAGGGAACCTTGAGGTACGGTTTAGGGTTTAGGGTTTAGGGGTTTAGGGGTTTAGGGTTTAGGGAGGTTCCTTCTAAGGGGTTCCTATAAGGATTACTATAAGGGATCTATAAGGGTTCTATAAGGGGTTCTCTAATGTAGGAGCCTGATCAAGAAACCTTGGGCCTTCATCAGGGGCTCCTGAATCCTACAATGTTGGGGATTTAGGCCCAGGGTGTCTTAATCAGGTCCCGACATTAAACCCTAAACCCTAAATCTGAAAATCCTACCCCTAAAACCGTAAACCCTGAACCCTGAACCCTAAACCCTAAAACCCTAAACCCTAAATCCTAAACTCTACATCATTGGGGCTCAGGCCTCCTTGAAGGAGTCCTTAAAGGGATCGGGGGGTGCTGCAGGGTTCTAGAATAGGGCCCCTTGAAAGGGTACTATCCCTAGGCATCTAAGGACTCATATATTAAGGCTTTTGGGCCCAAAGACCATATTATGTAAGGCCTTTGGGCTATTTTGATGCCAAGGGTATAGGGTTTAGGGTTTTGGGGGTTTGGGGCTTAGGGCTATGGGTTCCTTGCAAGTGGCTCTCAAGGTTTCAAGACGGGCTCTATATGGTTTTATAGCGTTTTAGGGCTTTGGGGGTATTCATAGCTTAGTTTGCGTTGCAAGATGCTATAAGCAATCTAACTAGCAGTATGTATATAGTCACCTCATGCACAAACCAACTTACGAAGCGCCCTTGTGAACATTATTCAGACCCTGACAAAACAACAAGAACTAAATGCCTCAGGGCCCCAAATCCTGAAACCGCCAAATGGGAAACCCGACCCCCCCCCCCCCCCCGGGACCATTTTGCAACCCCTATACAGCACCCACTAAAACACTAAAACCGACACCCTACAGCGATACAAACCCCGTAAGAACCTGAACCCTCAGCCTGTGATCATGAACCCTAAACCCTCAACCCTCCTGAACCCTCAGCAGAACCCCTACAGGAATCTTTTAAGGAATCCTAAAACCCTATAAAACCCAAAACAAGAGTGACAACTCTGCAAGACCCAACTCACAACCCTGCTCAAACGCCATAAAACCCTATATCAAAATCTTGCAAAGACCTAGTGAAACCTTGGAAATACCATATATAACCCTCCTGACGAGAACATGAGTCCTTAGAGCCTCAGGGTAATGGTTGATGTACCCATGTAGTATATAACCTGTGACCCCAAACCCTACAAAATAGGAGGTGATGACCCCTTAATTAGAGGGTCTACCCCGTAGAAAGGTAGGTTTTTGGATCCACAGGTAATGGATATTAGAGCCTCTGGGTTGAACCGGCTTCCCGAGGTCGGGGCATCTCTTCGAGGAGCATCTGAGACCGTTCGCGGATCGTGGACCAGGTCTCACCTCGGAGGCTTTTCCCTAAGCATCTAAGGCTAAGGACTCATATATTACGGCTTTTGGGCCTAAGGACCATGTTATATAAGGCCTTCGGGCTATTTTGATGCCAAGGGATTTGGAAGGTTTCTATAGCCCTAAGGGTCCATGTCCTCAAATGGTATATACTTTGGGCCCAATGTGCCTGGGAGAACTTTAAGGCTAAAGTATATACTATTTGATTATATGGACCCTCTGGGTAGGTTCCTTCGGGTCAAGATTGTGAGCTCCTCGACGTTTGTTTGCTTCAGGGCGTAGGGGAGCAGTTGACATGTGGGTGGTTGCCAAAATTATGGTCCCCCTCTTGGGTACCCTAAATAATAGCTGAAGTATTATAATAAGGGGACCCTAACTTTGACAACCATCCATGTGACTGTTTCAACCACAGCCGGACTGCTCCGTAATCATGCTCTTCGTTTTTCGCGGAACGGGCTCTGTACGGCGTGTATGAGGGTTTTAGACCCTAAACCCCTACAGTAAACACCAAAAAGTTGGAAAGCGGATTAAGGCCAAATGGAGCTGGGATTCCCTTTACTTTGCTCTTAAGGATTGAGGCTATGGGGTTTCCAACTTTTGGGCTTCTACTATAAACCCCTAAACCCCCAAAACCCTAAACCCGGAACCCTAACCCTTAACCCTAAACCCCAAAAGCCCAAAACCCCAAACCCCAAAACCCTAACCCCTGAATCCAAAACACTAAACCCTGAACTCCACAACCCTGAACCCTAAACCCCTGAACCCTAAAGCAGACACGGCTTCGGATTTGGGGGCTCGGCTTTAGGGGTTTTGGTTTAGGGTTTACGGTTTAGGGTTTTGGTTTAGGGTTTAGGGCTTCCGGAGAATTTTGGCGTATTGGGGATCCTTATCATCAGGGTTTAGGAGATTCTGCTAATAAGGTTCTATGTGAAGCTTCCTTTTCGCCAGGGTTCTATGCTAAATTCTCGAAACCATGGTGGGGAAGGAATCCTGCTAATGGAGTAAGTACATTTAACCTTTTTAGGGTAAGTGCTATAATCAGATTCTCAATATGTAGTCCCAAAGGTTAAACCTTTAGTTCATTCTTTTTAGGGTAATTACTATAATCATAATCCCAATATGCTCCCAAAGGTTAAACCCTTAGTTCGCCAGGATACTGGACAAGTAGCACCCAAATCGCACGAAATCCCGCATTAAACCTGCTAAACACACAGCAGACACCGAATCTTCGCAAAATCAAGAATCAAGTCCTCCTCTTAACACTTATGGCCCTGATATCCACCACCACAACCTTTGTAAAAGCCAAAGCCCGAAGTACCAGTACAGACAAGCAAACAAACAATCAGCATCAAAACCCATATCCCTAATCCCCAGACCCTAAACACTGCCCCAAATCCCTAAATCTTGGCTACTGCCCCCGTGCAGCAACTATGTATGGGCTACGATTAACGGCCACGTATTTTCATATTGTAGGTATTCTTCACCTGTTACACAGTGGGGGCAGTATCCAATCCAAATTCTTAAATCCTACACCTACACCCTCAAACGCAACGACTTAAACCCCACAAGCTCAGAGTGTTGCCTTGCTTCGGCTCGCCTCCGATTGCGACGCTGAAGCGCGTGAGCCTGGGCTTCCGAACCTATCCATCTGTCTAATTATGGAAATACATAGGGATACATCTAAAAATATACACATAATATGTCTATGCCTGCTTTTTTATGTGTAGTGGCTTCAGGGATTTGCGACGTTTCATGAGTTGTTGGGAGGGCTGTAGGGTGTTTTGAAGGTATTGAGGCTTTTATCACGGTCCTAAAATGACTCAATAAGGGTTTATAAGCCCTCATGGAAATAATCGATGCAGGGAGTTCACATGTAGCACTACTTACTCCTGCAGAGCACATCAACGGTTACATGTTCTTGACCTGTATTGTGACAATTAACTATCCCCAGGCAGTACAAGAGAAGTATAGAGTAATGCGATTGAATCCGAATAAACACTAGCACTATACGACCCTGCTTCCAGTAAAGCACCCGCATCCGCAGCTATGTTCGGATGAAAGATTCGAATTCGGGTGTGGAACCCGTGGTGCCAGGATGTGCCAAGGGATGTGGTTGTAGGCTTCAGTTCCTTCCGGTGTTGTTGCGTTTTGTCTTTTCGTGCGAAGGTCTCCACTATACGGGCCTGAATAATTCCGATTAAGTTTTGGGGGCCATTCTACTAACATTATGATAAGGAGCCCCAACATAGTATTGGTAATTATGTGGGCCCCTATCCACAACACTAGACCCTAAACCTATAGATCCCTTATAGATCCCTTGAAGGAGCCCTTAAGGATCCCTTTAAAGGTAGTATAGGTAATTATTTGGGCCCCTATACAAGTTTGAGATTTGGTGCATGTAGTGCTAGTGTTGCTCTGGAGCTCAGCGATGCAGGTGTTACCTGTGGTTCTGAAATATGGGGTTTAGGGTTTAGGGCTTTAGGTCTTAAGGTTTAGGGTTTAGGGGTTAAGGGCTTAAGGTTTAGGGCTTCGGGGTTTAGGTCTTAAGGTTTAGGGTTTAGAGTTTGAAAAGCTACCAGTACTGTTGTTCAGGTGAGGCGCTGTGCTTAAACGGTCATGGCCTGCCGTTGCGCACGGGTTGGGGCTACAGGCAGCGCTAAGGGTCCATAGGACCCAACAATCAGGTACAGAGGATTTGGCAGAGTAAAAGATTCTTACCTGTGGATCCAAAAACCTACCGTTTTAAGGGTCAGGCCCTCTAATTAAGGGGTCATAAACTACTATTTTGTAGGGTTTGGGGATACAGGTAGGTACTTGGACCCTTAGTGTAGGGTCTACTTTTCGACTTCAGGGATCTTCGGGCTCCTGGTTGCCAGTTGCCAGCACCTCCCAACTAACCTCTATTATGCCCTAAATACCCACTTTTGAGGACTATAAGGGCTCCATGAATGGGTACTTGGGGCGTACTAGTAAACCCTATAAAGTGTAATTTGAAGTACAAGTTCGAGTCCTTGTGTAAGGCTAGTAAACCCTAAAGTGTACATTGAGGTTGAAGTTCAAGTCCTTGCATGAGTCCGTAAAATGTTCGGGATTAATATGGGTTTAGGGTTTGGGTTTATTGGGCGAAGCTGGGGGCTAGGGACTGGGGCTGTCCGATGTTGGGAGTTCTGGGTTTAGGTCGTGGGGTTAGTTGCCAAGGGTGGGGGGCACTTTCGCCCGAGGGTTGCAACTTCAAAATGCAGTGCAGACTCAGCGGTTGCTGCCGCCGAGTAGCTCAATCCTGGCCATGAGGCACTATTCGTCTTAGTTGTGCGAGTAGTATACTCTGTGCAATACACGCCCTATGTCTACTGTGTCGGCGAGAAGACACTCACTACAGGAAGCATCATACTAACTTACTACTGCTACGACAACGACGAATGTCATGGTTCTGCTTGTGTTACTAACCTGTTCCTCAGAACAAACGCCCATGAGACTCTTGTTTGCCGCCCTTACTACTACTCTTACCCTTGTAGCTGCCAAGACTGCTCGTCTTGTTTTGCAGCCATCACCTTGGTCACCATGACTCTTAGCCTGGTGCGATTGTTGCCATTACCCTTATTTGTCGTAGTAGTGCTATGAAACAACAAACCCCGAAACACTCCTAAACCCTAGACCCCGAAGCAACACTTGTCATCATCACTGGTACAAGAATGAAGACCCCTCATTCCTAGATGCCCATCTCTTCATATGGGTTACGATGGAAATTTACATAGTAGGCTCGAAAAGAGACAGGGTCATTCATCAGGGGTCTACACTATCATGAAATGCTGGTTCGTGGTGCTTTGGCGGTACAAAGATCTTCAGTCAGACCCATTGGTTTCGGGATAATCTTAGCATACTTTGGTGTTTTAGGGTTTAGGAGTTTAGGGGTTTTTCTTCGGCAAGAGAAACGGTAATGGTCAGAGGAGGGTGTTGGGACATCGTAATCAGGACTGCACTGAGACATGATTGCTAATTCTTGAAGCCTCTACCCTAAACCCTAAACCCTAAACCCTAAACCCTAGGAGCCTCAAGTTGGCACTCGGTTAATTGACTCCCCTACAGGATTGGATCAGGGGTCGCTACGCCTAGAAACCCAGTTTCCTGTGTAGTAGGTTACTGGTTTAAGATGCTGCAACGCTTTGGACAGGGTTTGCGTAATATAGGGGCTTTGATAATTACAATAGGGTTTTGGGGGGGCTATTATACTATAGCTGTAATTGGGAACCCCCCCACAATAGTACTTGTAATTATTTTGGTGTCTGGTAGTAGATACCCGCTCTAGACCAAGAGACTCACATATTCCTTAATTGAGGAATGGTCCTTAAGTTATCTTATTAGGGATCCTTTTATAGTTCAAGGTCCATTCCTTCAGTAAGGGATATTGGAGTCCCCTAAACCCTGAACCCTATAGATCCCTTACAGGAACCCTTAAGGATCCCTTTAAAGGAACCCCTAGGTACTCGGAGTCTTTGGGGAGGTACCTGGGCTTCTAGGGCGTTTTTGTAGGGAATCAGTTCACTGGTCAGAGGTCCCCAGGCTGTGAACGGATCAGGAGCGAGAAGTATACCTTATTACCCCCGTAAGCCACAGAAATGAAAGGTTAAACTTTCCGATTCCTACTAAACTGTAATAACCCAAAAAGTTTAAAGGTTAGGTATTGGGGATCTAAGGTACTGTGGGACCGGTTGGATTTGCTTTTGTTGGGTTGTGGGGGGCCTTGTGCATACTCTCACGCTCTGTCTCTCTCACTCTCTCTTTCTTCCTCTTTCTCCCGCTCTCTCTCTCGCAGACCTTACATGCTTTGCGGATCATTGTGTTAATTCATCTGTTTTTTGTATTCGGTATAGAGTCTGTCATGAGGAGGGCGATTGAGGCATGACAGACTTATAAGAGATGTCATGTAATCGCCCTTCGATAAGTATATCATATAGTAGAACCTGAAGAGACCCTATAAAGCCATTTTACGGAGCCCTTAAAGCCCGAAAACAACCTAAATCCCCAAAGCCTAAAGTGCCCCTAAAACCCTACAGCTGAACCCGAAACCCTCGCAGATTCCCTATGCAATCCCCTAAAGGCCCTATCTTAAGCAACTGAACTCTAAACCCTAGACCCCTAAACCCCTATACACCCAACACGCCTGTACCCCAAAAACCCTAAACCTCTAAACCCCCAATCCCTAAACCCTACAGATCCCTTATAGTAACCCGTAAAGGAACCCTGGGACCCTTATACATGCATCCCCTTTCGAACCCTCTGTAAGGAACCGCCCACCTCAGCTCGGTGGCCCTCGTGTTGCTCGCATCCCGCGACTGCTGGAGATGCGACAGCCTTCCGCTTCTTAGGGGTTTGGTGGGTTTTCTAGGGCTCCTTTACGGGAAGGGTTTGGGGTTGAGGGTTTAGGGTTTATGGGTTTGGGGGTTTGGTTCTGAGGGCTTGCTTTAGATGTGGACTCCAACAGTTTTCAAAATCATTTATAGTTAAGGTCTGTATTAAACAGTAAGGGGAATCAACAATGTCAAAAAATCGATACTTGGTTCATGGGGGCTTCAATAGAGCTCCTTTACAGGTTCGTTAAAAGAATCCCTAAACCTTGAACCCTTACTTGGAGGGTCGGGGGGACTTAGTAAGTAGGTTGTAACTAGAGTTATAAGTACCCTAAGTGGGTTCCTAATTGGGGTTATGGTACTTATAAGTCTACTTACTAAGTCCCCCGACCCTCCAAGTAGTAAAGACCCCTAAACCCTGCACCCTCAACTGCCCTAAACCCTGAGCTGCGAGGCCCAAAGCTCTAAACCTTATGATAGATCCCTTAAAGGAACCCTAAGAGGCCCTAGACCCTATAGATCCCTTAAAGGAACCCTAAGAGGCCCTAGACCCTATAGATCCCTTAAAGGAACCCTGAGAGGCCCTAGACCCTATAGATCCCTTAAAGGAACCCTGAGAGGCCCGAAACCCTATAGATCCCTTAAAGGAACCCTAAGAGGCTCTAATGTCTAAACCCTAGAACCGTAGACCCTAAACCGTATACCTTTTGGCCTTTTCGGGAGCTCTTGCAGATCCCTTTATATATCCCTTTTAAAGGACCCCTTTTCGATCCCTTTAAAGGAGCCCCGAAAGATACTTTTGCAGGACCCCTTTTCGATCCCTTTAAAGGGGCCCTTTTCGATCCCTTCAAGGCGGCCAAGGCGCCGTTTCTGGAGCTCCGGGAGCCCCGCCTCCTGGCATAAGATCGCCATCTCGTGGCTCAGATTTCCTGGGGCTCGTACCCTAAACCCTAAACCCTCGGGGCTCCTTTAAGGGCTCCTTTAAGGGATGTTCAGGGTTAGAGGGTTTATCTGGCGGCTCAGATTTCCTGGGGCTCTTATGGGTTCCTTCATGGGATCTATGGTAGGGTTGAGGGGCTTTTTGGGTTCAGGGTTTTTCGGTTTAGGGTTTACGGCTTAAGGGTTCAGGGGTTTAGGGTTGAGGGCTCAGATTTCCTGGTGCTTTTAGGGGTTTTCTAGGGCTCCTTTGAGGGCTCCTTTACCCCGGGCATCGAAACAGCCCAAAAGCCTTATATAGTATGGCCTTTGCGCCCAAAAGCCTTAATATACAAGTCCTTAGATGCCCAGGGTTAAGGTATCCTTTAAGGGATCTTTAGGGTTCAGGGTGGGTTTATCTCGTGGCTCAGCTTTCCTGGTGCTTTTATGGGCTCCTTTAAGGGATCTATGGGGTTCCTGTAGAGTGTTCCTGGGGCCCTTATATACAAGTTTTTCAGGGGTTAGGGTTGAGGAGTGTTTTGGGTTTAGAGTTTCGCGGTTTAGGGTTTACGGTTTCAGGGTTTACGGGTTTAGGTTTCGGGCTCAGATTTCCTGGGGTTCTTATGGGTTTTCTAGGGCTCCTTACAGGGATCCTTTCAGGAATCTATAGGGTTCAGGGTTCTGGGGTTTATCTCGTGGCCAAGATTTCCTGAGCTTCGTTTGAGGCTGTGCAGAGGCCTTTCTCTCCGTTTCGGTCTGCCTCAAGAGAAGTGCAGTCGGCCCCTAAACTACCAAAGAACACGATGCGCCTTCTCTCACGGACACTTTGAAGGGTTTAGTGGGTTTTTTAACCCTAAACCCCAAACCCCTAAACCTTAAGCCCCAAACCCTAAACCTAACGGTTTAGGGTTTTTGGGGCTTGTGGTTAAGGGCTTCCCCTGGGGCTTGTTGAAGGTTTCTTCATCTTCGGGTTCGTTGAGCTCGTTGTGGGTTTATAGGGTTTAGGTTAGGTACTGCCCCCCATACAGTAAGAGTCCATAGTAGGGCTACTATTAAGGTCCTGAAATATCTACACTATGGATATTATTCACGGATTACTGAGTGGTGCCGTACCCAAGGTTTAGGTCTTTTTGGTGGTTTGTTCTTCTAGGCTTGTTGTTCTAGGGGTTCAGTTCAGGTTGTATGTATAGGGGTGATGATTCCACTAAGAATTCCTCTGGTTAGGTTACAGGTTTAAGGAGCTAGGGCTTTCGGTGGCCTACAAGGGAATGACATGTTATTGTCGTAATGGGTCTTTGTTGTTGTAAGCTTGGTCTTGTGTGCCGGGTGTTTGTCACACGGGCCTGAGGAAGTTCATAATGTATTGTCGCAGAACTATAACAAGCTTGGGCTTGTCCCAACTTTGTCAGGCATCCAAAAAAGCCTTAAATCCCAAGACCTAAACCCTAAGCCCGTAGCCCCTTACAGTAGAAGCCAGAAAGTTGGAATATCATTATCGTAACCCCTTTAAGGGAAATTATAGGGGATCCTACCATTAATCCATATTCCCACTTTCTGGGAGTTCCCTGTAGTGCTGAACCCTGAAAAAAGCGTTTAGGACTGACGGCTTTGGAACTTCGGAGCACCTCGACGAGTCCCAAAACCAAAGCCCAAGCAGAACTTAGCAAGTGAGGCTATACCTGTGGATCCAAAAACCTACCGTTTTAAGGGTCAGGCCCTCTAATTAAGGGGTCATAACCTACTATTTTGTAGGGTTTGGGGATACAGGTATGCACCATAATTGAGGATGTAAGCTATTGTAAGTATAACTGCCTCACTGATAAACCTAGTTGTCTCATGATCCAATAAAGTGGGTTGTGGCCCGTGAACTTTTTTTTTTTTTTTTGGGGGGGGGGGGGGTCAGAGCGCAGAGCGTAGGGTCTACGGATATATGGGTTCGGGTGGCGAACTGTTCTCCGTGAGTGTTCACTGCGGTTCCGAACGCAAACCCAGATTGTCCATATATACTGCCATTGTGGAATTAGACTCCAACAGACCATCATCCTACTGGTTTTGGGGGCCCAATTCCATAATAGTAGTATATATGGACCCTCTTGGAAAATGTGATTTTCAGGCCCTTCTACAAGCTCAGTTTTTAAAGCCTACAATACTTAGTAAACAAACCCAAGTCCATGCCCTGAACTCCAAACCCCTAAACCCTCTACACCCTAAACCCTACACACCCCATACCCGAAACCCTAAGCCAGAACAGACACCACCCGCCCAGTGCTGAGGAAAGGATCGGATCTTCCACTGGGTACCTGAAAGGCATGGGGTTCTGGGTTCGTTTTCTTACTACGCCAATAAGCCACAGAAATATGTAGGTTCAAATTTCCGATTCCTCCTAAACTATAAGAACCCAAAAAGTTTAAAGGTTAGGTATTAGGGATCTAAGTCTTCAAGGGAGTTCAGGTTGAGTATATATAGGGTTTAGGGCTCAGGGATAAGGGTTTCGGGCCTTTTTTTGTACAATGATCTACAAAGATCTTTCAGGCTTCGGGTTAAGGGCTTCTGTGCTTAGAGCTTCCAGTGTAAGGTTCAGGGCTTTCAGGGTCTATCTTTGATGGGGCTTTGCGTTCCGGGCTTCAGCTGAGGTTCAAGCTTTACTACTATTTGCTTAAGAAACCCCCAAAAAATAAAATAGTAATCCCTATATTACCCCCATAAGGAATATTTTTTTTATTTTTTGGGGCTTCTTAAGCAAATAGTAGTTTATAGGGTTTAGAGTTCAAGTCTAAGGTTTCAAAGTAGTTACTAGCCTGAAACCCCACAGTTCATAAATTTACGGCTTGGGGTTCAGGGTTCATGTGAAACTCCTGAAGAACCCTGAAACATGCCATAAACAATCGTTTCATCCTCTACGCACATAAGCCGACATCGAACGGCCCACAGGGACCTCGCAGCAGATTCTCATCATTTTCCGAAGGTGCTCTTGCATAGAAACTGTAGGGCCTTTGCGTCGGACGGGCCCGAGGGGTCTGAGCCGGCTGGCAATGCACTGAGGTTGACCAAGTCGTCGATAACCAGGGCCTGCCACGCGGGGCCCAAAGGCAGCATAGACGAGCCCAAGACGCGGCATACAGGGAGAAGGGCGCCGTGTGATGCATATTGGAGTCCCCTTTACAAGCCCCAGGGATCGCTTGAAGGATCCCTTAACGGAACCCTTATCGATCCCTTTAAAAGGGATATTGGAGTCTCTGGGTTACAGGAAAGTATCGCAACCCCCCGACGGAGCACCGAAAGGAAGTCGTAAAGGAAGGGTTTCAGGCATACGATAGGGCCCTAAATAATTACCATTATACTATTGTTTTTTTTGTGGGGGGGTCGCTCTTACAATACTCAAAAACTCTTTTTTAATTATAAAAGCCCCGATATTACACTGTTTAGGGTCGTAAGACTCAGGATTGGGCTTAGATTCGGGCCAACGGTTCTCACCCTAACGCTCCATGTACCCATATAGCATATACTTACATTACCTATATGGCAGCCCCTTTAAGGCTTAAGTCTCTACTATAAAGGTACATGGAGCCTTTGGGTCCTTGTACTTGAAGGAAAGCCGCGCTAAACCCCAGAGCTTAAGCCCCGGAGCCGAAGAACCCTACCAGCCCTAAAGGAACTAACTACCCTCAACCCTAAACCCTCAACCCTAACCCCTGAACCCTAAACCCTATAAACCCTAAACCCAAAACTAAATCATCTTTTATAGGGGCCTTCATAATTGGAATAGGGTTCGTTTAGGGGTTCCGTTTCAAGGGGCCTAGAAGGATTACTATAATATGGGGGCTGGAATATGGGGCCTTTATATAGGGGCATTACTACTTAGAATAGGGCTTTGGGGCCGTTTATACTACGATGACAACAAGGACCCCCCCCCAGAATAGTGTAGGTAATTATTCAAGCCCCGAGAGAAAGCCGTAATCTCTCAACCCTCAAGACCGTACATCTCAGCCAAGGAACACCAGAAGGAACCACAAACCTCTGCCCTAAGCCCGAACCCGGTAACCCTGAACCCTAAACTCCCTAAACCTCAACACCCAACCGCCTGCACCCCCAAAACCCCTGCGCTGTAGAAGAACCCATCAAGGATCCCTCAAGAAAATCATGACATGATCCCCCAAAGGCACCCTAGCAGGACCCTGAACGTCCGCACCTCGGCGTGCAGGCTCTTGAGCCCTGCTGCTTGGAGCCTGTGTCGAACCCATCCGGCTCAGGGGTTCAGGGTTTAGGGTTTAGGATTCTTCTTCAAGGCCAAGAATATTCTATTTAATTTCAAGATCCGGATGGCGCATGCACCTTCAAGGGTTCCTCTGTAGGGCACTGTAGGGGGTTCTCTAAGCGTGCTTGCAGGGTTTTATGAGTTTGTGTGGGCCGGGCGGTGTCCGGTTGTATAGGGTCCATGTGCCGATACGCTGTACAACATAAAGTCCCTCGGACCCAAAGCGGTTCCTATACAGATATTCTGACGAGCACAGCGAACACTGCGCGGGTCCATGGACCCTCAAACTGCCCGAAAGTATGAACCCTAAACCCATGAACCAAGCCTATACTGCTTTGAACAAACTGCCTTGAACCGACGAGACCTTAGCCTACTAAAACGTAAACCCTGAAGCAACCCTGAAAAGGAACCCTGGGAAAGCAAACCTCAAAGGCACCCTGAAGGGAGACCATGGAGAAACCCTTAAGCGGACCCTTAACGGGATAGCTCAAGCCCTATACCCCATAAACCCTAAACCGGATAAGGGCTGTAGGGTTTAAGGTTCTTGACTTACCCTATGCATCCAAGGACCTTATAGTTAGGGCCCTAGACCCCTTAAGGACCCAATAATAAGGTCCCTGGAAGCTTAGACTCATTTTTAAGAAAAAGTTAGTTCAGGCCTGTGGTACCGCAGGCGCAGGTGGCGGTGGTGGAGGTGGAGGTGGTGCCTGTGTCAAAGGTTGAATCCGTGGGCCCCTAGCATGGGCCCTTGATCTGCTATAATATACCCTATGCAGACTCTTACCCCAAGGGTCCAAAGGACCCAATCATCAGGTACTCGGTGTTAGGATAATAGTTACGTAGGTTAGGATTTTGGAGAGTATATGAGTATTAGGTACTTGGACCCTTGGGCTTAAGTCCCCAGAACACCCTCAAAAAAAGGCCCAAGGGTCCATATTGGGGCCCATTCTTCTAACCACGCGGCTCCTTGTGAGGATCCTGGCAAGCCTCTAAAAAGGAATCCCCAAAGACCCCTTAAAGGAATCCTTAAAGAGCCGGCAAAGGAACCCTTAGAGACCCCTTAAGGGAATACTTAAAGAGCCCCTAACAGGAAGCCTTAAAGGCCCCTCCAAGGAATCCTTAGAGAGCCCTTAAAGGACCCCTCAAAGACCCCTTGAAAGGTAGATGATCATGATCTTTAGAGGAGCCTAGGGCTCCGGGTTTCTAGGCTTTTAAGGATTAGGGCTCGGGTCTAAAGTTTACCCTAAGGGTCCAAGTGCCCAAACAGTAGGAGTTCAAGGTCCAAAAACCATTCAGAGTATGGATTTTGGGACCTAAGACCCTACTATTTGGGTACTTGGACCCTCTGGGTTACAATATTCGGTGTACGGGTTTAGGGTTTAGGGTCTGGTGGTTGAGGGTCGAGGGCTCCAGGGTGCTTTTGAAGGTTCCTTTAAGGGTACTGTGGTGCTCTACAGCACTGGTATGGTGTTTGAGAGTTTGGGTTCAGGGATGAAGGGCCCAACAAGCAAACCGGCAACTGGAGACCCATACCCTCAGTATCCGAAAACACCACCCCAAATCCCTAAACCTCCTAGACCCCGAGCCCTCTAACAATGCAAGTTTTGCAATAGCAGCAATAGTGACATCTCCTCTGCCGCACACAAGCTCCCACTCCACAATGAACGTATATTCTCTGTCCACCAATCTTGTGCGGAATGTCATCCTCGCACGGACCCCTGGCATTGCAGCTGCTCCTGGGAGGAGATACGGTTAATGATAGAAATCCTGCATTACCCATATTAAGGAATATACCATAATTCCCATAGTTTAGGGTCCTCAAGGTAATGCAGGATTTCTATCATCAACCGTACTTCACGAGACTTGTAGTCAAAACAGAATAAGTCGCCACCAGGACCACAAACGCACAGATCGACAACGCTCCAGAACATTCTGCAACAGACGCTTCGTCTGGGAACGCTTTGTTTTTGTATATGTAATTATAAATGTTATTTTATGAAAGTACATATACATATATATATATATATATATGTATATTCTCTGTCTATATATAGAGTATATATGACACACATATGTATAGACTCACATATTGCAGAACGAGTAATTCAGCTGTCGTGAACAAGTACTTGATTCGTGGATCTACGTACACCTACAGTTTGCTTTGGGCTTGGGCCGGCAGACTCCCACAAATCGGCAGCATCTTCGCAACACGGTTTAGGAGTTAGTGTTTAGGGTTACCCGAAACCCTGAATCAAATCACCTGCAACCTTATTGATATTCGCGAATGTAGATCACGTCCTTCGTCATAAGAGTCTTAAGTTTATACCAGAAGGATCCCTGCACCCAGAAGCCCTGAAACCCTGCTCGCTGCACCCAGCGGCAGCAAACGTCCCGAAGCCATAGACACCCGAAACCACAACACCCCAAACCCCAAATCACTAAATTCCTATCAAACCCTGTAAATGGGTGGTTGTCAAAATCAGGGTCCCGTTTTGGGTCCTTAATGTAAGGCGGCACCTAATATTTAGGGTAGCCAGAAAGGCATCCTACTTTTGACAACCACCGAAACGCACCTTTCCCCCCCCCCCCCCCACCGGGGCTGCAAGCAGTCCCTGAAGGACTTCAATATCTCTTCATTCAGGACCATAGCTTAAATCATAATAATAGGCATCCTACTTTAATTCAAGGTATATTCCATAATTCAATTACATTGGAGTCTCTGGGAACCCTCCCGTAAACCCGAAACCCCGAACCCTAAACCCGAACTCTTCAATCCTAAACCGTAGCCCGCAGAAGTGGCAAGGGCGGCCTTTGCATGCCTCCTCGTCTTGGACAGGGCTGATGGTCTAGACCTGACTGGTGCCTCAGCGGAAAAGTACAGGCTGATTAGTTTGGGGTTTAGGGTTTAGCCCCTTGCTTAAAGGATCATGGGACTTCCTAACTAGTGTTCTATGACAGGACTCCCTTTAAGGGTTCAGGGTTTAGGGCCCGTTTGAAGGATCATGGGCCTTCGAAACTTGGATTCTGGTGGGTATGCAGTAACAGAACTTGTACTTGCAACTGCTTACAGCACCGACTGAACCCGCAACTACTACTACTACTACTACTACTACTACTACTACTACTACTACTACTACTAGTACTACTACTACTACTACTAGTACTACTACTACTACTACTACTACTACTACTACTGACTACTACTACTACTACTACTACTAGTAGTAGTACTACTGATACTACTGATACTACTGATCCTACTGCTACTACTACTACTTCTACTACCCCTGCTCCTACTCCTCTCCTACTCCTACTCCTACTCCTACTCCTACTCCTACTCCTACTCCAACTCCAACTCCAACTCCAACTCCAACTCCAACTCCAACTCCTACTCCTACTCCTACTCCTACTCCTACTCCTTCTCCTACTCCTACTCCTACTCCTACTCCTACTCCTACTGCTACTCCTACTCCTACTGCTACTGCTACTGCTACTGCTACTGCTACTGCTGCTGCTGCTGCTGCTGCTGCCACTGCTACTGCTGCTGCCACTGCTACTGCTACTCCGCCTCCTCTCCTACTCCTCCTCCTCCTCTTCCTCCTCCTCCTCCTACTACTACTACTACTACCACTACTACTACTACTACTACTACTACTACTACTACTACCACTACTAATACCACTACCACTACCACTACCACTACCACTAGCTCTACCACTACCACTACCACTACCACTACCGCTACCGCTACCACTACCGCTACTGCTACCACTACCACTACCACTACCACTACCACTACCACTACCGCTACCGCTACCACTACCGCTACCCCTACCACTACCACTACCACTACCACTACCACTACCACTACCACTACCACTACCACTACCACTACCACTACCACTGCCACTGCCACTGCCACTGCCACTGCCACTACCACTACCACTACCACTACCACTACCACTACCACTACCACTACCACTACCACTACCACTACCACCACCACCACCACCACTACCACTACTACCACTACCACTACCACTACCACCACTACTACTACTACTACTACTACTGCTACTACTACTACTACTACTACTGATACTACTGATACTACTGATACTACTACTACTACTACTACTTCTTCTTCTTCTACCCCAACTACAACTACTACGACTGCTACCGCCGCTACTACCGCTTTTGAAGCGCCTGGTTCGCGGCAGCCGAAGCTTCGCGCCAAAGGTCAGCGACGTCCGGCACCTGCCAAATTACATAGTAAGGGTTTAAGGTTCAGTGACTTCGGTTTGGGTTTCGGGTTTAAAGCTAAAGTTTAGGGTACCTGGAGGCTCATACCCTACCCCTTTTTAGGGTGCCTAGTTCTGCGGTTAGGATCTGTTACATAGAAAAGTATGTACCCTAAAACGGGGGTAGGGTATGACCCGATAGGTACATCGGGTGTCAACCCAAAACCGACACACCTACTTATGACCTCACTACACCATAAACCTGAAAACCCTTAAGCCCTAAACCGATACTTCGGGCTTCAAGCCAAAATCCACAACCAAAACTTAAACCCTTAAGCTGATACCCTAAACCCTCAAACCCTAAAACATGAATCCTGAACCTTAAAATCAACCCGAAACCCCACAACGTAAACCCTGAACCTTAAACCCTCAGCCCTGCACATTTCCTCGAAGGGACGGTCTGGGTCAACCTTCGAAACCGAAATCTTGAAGTTAGGGTCTATGGTTTAGAAGCTGCCCCCAACCTGTAGTAGGGACTATAAGGATTATAGAGGATTATATTAGGGCCCTATTATATTCCTATTATACCACGGTGGGGGCAGCTTCTAAGGTTTACCTGTATCCCCAAGCCCTGCAAAATAGTAGGTTATGAACCCTTGAATTAGAGAGTCTCACCCCTAAAACAGTAAGTAGATTGTTGGGTCACCAGGTAAGCGTATTGGGTGTAGGATTGCTGCTGCGGCTTTTTTGTGAGGGTGCATGGGGTTGAAACCCAAAGCCCTAGAGCAAAACTTAGGGTTTGGGGCGGCCAGCTCAAAACCAGAAATCAGTGTCTTGACCATTTATTTGGTGCTTGACCGGGCGCCAGCTCTATTAGTTCCTAAACTGAGATATCAGGCTTTTGCGTGTAGGGTTCAGAGTTTGTTGGGTTTTGGCTACTAATTAAGAGGTTCATGGGACTTAGCAACTATGGGTATAAACAAGGCAACTATACTAATAATTGGTTATAACCCCAGTTAAGGTACTTATGACTGTACTTACTAAGTCTCATCAATTCTCCAAGTAGAATCCGCGCCTGTGCTGACTTTGGCTATATAGGGATTATATAGGGGCTATACTACCCAAAAAAGGTTACAGGTTACCTACTCTACTACTAGGTTTAGGCTAGAATGCGCGCCTGTGCTGACTGTGTACCTGAAGGCTGGTCACGCCAGGCGTCCATAGCAGGGCGGCTGACCTGGTTGAAGGCACGAACTGATACCAAAGACTCGCTACGGTTGATGGTGTAAAACCTGCATTACCTTAAGGACCCTAGACTCTGGAAATTATGGATTATTCGTTATTATGGGCAATGCAGGATTTAAATCATCAACCGTAGGATGCCCAGTAACCTAGGAATAAAAATGGCTCCCGTTTTGGTATTGGGTAACTTTAATTTATAGGGAACCTAGGACTACAAAAAGGGAATAAGGGCACTACTGGGCATCCTGGCTCGGGAGTGGTGACAGCAGTAAGACTATTAGTAGTAATCGTCGTCGTAGTCGTCGTCGTGGTCGTGGCCGCAGTGGCAGTGGTAGCGGAAGGGGTGGTGGTAGTGGTACTGGTAGTAGTAGTAGTAGTAGTAGTAGTAGTAGTAGTAGTAGTAGTAGTAGTCGTAGTCGTAGTCGTAGTCGTAGTCGTAGTCGTAGACGTAGTCGTAGTCGTAGTCGTAGTCGTAGTCGTAGTCGTAGTAGTAGTAGTAGTAGTAGTAGTAGTAGAAGTAGTAGTAGTAGTAGTAGTAGTAGTAGTGGTAGTAGTAGCAGCAGCAGCATCAGCAGCAGGAATAGCAGCAGAACTAGAACTGAAGAAGACTATTTGGGGTCTCGGCGAAAGAACTGGTCACAAATATATAGGCATTTCGAGTCTTTCGTCTGGCTGAGAACGATGTAGACCAATGATAAACGATAAGCCCACAATAAACAAAAAGTACATTACGAATATACACGAATCCTCAGACAAGCTTTGCAATCAGCAGTCTACGTTACACAGTCTTAGTTGCTGCGTTCATAAGCCCCCCCCAAAAAAAATGGACACTTTTAGTTTTATAGTGGGTGATATTATCCCCAAAACGCGTAAAGCGTATCCACTCAGCTACTAAGCAGTTCGGGATTCCTAAGCCCCCTAACTCCCTGAGGAGCAGCTCTGACATTGAAGCAGCCTACTGCAGACCCGAAGCAGCAGGCCTTCGGAGCACAGGCACAAGAGTGGCCTTTGGCCTTAACCATTTGAATGGGCTTCCGGTTCTGTAAAGGTTTCTGGACGGGTCTCTTTAAGGGATATTCAAGTGGCGGTTACATTAACGCAAACCCAGAAGCAACGTACACCCTACACTCACCCTAAACCCTTCGCGGCCTTACACCACAAACCCTGACCCCATCTAAACTCTTGGCATGCCCAGACGCTGTGACTCGCGGCGGTGGTGCTTTCGGCAGTGCCTGAGTCTAGGGTTAAGGGTTTACGGTTTAGGGCTTCTTTCTATTTGGGATTGGGCCTTGTGAAGGTCCCTGCTGGCACCCACAAAGCTACTTCCCTTCTAAACCCCTACCGTCCTAAATCCTGCATCAAGCAACCTTTCGGCTGGTGCTGCTGGCAGAAGGTGTTGGCGCAGACTGGGCCGCCTGCAGAGAAACTTGGGAAAGAACTGCTGGGGTTTTCGTCTATAGGGCTGTAGGGATATAGGGTTTACGGATATACTCCACTCTCCAGCACCTGCAAGGGTTTCTTCTTACTGGTGACCCGGCAGCACAAAGACCCCCCCCTTTTACGAATAAGCCGGGCTTGGGTCCAGGAAACATAGTGCAACGATGCAGTAATGACAAGAGCACGAGACATTTTGGCGGCGGGAGGTACAGCAGGCTGCAGGAAACAACAAATCAGGGTCGGAACAAAAGTTCGAGTCATACCCTAAGCTTCCAGGGACCTTATTTTTGGGTCCTTAAGGGGTCTAGGTCCCTAACTATAAGGTCCTTGAATGCATAGGGATACTAATATTGGTAAGCCGAAGATTTCTAGCCACGGAAAATGCCCTGGCAATGATGCTAGCCGAGAACAAACCAGCACAAGTTAGTAACAAGAACAGCAACAGCAGCAGCAATAACCACGACCGGGATACGGGCAAGGACAGGTCGACCAGCACCTAAATCCTAAACTCCTAAGCCCTAAGCCCTTAAGGCCCCAAACTCTAAACGCCTAGCTCCGAGAAGCCCCAAGCATCAAGCACAAAGCACCAGCGCCAGCACCTGCACCACCACTACTACCATCAAGGTATTCCTTCGGGTTTCCGTCAAAATTCCAACACAAACCTTAAAACACAACGCTGCTGAATCTGTCCAAAAAACAGCACCGTAGTAAAACAGAAGTAACAATCCTCCTTACAGTATCAAACCTTCCCTCCCTCCCTCCCTTTCCCTCCCTTCCCCTGCCTTCCCTTCCCTCCCTAATTCCTCGCTCCCTTCCTCCCTCCCTTCCTATCACCACTTCTATGAACCTTTCTTCAGGGCGACTCGGCCACATAGGGTTCGAGGTGAGACCACGACGACTCCAGGAGCATTGCCCGGAAGTCCAGCTCAGAGAGACCCGCCCTGGGTGGGAACTTCGGTTTTGGGGTCTTAGGGTTCCTTTAAGAGGGTCCTATAGGGTTTAGGGTTTGGGGTTTAGGGTTTTAGGGTGTGCCTTGGGATCCGAAAACCTACCGTTTCCAGGGTCAGACCCTCTGTTTCAGGGGTCATAACCTACTATTTTGTAGGGTTTGGGGTCACAGGTCTAGGGTTTAGCATTAACAGGATAGCAAAGGGTTTAGGGCTCAGGGTTCCGGATTGGGTTCTCAGGGCTTAGGGTAGATGGTTAGGGTTGGGGGTTTAGGGTTTCGGGTGCAGGGCTTGGAGGTGTAATTAAGATGTAGTTACTGTTTATAAGGGTGCCGTACTATATTGGGGACCTAGAAAGGGACTCTAGGTCAGAGAACTGCCCATATACAGAGATGAGCTGTTGCGGCCTAGGTTTAGGGTTCAGGATCAGGCTGCGCTGCAAAGTTTGTGCTTTTTTGGATTTGGGTTGAGGATTCAAGAATTACCCTAATGTATACTTAGGCCCCAAAGTACCTATATAGGAACTACTTTAGGGCCAAAGTTTCTACTGTTTGGGTACATGGACCATTCTATACCACCCTTAGAGCCATAATAAAAATAAGTGCTTGAATATATTCTTGGGTTTTCCATGAACAAACATAAAAAATCATTCCCCAGGAGACGATAGCTTAGAGTTATGCTCTTAGGACCTCGGGACACCGAGTGTAGAGTTCAGGGTTTGGGGCTTTACGGTCTTGGTTTCGGGCTGTTTGGCGTACAACAACCCTGAAGAACCTACCTTTTCAGGGCTCCTTATTATTATGATTTCCTCATATAAGTCCGTAAAACGGTAGGTTATCTGGGTTAGGGTAAATCCATGAATTTTAGCTTTCGGGCTGAGTATCCTAGCCTGAAACAGGTCAACTTTTTCAGTTACGGTAGGACGATATAACCCCAAAAGGTTAAAGGTCGCCTGCTCAGCTACTAACATAGGGTCACCTACATCATAGGGATCCTTAGGGGTGTAGGGGAGAGGGGTGTAGGGGACTATATTTCCTTAAATAGGCCTTATTAGTCCTTATTATGGGCCTTAAGGCCCCCTACCCCCCCCTCCCCCTACACCCCTAAGGATCCCTATGACTACAAGAACGACTAGCTCCAAACCCAACCGGCCTCTCAAAGACCTTTGTGAACTCGAAGCATAAACTTTGCAACACCGGAATGCCAAGCACAAACCCCTAACACTGAAGACGGGCATCCTAAATCCCATGAGTCTTTTTGCGTTTAGGGTTTTGAGCTTAGTAAATCATCAGAATGCGATCAGAAGATTAGGGACCACGAAATTGAGCACCCAATGTTGAGACTCTCGTACTTAGTTGCCATTACCTGTATCCCCAAACCCTACAAAATAGTAGGCTATGGAAGGCGGAATTCTTAAAACGGTAGGTTTTTGGATCCACAGGTAGTACTTAGTTGCAACTGGATCCTCAGAATTCAACCTAGCCAGTATCAATGGTTGAAACCATGGGCCCTTAGTATGGGCCCTTGACCCTGGGATCCCTAAATACCTACTATATACCCTATATAGACTCTTAAGGGTCCCTAGAACTGCCTCAAAAAGGCCCAAGGGTCCATGTTAGGGGCCCATACTTCTAACTTTGGATAACGCTAAACTCCAAAACCCTTTAGATCCCTTATAGGAGCCCTTAAAGGGAACCCTCATAGTTCCCTTTAAAGGGGCCCATACTTCTAACCTTAGACAGTAGACTCTGAACCTGAGCTCCCAAACCCTAGAACCTAAGACCCTAAACCCCGGAATCCATTTGGGAGTTTGCGAAAATAGGGGTACCGTATTTTGTGGTCTTTATAATAAGGATCGATTGTTTTAGGGTACTATACTAGGGTCCCCTATTTTCGGAAACTCCCATTTAAGGAAGCCCCATAGAACCCTAAACAGAACCCTCAAAGACCCTAAACCATGAACCCTAAGCGCCAGACCTTAAACCCTAAACCCTAGAATCCCAAACCCTGGGGGTCCACGTAATTATTCATTATTTAGAAACTTCGGTGCCTTTTTGGGTACCAAAAGCCATAAGTAAGGGCCACTTGGACCTAGGGTAACCCTGTAGACGGCAGTTACCGTAAATAGGCCGGGAGGTACCGTAAATAGTAGGATCCTTCTTTTACGAGGACCCCAAAATAAGGTACCCCTAATTTGTTTGGTAGAGACTCCAAACCCCAAACCCTATAATCCCTATAGATCCTTAATCCTTATAGTATCCCTTTTGAAAAACCCTTTAAAGGAACCATCCTACACCCCAAAAGTATGGATCCCAAGCCCCGGGTTCTTGTGCGTTTCAGCGGCGGATTCTGCCGCGACCAGTGTTGGAGCCACTGGCCGGCGATGGGCAGACCTCAAGGATTCCACAAAGAGTCCTTTAAGGGATCTACCCAGGGTTCCTTTAAAGGAATCGACCTAGGGTTCCTTTAAAGGGATCTAACAGAGAACTACAGGGTTTAGGGTTTTGGGGTTCTGGGTTTTGGGTTTACTCCAGGATTCCCCAAAGGGTCCTAGCTGGATACTGTTAGGGGGTTCTTCTCTTCTTTCCTAATGTAGTCACCCCACATTCTTCTATACTTTCGACCCTTTGAGGTTAAAAAACTCGAGGGGGTTTGGGTTTAGGGTTTAGGGTTTAGGGTTTAGGGTTGTTTGGGTTCAGGGAAAGGTGTTGCAGATTATACATCCCAAAAGGCTCCAGAAAGCCCAAAGTAGGTACTGTTGAAAGGCTTTAGACCCAAAGGGGGTGCACCCTAAACCCTAAACCCTAAACCCCTAAACCCCTAAACCCTAAACCCTAAACCCTAAAACCCTAAACCATAAACCCCTAAACCCTAAACCCTAAACCCTAAAACCCTAAACCATAAACCCCTAAACCCTAAACCCTAAACCCTAAACCGGTGCTCTTTGTAGACTTGGAGCCCTACGGCCATGCATTCTCAGGATGTTGCAGGGTCCTATACGTTTAGGGTTTAGGGGTTTAGGGTTTAGGGTTTAGGGTTTATACGAGATTCATGAGCGTATGATCGGCGGCCTCCTATTGAGAGTTTATAGATTTTTTAAGAGTTTACACTAGTTTGCGAGGGCTGTCGTAAGGGCCTATGCAGGCTTTCACGGGGTGTCAGAAGAGTTTTTGCTACATCTTGTCAGGGTGCCCAAAAGGAGTTTGCAAGGGTTTATGGGCTGCTTCTGGGTTTGGGGCTTAGGACTTATGCTACTCCCGGCTTTGGGCTGCCGAGCTGCAGATCCCAAATCAAAGTCAGAACGACTTTTCTATGGCATAACTTCCCAAAGCCCCAAATTGTAAAGTTTACAGCCTAGACCTGATCAATCATCCTAAACCCTAAACATCCTTAAATCTTGACCTCTAAACCCTAAACCCTATCGAAGTCTTATAGGTCTTTTAAAGGAATCCTTTAAAACCCTAAACCCAAACCCTTTAACCGGCCACAATGCTTTTCGAAATCTCAGAGTCGATATGGTAGGCCAAATCCTTGACAAGAGCTGCAAACGGGTTTAGGCAAGGGGTTTCGGGTTTAGGGCACATCCCAAGCGCAGTGGTTTGGCAATCCGCATACTCGAAGCACAACCGAGTCATGGTTCGTTCTTGTTGGTCTGAATTTCCGGCTTTTGGTTTGTTTTAAAAAACCTAAATACCTATGCTAAAAAAAACCTACAAACCTATGTTTTTTAAACAACCTACAAGACTATGTTTTGTTTAAAAACCTAGGAAGTTCCGGCATGTTGGTTCACGGCTTGGGGAGCATGGGAACTGCCGCTTTTAACTATTCCAGCATTCAAAGCGGTGGTTGCATCGTTTTGGATTAGGGTGCTGTCCAGTAGACACACCCCAACATCCGAACTCCTACACCCTACGCATCTTTAAACCCAAGAAGCCTTGAGGAACTGAAAAAACCCTGAACCTCAATCCGAAGATCCTGTCCCAGCCGTCAAGGACTGCTTCGTCAAGTAGCTTACGGGGACTCTGTATTCTTTGCGTGTGGCTGTTAGGAGAGCCCCTGGACCACACCGTAAAACCCCAGACCTCGATCCCCAAAGCACCAAACGCTCGAAGGACCCTAAAGCCGTAAATCCATACGGACCCTAAAGCCCATGGTAGCCCTAAAGAACCGTCAAAGCCACGTAAACAGGAAACATGCCCTAGCACCACATGACCTGACTGACACACGAACTACGTAAGTTCCTATGGCTCAGCTCAAGTTGAACGACAACTTCACACGCAACCCTTAACTCACAGGAACAGAAGAAGGAGCCACAAGTACAAAAAGAGCAACCATAACGTCACCCACATGCAAAACCAGTGTGAAAAGCCTGGATTAAGACTGCCAAGGCCTCTGGAATTCTGGAGTTCCTTGCAGCCAGGCAGCCATGGCACTCAACATGCCATCGGCATCCTTCGACAACCCAAGGTTTAAGATTGAGTGAGGGTCTACACAGAGTGACGAATGCCTCTCAAACAAGGGATATGACTCTAACAGTGTAGAGTTTGGGGGTCATGCGTTTTGGTTTTAGCAACCATGCATTTCACTGTGTTAGCCCTAAACCCTGAACCCTAAACCCTAAACCCTAAACCCTAAACTCTAAACCCTAAACTCTAAACCCTAAACCCTAAACCCTAAACCCTAAACTCTAAACCCTAAACCCTAAACCCTAAACCCTAAACTCTAAACCCTAAACCCTAAACCCTAAAAGGGTTCCTTCGGCAAGCTCGGAGTGCTTGGGGTTGGAAACATTCCGGGACATGGTCTCTAAGATACAGGGAGCTCTCAGAGGATCTGGAGATCTAGGGTTCCTTTAAAGGGATCTATAGGGGGTCTTAGGGTTCCTTTAAAGGGATCTATAGGGGGTCTTACTGTTCCTTTAAAGGGATCTATAGGGGGTCTTAGGGTTCCTTTAAAGGGATCTATAGGGGGTCTTAGGGTTCCTTTAAAGGGATCTATAGGGGGTCTTAGGGTTCCTTTAAAGGGATCTATAGGGGGTCTTAGGGTTCCTTTAAAGGGATCTATAGGGGGTCTTAGGGTTCCTTTAAAGGGATCTATAGGGGGTCTTAGGGTTCCTTTAAAGGGATCTATAGGGGGTCTTAGGGTTCCTTTAAAGGGATCTATAGGGGGTCTTAGGGTTCCTTTAAAGGGATCTATAGGGGGTCTTAGGGTTCCTTAAAGGGATCTATAGGGGGTCTTAGGGTTCCTTTAAAGGGATCTATAGGGGGTCTTAGGGTTCCTTTAAATCTATAGGGGGTCTTAGGGTTCCTTTAAAGGGATCTATAGGGCTTCCTTTAAAGGGGGTTTGCGGTTTAGGGCTTAGGGTTTAGAGATTTAGGGTTTAGGGGTTTAGGGGTTTAGAGGCTTAGGGTTTAGGGGTTTAGGGGTTTAGGGGTTTAGGGCTTGGGGTTTAGGGGTTTAAGGCTTAGGGTTTAGCGGTTTAAGGGTTTAGGGCTTAGGGTTTAGGGGTTTAGGGCTTGGGGTTTAGGGGTTTAAGGCTTAGGGTTTAGCGGTTTAAGGGTTTAGGGCTTAGGGTTTAGGGTTTAAGTTGCAGGAGCATCTCTCGATGTGCAAACACCGAGTGTGGCTCCACAAATACTACTTTGCGCATGTTTATCTGGTGGTTGTGGCACCCCAGAGCTTGAAAACCCAATCAAGGTTCGTAGAACTGCACGTACTAAGTACTCGACTCCGCTTAGAGGAAGGCAAAACATGCCTCTTCTTTGGAGACCCCCTTAAAGAAATCATAAGCCAAAAAGCCAAGACAAGCACGAAACCACACCCCGGTGGCCAATGATTGGGCATACCACGGCTCGGAGAAGCCGAAGATATATTTTGGAAACCATGCAGCAAAGTCTCCACATCGAGGTAGCGAAAGGCCAAACGAATCTGATCCGCGCAGAACGCAGTGTTCTTGCACCAGAATGCCTTGATAGACTTCGGGGATATATCTTTGGGGCGCGTGTGTCTAGTACAGCGGCTCTAACAATTGTAACAGGCCTCTCTAGGTATATTCTGGCAAATGTACGCTTGAAACATACCCCCTGTTCCGACCCCATATTCAATTCATGGCCCGGGGGTTCTGTTTCACTAGACCCAGGAGTAACCTAGGAATAAAAAGGGTGCCCTTTTTTGTCTAAAAAAAGGGAATAAGGGCCTACTCTAGGTCCTAGTTCAATGCCGAATCCGTGCATTCTGGGATGTTTACCTGGACCCAGACTGCCGACTGCGGTGAAGCCCTATTCTACGGAGACGCAGGGATGGGATCTCTGATTTATTTAGGCTCGCGTAGCATCCTGCTGAGAGGAGCGCGGGACTTAGTAACTATGGGGTATCTATTTAGATACAGTAGCTATACTTCAAATGCCTCGCAGCCCAAGTCCAAGCAAAGGTACCTACCATCTTCTATAATTACGAACTCACATCATCCTCCAAGACAGCAAAAATTGGTTATCAAAAATGAAATTTTTAGTTGCAGTTCACCTAGGATCTTCTGGTGGGCTTACTCCAGGAGTTCGAAATCCTCCTGTAGGGTTTAGGATTCACGTTTGTGTGTGATTCAGCTCCCTTTTTGCGTCCACCTTAACCTGCAGTACAAGCTCCGACGAACAGTTCAGACCCACAGTTTAGGGTTCCCCTAAGGCCCATAATAGGACTCCTGGAAACTGTTCCTTAAAGGGGTTCCTTTAAAGGGTTCTATGAGGGTGTTATAAGGTTTAGGGTATAAGGGTCCACGGTACCCATATAGTATAAACTTAGCCCTTAAAGTACGTGTACAGGGACCCCTTTAAGGCTTAAGTGTCTACTATATTTATAATGCTACATGGAGCCTTTGGGTTCATGGTTCAGGGATGTTCAGGGATAGGAAACAGGAAGGGATGGGTACTAAAAACCCTCGGGCACCATGCGCCCATAAGGGGTGCTTTAATTCAAGGGACCCGACAGTTCCTTTAAGGTTTCTTTGAGGGTCTGCGGTTTAGGCTTCATCTACGGTTTGCTTTAAGGGTTCCTTGATAGCCTGTAATATAACTGTATAACGATATCGATGCCTAAACTAAACCCTGCAACACACTATAACATCCCTTGCAAAACCCTTACGCAACCCTACAGCACCCCATGACGTCCTTACCCTCCGCCCTAATTCAAAAACCCGCAACTTTGAAGCCGAAACCACCCAAATCCCCTAAACCCTACACCCGAGAAGACCCCTACAGCAGAAGCCCAAAAAGTGGAAAGGCAATAGCCTCAACCCTTAAGAGTACTGTAATGTATAGGAACCCCAGCACCATTTGGCCTTAGCCCGGTTTCCAACTTTACTCACTGGCCCAAAACCCAAGGGAATAAAAGTTGAAACTTTGAGAATCGACTACCTTATAAGAACCCCAAAAGTTGAACAGTTGAGTTTACAGCCAACAAGTTTATGGGGTTTACTGCAAACCCTACACCCTTGTCCCTCGAGACCTGTGGGCATCCTGACAGCTTTATGGGTGGTTGTCAAAATTAGGGTCCCTTTTTGGGTCCTTAATACAGTACGGCACCCAATATTTAGGGGACCCAAAAAAGTACCCTAAACTAGACAACTACCCTTATAGACCCCTACGGAACCCTTAAACTCTCTTCCTCAATTACCGTGCTCAATTCAAGTTGCAACTTTCGAAGAAAGACTAAGCCGATAAGCCCAAAAAAGTTTAAGGTTTTCCATTAGCGATCTAAGTAAAGAGCCCTAAACCCTAAACCCTGCACTCGAGAAGACCCCTAAACCCTACAACCCTACAGCACCCTTACAGCCTTATAGACCCTGACAGAACCCTTAAAGAACCCCCTAAACCCTAAACCCTATAAACCCTAAGACATGGAGTTCTCAATCCCAGTCGCAGGGGGCACTCCAGCCATTCCCCGGGCCAGCTGACCAAGGTAAGCGCGACTCCCTTGTTTGGAGTCCGGGCCCTGCATTTAGAGTTTGGGGTTTAGGGTATAGGGTTTGGTGTTTAGGGTTTGGGGTGTCTGCGTTTAAGTTCAGCACTTGCGGTTTAGGCTTAGGATTTGGGGTTTTGAGGCCTAGGATTTCGGGTTTTGAGGTTTGGTTTTATGAAATCATAAACCCTAAACCTTTGTAGCGTTTACATTAGTTGTACAACAAGTCGCTTTACTCGGTTTTTCCAAGAGCATTACACTCCAGACCCTAAGACTCTATGTACCCATAATAAGGTTCCTTTAAAGGGTTCCTTAAAAGGGACCTTGACAGGGTTCTAAAGGGTTTAGGGTATAAGGGTCCATGGTACCCATCTAGTATACACTTCGGCCTTAAAGTGCGGATATAGGGACCCCATACATAGGCTTAAGTATCCTCTATAACGGTCCCTGACCCTCTAAACCCTTTAACCCCTATTCCTGAACTCAAGTAAAGCAGCCAAAACAAAGAACCCCTAAAAAAAGGGAATAAGGGCTTACTCTGGGTCCTTGACTCTGAGATCGCAAGTCTTTCTGTCCCCCAAACAGTACGGCACCCTTATGAAAAGGACTCCAAAACCCTAAGGCTCCATGTACCCATATAGTAGGTACTTAGGCCTTAAAGTGCCCATATAGGCACCCCCCTAGGGCCGAAGCTCCTACTATATGGGCACATGGAGTCTTAGGGTATGAAAAGGACCCTGACAGAGATCCTTATCAGAAATACCCACACAGTAACTACTGGTGGGCTGTTTGCAATCTTCAGAATCTTAAGGCCTTTGGGAAAATAGCTTATCGGGGTTGGGGTTTGGAGCGTGGGATGGAGCGCTTGAGGGTTTTGCGCTCGGCGGTTTTCTGAGGCTCAACTGAATTACAGCAGCTAAAGAAAAAACCCTACTCGGAGCTTCCAGGGACTGAGTAACTGAAAGGGTTTTTTGAGGCGTTCCTTAAACGGTTCTTTAAGGGATCTTTGGTGGTCTAGGGTTTGGGGTCTACGATGAGGTTCAAGGGACTGTTAGTGACTAGAGTTGCTCATAACATACCTGTACATGTAGATGCGTTTGACTTACAAACCGTACTCGAGGTACTTATAACCTGCGTCTCCAAGTCCCCTAAACCAAGAAAACCCTACGGAACCCTTATATTAAGCTTACAGAAGCCCTATGAACACCCTGGAACAAAACGTTACAGATCTCTTTAAAGAGTCCTGTAAGTTACCAAGCCTCAAAGATATGCCTGAGAAAAGAGCCTTAATAGTTGGAACAATAGGTTTTGGGGGTACACTATTATCGTATAGTTATAACAAGGAACCCTAAGAATAATGTTGGCAATGGCTTAAGCTCCTAAATTCATTTTTTAAAGGTTCGGGAAGCTCATGCGGTGCCCAAGCGTTTCAACTCCAATTCTTGGTAGATTTTAACCAGATCTTCGTAAACAAGGAGTTAAGGTTTTTAGGGTTTACCTGTGGATCCAAAAACCTACCGTTTTAACGGTCAGACCCTCTAGCTAAGGGGTCATAACCTACTATTTTGTAGGGTGTGGGGATACAGGTAGGTATGAACCCTTAATATAGCCATTATGTAGCCATTTTATAGCCCGTTATATCGCCCATTATAGGGTAGGGTCCCCATGAAGGGTCCCTCCTTTTCCCCTTTGAACTTCGGTGGGTTTGAAGTCTAGGGGAGCTCTTAGAGGAACACTGAAGACGAGGCCTTAACGGAGCCTTTAAAAGCTCGATCGAGACTCCTATAGACCTTAAAGGGAACTCCAAAAAGTTGGAAAATGGTTTCAGGGTAGGATACATCATAATTTACCATAAAGGGTTGAGGATAATCATATTCCAACTTTCTGGCTTTTACTTTAAGCCCTAAGCCTTCAAGGCTCCCTTAAATGGAACCCGATTTGGGTGGTTGTCAAAATTATGGTTCCCTATTATAGTACGGCACCTATTATCTAGACCCAAGAGTAGCCTAGGAAGAAAAAGGGTGCCCTTTTTGGTTTAAAGGGAGTTATAAGGGAACCTGAACCCTTAAAAAAGGGAATAAGGGCCTACTCTAGGTCCTAGTTATTTAGGGTACCCCAAAAAGGGACCTTAATTTTGACAACTACCCATTTACAGAACCACAAGCCCGAACGTTCATGGGACTTAGGGTTTAGGGTTTAGGGTTTAGGGTTCTTAGTCAGTAATTACAGTTGTAAATACCTGATCCGGGGATAAAACTAGTACGTAGGGTTAACTTATTTATAACCCTAGATAATGTAAGTCCCATGTTCCTCTAAGAAATGTCTGCACCAGGCACCCATTGTATGTGCGCGGATGCCGAGAGAATCACATCCTCATTCAGCTCTGCTTCGGCCTGAGTTCAGGCATTAAACTTTTTGAACCCCTCATTCCTGAGCCCCTAAACCGTAACCCCTAAATCTTAAACGTTTAAACTAAGTTTGAACCCTACGCCTTTTGAAGTTTCGGGGTGTGGAAGTCACGGTTTCGGGTCCCCCCCCGGATCGTGCTCCTGAACAGCCCAGCACCCAGGGATTCCCTGTCGTGGGATCCCCAATGGCTTTATAGAAGTATAGGAGTTCCTTGAAGCTTAGTTTTTCTTTTTGTTTGTCATGGGCTCTTTTCCTAAGTTTGGGGGTTTAGGGTTCAGGGTTTCAAAGCATTATAGAATTACGGTGATTTTTTTAAGGACGAGACAGGGCTTCTTCAAGGGCATCATAGGAATATATAAGAGTTCCTTTTAGGGCAATATAAGGGTTCCTCTAAGGGCATTTTAAGGGTTCTCTGTAAGGGGCCATGTAAGAATCCCTTCACGGGCAGTATAGGGCTCTTGGAACGCCATTATCGGGGTTCAAAGGCAGTATAAATGAGGGCTTGGGTCCCTCAAGGGCAGTGTAGGGGTTCGTTCCTTGAAGGGCATTAGAGACGGCTCCTTCAAGGGAAGTATGCGGGATCTTGTCAGGGCATCATAAGCGAACCTTTACAAAGAACCCGCCAGCACGTTCATCTCTAGACCGGTGGCGAGCTCCAAGCGTCAGAGTTCACTGGCTTCGGGGCTTTGGGGCAAGAGAGCTGCTGCAATGCTTACAGAAAACTAAGCTGCTCTTTGGTGCTAAAGCATAGAGAACCCCAAAGCCATAAACCGGCAGATATACATACCTGAACTGGAGCTATAACTAATCGCAGTAAGTATGGTCATCGTTTCTATAGCCCTACTTGGCTGACTTCCGAGCCCCTCCTACAAGTTAAACTTTTAGCCTCCTTATTATACTTATAGTTCATATAGAAGCCCAAAGGGGTAAAGTCCTACGAGCCATGCAGAAGAACGCCAAGCCTAGCTACTAACTACCATGATCCTTTAAGTAGGGCTCTGGGCTGTGCTTCCCTAAACCCTAAACCGCTCGACTCAATCCAGGAGCCATCCAAACCCTGGACCCTGCATCCCAAACGAACAACAAGCTCTTAAACTGTTCAGGGCTTCATGGCTTTCGGGCTTATTTTTTGGTACAATTCTCGATTTGTGCTTTCGGGCTTAAGGCTTTAGGGTTTGGGGCTTCAGCCTATGAACCCTATAGAAGCAACAAAACATCAAACCTTGACTCCCTAAATCCTGCAGCAAGAAATGAATATTACCTGCTGATACGGCTGAGGCTCTAGGGACCCTAAACCCGAAACCCTAACACCCTGTAGATCCCTTAAAGGAAGCCCTTTAAAGGAACCCTAGGACTCAAATGCACGACCAGTGGCGGAGGCACGGGCTAGCGCAAGGTAGGCGAGGTCTCTGAGGTCACCGTGCAAAGACCTCGAATGCCAAGTTTGGGTGGCTTGGGGTTCAGGATTTAGGGTTGGACATCATAGAAAGCCCTACAACAAGACAAAACACTTGCTACAAAGTGCTCGAATTCAGTGTCTGAAGGCAAGTCGACTCGACAAACACACAAGAACTCCCTCTCTCTCTCTCTCTCTCATATGTGTGTATATATATATATACATACATACATACGTACATACATATATACATACATACGCAATTACATGTCTGTATACATGGTTTATGATTAAACGAACATGCATGCAAACATACACACAAGCACAAACAAGTACGTACATTGACTTACACACACACACACGAACACATGCAGTTGACATACATCCATCCGTACATGCATACATACATACATACATACATGCATACGTACATACACGACTACCTACATTCATAAAAGTTCTAAACCCTATAACCAAAAACCCGAGAAAGAAACCCTGAACCTGAAACCCTACATTGTCAAAATTCACACACAACTGGAACCCCGAGAAATGGAGTTCCGGTTTAATTCTTTCATGTTTAAAACCAGCGCTGATAAGGGCATTTGTAAGTTACTACATGGTATCAAAAAACACCCTAAACTTTTTCCTAAATCCTAAACCATCCATAAAGGGTAAGACTAGCCCTGTGGCTCCAGTTACCTGAATAGTCCGTTACTGGGGTGCGCAAAATACATGGTCAGTAACCTACTCTTTCGGTAACTGGAGCCCGGGAGGGGCAGGGGACTTACTGAGCCGTTCATAAGCAGGGTTATAATTGGCGTAACTCCATTTGGGGTGCTTATAACTCTACTTACTACGTCCCCTGCCCCTCCAAGTAGGGTAATGTAGGAGCATGATTCACAAACCCTGGCCCTGTAACACACAAAATGATAGGACTAATAACGACCAAGGGTTTCTTACTTAGGTTCCTACAGTGTATTAGGATATGGTGCACCCTTTGAGAACGCTTGCAAACCCTGTGCAGAGCCCTTGCAGAGGGTCCTAAAGCACACTACAAAACGCTCAAAGTTCAGGGGCTTAGGGTTGAGGCGTAGCGCGAACCTACACCTACACCCTAAACTCTACCTGTGGATCCAAAAACCTACCGTTTTAAGGGTCAGACCTTCTAATTAAGGGGTCATAACCTACTATTTTGTAGGGTTTGGGGATACAGGTACATCTCACCTCAAATGATCAAAAGGCTTCCGAGTGGCGGAAGACTGGAACTTTCCTCGGTGATCTCCGGAGGCACCGCCGCTTCGCAACGCCTGGAGGTGTAGGAGTTTACGGAGCGAAATGAACAAACAACCAGAGCAAGCTTTGGAGAAACCCTGCACCGCAGCTTTCTAGATATCAAGAAGTATATCAAGAAATAACGACGTGTCGAAATCGAACACATCCAGCAGTCGAGGACCCCTTCCAAGATTCCAAAAGCTGAGAGAAGCGCTCCCGGCACCGTCCGACAAAGGGTGCGGCCTGGATATAGTATTATAGGGTCCTTAAGGGAGGGTGGTTCGGGGGGGGGGGGGGGGGTAAAGGGATCCTTAAAACAACCTTAAGGCATAAGGACTATAATAGAAGCTGCAAGCTTGGCTGCTTGTTCCCTTCAACCTCTGAACCCGACACCTTATACACTCTAAAACCCAAACAACCCAAACCCAAACCCTGTAGACCCTGAACTCAGACGAGCATTTCGGGTGTTGTCTGCAAAGAATTGAGAGCTTCTGCGGCTGCTTTGCCAGGCTCCGTGAAACCGCGACAAACGACAGTCAAGGCAAAAATGTACCCTTGGTCGAGGGCTTAGCGCTGCTTAGGGACCAAAACCTAAAGTTGAGGATTGAAATGCTTGACACACTAAACCAACACTCCAAGGGTAAAAGGAGGGACCCTTAATAAGGACCCCTAGGGGTATACCCTTAATACAGCTATTATATACCCATTATATAGCCCAATATAGGGTAGGGGCCCCCATTAAGGGTCCCTCATTTTCCTCTTTGAAACACCACAACGTGTATCCCAAAACGCTCAAACTCAAGACTTGAATCTGAAAAGGTTTGCAGCTGAATTTATGCCTCATGCTGAACGAACCCCAGTCGTAGGATATAGGGGCTTAGGGTTTGAGGGATTTTACGGTTTCCATGAAGCATCGAATGTAGGCTAACTCTGAAATTTCCTGAACTCAACCCCCCTCGGCCGACATCCCGAAACCCCAAGCCCTTAAAGTAAAAGCCAGAAAGTTGGAATATGATTATCCTAAACCCTTTATGGTAAATTATACCCTCCAGAGCCCTGTTCGCGCGCAACATGCGACGGGTTCAGGCTTGCGATTTTGCTGCCGGGCGCAGTACTTTCAGGCATTCTTGCTTCTAGAGGGTGCCAAAGTACTGGTTTTTGCAGCATTTCCTGCACGTGTCCGGGTTGTTCCCGCAGACCTCTGAGCCTCGAAGAAGCTTCAGCCATGATGACGTGCAGATCAGACTCCATCCATTGCCGCAGAGCATCCATGTGCCAACCATGATGACGTGCAGATCAGACTCCATCCATTGCCGCAGAGCATCCATGTGCCAACCATGATGACGTGCAGATCAGACTCCATCCATTGCCGCAGAGCATCCATGTGCCAACCATGATGACGTGCAGATCAGACTCCATCCATTGCCGCAGAGCATCCATGTGCCAACCATGATGACGTGCAGATCAGACTCCATCCATTGCCGCAGAGCATCCATGTGCCAACCATGATGACGTGCAGATCAGACTCCATCCATTGCCGCAGAGCATCCATGTGCCAACCATGATGACGTGCAGATCAGACTCCATCCATTGCCGCAGAGCATCCATGTGCCAACCATGATGACGTGCAGATCAGACTCCATCCATTGCCGCAGAGCATCCATGTGCCAGCCATGATGACGTGCAGCTCTTCGCCTGAAGAGAAAAAATACAGCATTTTTTCGGACAGTCTTGCGTGGCCCAACACCTCGAATTCATTGGCAGGGCCAACGAATTTGCAACATGCGCGCCTTTGCGCGCGCGCGAACAAAGCCCTGGCGCGTTGGGTATCCTACCCTGAAACCATATTCCAACTTTCTGGAGTTCCCTGTAAAGCAAGCGAATCCGAGCAGGTTTGCTGGTGTGGAAGGACTCGTACTTAAACTTGATCCTCTATGGCCCGAAACGTAAGCCCTGAATCAGGATCTAGGGTTAAAATAGAGGGTTTATACCTTATGCCCTATACCCTGCATGAGTTTGGGGTTTGGGGGCTTAAGGCTGCTTGGAGGTTCATGGGACTTAGTAAGTACAGTTATAAGTACCCTTAATTGGGATTATAAGAACATAAAAGTGTAGTTACCTTAGTTATAACCCTAGTGACAAAGTCCCATGAACCTTTAAGTAGACCCTGAACCCTAGAACCTTCAAGGGAAGCCTAATATAGAACCCTCTAATACCCTTAAAAGGAACCCTTCTGTGAATAATACCCAGACTGTGGTCTATGATTTGGAAGTCGCTCAACTCGAAATGAAACTATCGCGACTCCTCAGCAATTCAACAGCGAATCCGACGCCCATGCGCGGAACGGGTCCAAGATCCTCATAAATCGCATACATCCTGACATGTAAAGTTCTTACACTACTGTACAGTCTAAACCCTGAACCCTAAACCCTAAACCCTAACCCTAAACCCTAAACCCTAAAACCCTAAAACCCTAAACCCTCAAACCTAAACCCTAAACCCTGGCTCCGCTACTCTCCCAAAGCCCCACGATCCAACTTTGTAGCTGCTTTCGACCTGTCTGGGTACTCACCGAAACATTGGACGGCCTGTGAGCCTCACAGCCTGTCAGGAGCATAGAGGAGTTATATTATATATTTATATATACACACCATTTTTGACTAATATACATCGATTATATATGTATATATATATATATATATACACATGTTTTTTTCAGATAACGGGCTCCAAGAGGATGCTACTACTAATTCTTCCGATCCCTACATAGCTACCCACAAACAGAGAAGCAGTCTAAACCCTAAACCCAAAGCCCCTAAACCGTGAACACCTAAACCTAAGCCCTAAAGCCCTAAACCTTACACCCTGAAGCCCTAAAGCCCTGACGAACCTCCAAACCCTAACGCCTGAAACCCAAAACCGTAGAGCTCTAACCCAGACCCCTGCACCCCTGTCGCACTCAAAGGAACGAGCACGTCCCGTGAGGACACGCGATGCTCTGGCCGTGGGGTCAACGCTGCGCGCAGTAGCTCCTGCTGGTGGGTTTATACGGTTTAGGATATAGAGTTGGAGGATTATGGCACTTAGTCAATGAGGGTTTAGGATTTAGGGGCGAGGTCATGATCATTGCCCAACTGTGGTTACTTGAGTTTAGAAGCTAGTTCCCGTAGTCCCATATTCCGTCAAGTGGCGGCAGCAAAACTAAAACTCTAAGACCTTGAATTCGCACAAGGCCAACGACAGACGGGTACGGGTCGCAGTTTGCTTGTTGAATCTGCTTCGGGATTTCGGGCCTTGGGGCGGCCATCCATGGGCCTCTGACTCATCGGGCGCAGAAAGCACAGTTCAGAGACGCGGGTTTAGGAGGGTTTAGGGGTTTAGGGTCTAAGGGTTCTATATATACTCTATATACCCTAGACCTACTAGACCTTACTTGTTTGCGTTTCGTACTACAAACCTTAAGAGGTTAGAGGAACCGGGGAAGGCCGAGAAACAGCCTATGGCTGCTATGCGTTCTTCCTCAACTACAGAGGAACCCTCAAGTACCCCCAAACCGTACCCTGAAGGGTTTAGGGTTTAGGGTTTAGGGTTTGGGGGTTTAGGGTTTAGGCAGACCCTAAACCCCAAACCATACCCTACAGCTAGTTCATGGTTGGGATAGTCTTAAACATGTAAACTTCAGTTCCTTGTTTGGGTTTAAGTAGCCACAAACATGTATAATGCTACCCAGCTATCCCAAACCCTAAACCCTACCTTATGACAAAGAAAGCCTGAACCCTAAGTCTAGACTCTGAGTTCCGAGCAATCAAACCCATGAGCTGAGCCCCAGGACCAGAACTGGAAACGTCTGAACGGAATATAGGGGCCTGCCTAATTCGAAACAGGGTGCTGGCTGGAGGAGAGTATAGTGTAGTATGTTACTGTATGGTATAGTAAGGAAAAAGGCCTTGACGGAAGCCTCATACAGCTAAGGGAAACACCTCTAAGAAGAAGCTAAGAGCGTTCCGCCTTCACGTCCTTGGACAGCGCTGTCCTGATGAATCACAAAAGCCTAAACCCAAAACCCTAAACCCGAAGCCGCAAACCCAAAGCTCTGAACCCTCAACAATACATCCGCGCAAGCTGGAAAGACAAGTAGTCTGGGTCTGATCGCCTCCCCAAACAAGCCCGACCCGCGTTTTGCCAGATCTCGATATTACGATAAGCCCCAAAACCTTCCAAAATCCCTTGCAGTGATTACGGAACCTACCTTAAATATTGTTAGTGATCCTACTATAGCTTGTGGCATATACCTTAAGGGGATATTGGAAGGTCTGGATTCTTGGGCAAGAAACTCTGAACGACGGTCTCGTGTTCACAGCAATAGCAACAGTTGGAGGAGCACCGACAACACCAGCACCAACGCCGCTCAACACAAGCAATATCACAAAGAACACCCGAGCAACCACAAACCAACAAATAGACAAGCAAGCAAGCAAGCAAGCAAATAAACAAACAAACAAACAAACACACAAACGAAGACAAACACAAGCAAAGCAAGAACAAACAACGTGCAATAAAACAAACACAAACGTAACAAGCACAGGAATGTAACTCTGCAAAACACAATTAGTAGCTCTGTGCCGTATGACCCTGAACCTTGAACCCTTAAACCCTAAACCATCCTGAACCCCCAAAATCCCATAGATCCCTTGAAGGAGCGCTGTAACACTTTAGGATCATGTATAGATCCCACCGCAAACCCTTTGGCGCATCAACTTCCGAAACCATGAATACTGAACACTGAAACCAAACCCTAAACGCCTACACCCCTAAACTCTCTAAAAACACTAAACCCTAAACCCCCGCACTGGTGCCCAGCAAAGGCTCCAAGCCGGACAGGTCTTGTCGAAGCTTCCTCGCGCCACCAATCGGAGGACTTCCTGCTCGACCTTGTAACCCAGAGCTTCCAAGTACCCAAATAGTAGGGTTTCAGGTCCCCAAATCCTTACTCTGAATGGTTTTTGGACCTCCAGACCCTGCTATTTGGGCACTTGGACCCTTAGGGTAAGGGCTCATTTATTGTAAGGGCTTCTTTAAAGGAGCCTTTTTGAAAGTTAGTTTTAAGGGCTCCTTCAAAGGCGCTACTTTTCAAGGGAAGGCTCCTCCAAAGGAACCATTACGGGGGATCCTTTGAGGGATTCCTGCAAGGTTTTGGACTTCAGGTTTAAGGGAATCTTGGCTTGAGGGTTTAAGGCTTTTTTGTTTAAGGTCTTAGGGTTTAGGGTTTTGGGTTACTGTTTTGCAGAGGAAAGCCTGAACTCGAATTATGTAGGGGCCTGTTGCTGTCTCATTTCGTGTTAGAGTTTTTGCAAGGGCTCGCAAACTGGATGAAACTAGCCCTAAGCTTCCACGGACCTAATTATGTGGCCCTCAGGGGGTCCAGGGCGCTAACTGTGAGGTCCTTGGAAGCATAGGTCACTGGCCTTTTTGTTTTCGCTTCCTGGAGGCCCAGTCAATAGCTTCTGAGCTTTCGTAAATCTTGGCTGACTTCTGAGAAGAACACCAAGAAATGGTCTATAGGGTTTAGAAGGTCTTCAGTCGTTAGGGGTGAAGGCGTCTAAGGCTGCAAAGTCGTTCGGGCTTTCTTGCACTGCCGGGAATGCCTACCCTAAGTACATGGAGGTCGTTGATGGTTGTTGCGTTACTTCGGATATGGGATATCTTCGAGTTAGGATTTAGACTGCACTCAGACGAGGACCCCCCCCCCCCAAGTGCCCTTTAAGGGGCTCTGATATTTCTCATTAAGAGGTCACTTGGGGCTACAATAAAGGGTAGTTGGGGGGTTTAGGGACAGTCAGAGGCTCAAGTATTTTGGAACTGTACTACGTTTGATGATATAAACCCTGCATTACCCATAAGAATGAATATACCATAATTCCCATAGTTTAGGGTCCTTAAGGTAATGCAGGATTTATATCATCAACAGTACTACCGCGTCCACCTCTCAAGCCGTTGCGGCCTAACCGATAGCCACCAAGCCCCCAAGTGCCGAACTCCAGAGTTGACCCAAAACCCCAAGGGTAAAAGGAGGGACCCTTAATAAGGACCCCTAGCTATATACCCTTAATATAGCCATTATATACCCATTATATACCCGTTATATAGCCCATTATAGGGTAGGGGTCCCCATTAAGGGTCCCTCCTTTTCCCCTTTGAAAAACCCAGACCCTCAACCCTACACCGTAAGCTGCGCGCCTTCTGCATGTCTTTCAGCTTGCTTGCCAGATGGAAGGGGTTGTGGCCCACGAGCAGCAGGTATATCACAACCTTGGGTTTGACGATATTGGAAATGCTTTCTTTTGATGGTGGGCGGGGGCAACATTTCAAGATATCACCAAGTAAGGTCCTTTAAAGATATACAGACCACCACCGCGGAAGACAAACGCTGAACCTGCATCTCAAAAGCACCAATGTTACACCAGCTCAAGCTGTGTGATCACCGCATTGAGGGTCCCAGGCCCTACAACCCCGAACCCCAGTTCAAGTTCAGGGTTTAGGGTGTGGGGTCTCGGGCTTAGTCGAAGGCAGCCTCAAAACCACAAAAGCCTTGAGCCTGAAGCAATTTCCGGCATTGGGTATCAAATACGGACATGAAGCTATGTGTTTTATAAAGTACGCAAGCCATAAGCCCGAAACCTGAAAACCTCACACTCTAAAGTCCTCCTCCGAGTCCTATACTTTGATACGTTAGCAACTCTACTGCCCGCGAAGCAGACCAAGGAACACAGAAGAACTCATGAGACATCATTATACCCTAAACCCTAAACCCTAAACCGATGAGACTATGAGGCCTGATCCGAATCTCTGACAAACAAAACCGTGACTTACCGCGCCAAAAAAATCCTCAAACTGCCGAAGCCGTAACGGTTTAGGGTTTAGGGTTTAAGCCTTTGAACCCTGACCAATTAAAACCTCTAACCCCAATCCAATTCAACACCATATCATAAATTCTGAACCCTAAGCCCCATTAAGAACACTAATAACAACAAGCAGGATACAACACGATCAAGCCCCTATAAACTTTAACGAAACCCGGAACTAAATCCTCATTCCGCTACCATAACTCCCAAACCCTAAATCCCGAACCAGAGTCCCCAAAACTGTCCCCAAGCCTTAACATTCTAAACTACACTCCAAAGGCCAAACCCCAAAACCTAACCTCTATGGATGCCTTGAAGGAACCCTCAAAGATTCCCTCTAGACCCCATATTAAATATTATAGATCTCCCAAAGGAACCTTGTAAAGGAGCCTTTATGGAACCCCCTTCAAGGAACCCTTAGCCCTTAGGTTTAGGGCTTAGGGTTCACCCTATGGACCCGAGAAGCTTTCAGTCTCAATCTTGATGAAATCTTGAAGCCTTTTGAAGGAACCCTTAAGAACCCTAAACCCGAAACCCTGAGTAAGGAACCCTTAAAAGAATCCGGGGAGGACCCTTAAGGAACCCTTAGCTGAACCCCATTCATACCATAGACCTCTATTACATATCCCTAAAGGAATCCCTTGAGCACCCGTAAGGAGCCCCTTGGAAGGAAGCCTAAACCCTAACCCCAAACCCTAAACTTTAACCAGCAAGCCCTAGGCCCTATAATTCCCACTAGTTCCCTTTAAAGGAACCCCTAAAGTTCCCTTTAAAGGAACCCTGTACTAAGTCCTTAGAATATCCCCTATAGATCCTTTTTTAAGGGACCCTTTCAAGGAACCCCCCCCCAAAAAAAACCCTACGTAATTCTTAACCCTATGGGCCCCTCTCGTTCCCTCTAAAGGACCCACAGGAACCCTACGGAGTCCCTCTCGTTCCCTTTACAGAAACCCTATAGAACCCCTCTCGTTCTTTTTACAGGAACCTTATAGAGCCCCCAAACCCCTAAAGCCCTACACCCAAACCCCAACCCCCAAAACCTAAACCCAAACCCTTTAAAGGAATCCTTAAAGAGCCCCTCTCGTTCCCTTTACAGGAACCCTATACTATATTCTTATAACAGCCCTTATAGTAGCCCTTATAAGCCCTTTATAATTTTAAAGCTAGACCCTAAACCCTAGAGCCTAAACCCTAAACCCTAAAACCTTAAACCCTACAACCCTATAAACCCTAAACCCCTATGATAAAGAGCCCCCCACTCGTTCCCTGTTAAAGCGACTCCTGAGCTCCAGATGTCGCTCTTCCCGATCACAGCTCCTGAGGCGCTGGGATCCTTAACAAATGCCTAAAAAATGTCTTTTAAAGGGTTCCTTTAAAGGGCTCCTTAAAAAGTTTATTAGGGTTTAGGGTTTAGGGTTCATGGGTTCAGGGTTCGGGGTTTTGGGGTTGAGGAAAGTTTAATTAAGGTTTTGGGGGTTTAGGGTTAGGAATTCCAGGGTTTAGGCTTCAGGGGTTTAGGGGTCTAGGGGTTCAGGGTCTAGGGTTAGGGGTCCTTTTAAGGGTTCTATGAGGGTTCCTTTAAGGCTACAGGCTTTAGGGTTTAAGGGTCTTTCCTTGGGGTTCCAGTAAGGGTTCAGGGCTTGAGGCTTTCAGGGTGAAGGAGGATGGGGTTAAGGGTTTAGGTCCTTTTTCGGGATTCGGTTTAGGCACGGTTTAGGGTTTAGGGTTTGAGGTATATTCCTTATATTCCTTCCTTAACCCAGAGGGTTCCTGTAAAGGGAACGAGAGGGGCTCTTTAAGGATTCCTTTAAAGGGTTTAGGGCTGAGGGTTTCGGGTTTTTGGATTTAGGGTGTAGGGGTTTAGAGGTTTAAGGGCTCTGTAGGGTTCCTGCAAAACGTCCTTTGTGTGATTCATTTGAGGGTTCCTTACGAGGGCTCTTTAAGGACTTTGGCCTTAAAGCATAAACAGGACCCCTCTATAACTTAAGGTACATTCCTTCGTTAACCCAGAGGGTCCATATACACCACTAGTATGGAATTAGGTCCCCAAAACCAGAACGGGGATGGTCTTTCAGGGCAATCTTCCATAATAGTCGTGCAAACAGGACCCTCTGGGTAAGAGGTTTGGGGGCCTTTGATCCCTACCTGTGACCCCAAACCCTACAGAATCGTAGGTTTTCACCCCTTAACGAGAGGGTCGAACCCTTAAAATCTGTAGGTTTTGGGATCCTGGGAGTTAGTATTAGGGGGACCCTTGGGGATATATAGACCCTCTCAATAAGGCCCCTTTTAAGAGAGCCAGAAGTAGGGTTCAGAAGGGGTACCCTTTAAGGGGTCTCCTCAATAATACTACCTAGATCCCCAGGTAAACCCTAAACCCGTTCCTAAAACCTTAACCCTTAAAGGAGCCCTCAAAAGGGAACCCTTAAGATCCCTGAAGACGGTAGGTTTTTGGATCCCAAAGCCTAAACCCTAAAACCCTATAGATCCCTTATCGGACCCCCTTAAAGGAGCCCTTGTAGAACCCTTAAAACTGTAGGTTTTTGGATCCCCAAGTAAACCCTAAACCCGTTAAGAGCCTCGTAAGGCCGGCCTTCGGAGGCTTTAGGTGCTTTTTAAGGGACGTCCCAGAGACTTCTAGGGTCCCTTTAAAGGGATCTGCCTTGGTCCCTAAGGTTCCCTTTAAGGGATCTATAGGGTTTAGGGTTTGTAGGGGGCTCCAATATCCCTTAATCAAGGAATATGGGATTGCTGAAGTGCTCTTTGCGGGTTGCACAGAAAGAGGGGAAACCCTAATTTAATCCGAAACCCTGAACCCTAAACACTAAACCCGGGCTGTGGGGCTTCGAGATTCGAAGAGGTGTCTTTCAAATGCTCTGAGTCTCGCCTCAAGGGCGTTCTTAAAGGTTCATGGGACTTAGTAACGAGGGTACGAAGGTAGCTATGTTTATGTTAAGGTTGAGGGTTTAGCGTCTATTAGAAGTTCATGGGATTGAGTTACCAGGATTCTACATCAGGTCACAATACGTGTATTAGGGTTTGGGGGATAGGGTACTGAATATCTTCTAAACAGTCATAGCACCAGATAAGGTATGTATAGTGTACTTACTAAGTTCAGTCAACCTGAAGGCACCGTGTATGAAGTATTTAAATGTCACCCAACAATCAACATAGGAACCCCATAAACTATAGTCTGTATAGATGCATGAACCCTATAGCTAACCCCTAAATGCCTAGGTACCAAGCCCCTGAACCCATGCAGTATAGATGCATGGACCCTAAGCCCTAAATGCTTAAGTCCCAAACCCCTGAACTCAAGCATGTCCCTGCATCCTGGGAATATGGATGCGCCCTCCACCGGGGGGTTCAACTCTGGTGGCGCGTACCTGGGTTCTTTTACGGTTTAGGTTTCAACGTTAAGGTGTTTAATGGAAATATCAGGCTTTTCGAAGGCTTTCGTAAGTTCTAGGTTTAAAATTGTTTTGAGTATCGCTGTGGAACAAGTGAAGTACTGTAGGTGTCTAAGGTTTACGACCTTGAGATCACTACTTAAAGGAACATCAGACGTAGGAACCGGGGTTCGAGGGGGTTCCCTTTAAGGGTACGATAGGGTTCGACACTTAAGGGTTAAGGGTTTGGGGTCGACTTCAATAACCATGGGACTTTTGAACTAGGATGACCAATATGGTAACTGTACTAAGAGTATTTATAACTCCAATTACGGATACTTATAAAACCACTTACCGGGCCCATGATCCTCCAATAAGGAAGTCCCAGTAAACCCTACACCCTAAACCATCAAAGGAACCCTTAAAGGGAACCCTTCATGCCTCAAAGGAACCCTAGCCCTAAACCCTACAACCCAGTAAAATACCGAAGAAATTCTCCCTAAATCTTAAACCCTATAGGTCCCTTATGGAACCCCTTTAAAGGAGGCTTGCAAATGGGTAGTTGTCAAGATTATGGCCCATTTTTGGGTACCCTAAATATTTAAGGACCCAAAAAAGGGACCATAATTTTGACAACCACCCAAAACCTAAACCCTAAACCCTTCATACATCCTAAAAAAGCCCAAAACCCTATTCTAATTATAAAGGCCCCCATCTAAACCCTAAACCCTAAACCACATGAGGAGAATCCTTCAGACCGGCGGCCACAGGGAGCCTGCGCCAGCCGGGGCAGGAGGCGACTGGTCCGCACCAAGCACGGCCCAACCAAAGTCACCTCAAAAAGCAAGGGGTTAGAGTTTGGGGTTTAGGCTTTAGGGTTAGAGTTTAGGGTTTGGGAGCTAAGGTTCAGGGTTTAGGATTTAGAAAGGGTTTAGGATTTAAGGTTTTGGTAGAGACTTTAACGGTTTGGGTATGTCTGTATGCGTCTGTATCCACGCATCCATGCTTCCCGAACCCCTCTCAATCCATGCATGCGTGCATTCATTCATGGCTGCGTGCATTAGACGCATGGGCATGGACATGCACATCACCCAGACCTTCCAAAATCCCTTAATTAAGGAATATACCTTAAACTATGGTAGGATCCCTGATATGATTTAAGGTATATTCCTTAATTACAGGATTTTGGAATGTCTGGGCAGAAAGTTTCCGGGGCAAGTGAGACGGGCGAGGATCGGCTTCAGGGTTTAAAGGGCCCGTCAGAGTTACCCTACGTACCCTGTTATATAGAGCCCTTATGGTCCTGAATAGTGGGTATTTAGGATCGAATAGAGGGTAGTAGTGGGCTGCTTCTAAGCCCTAAGCCCTGGAGGGATCTCCTACAGGGAACTCCAGAAAGTTGGAATATGGTTTCATGGTAGGATACCCTATGATTTACCATTGAAGGGTTAGGATAATCATATTCCAACTTTCTGGCTTTTACCTTAAATCCCGGACACGCACCCCCCCCCCCCCCCCCAAACCCTAAAATTAAACCCTAAACCCCCTCATAGCTCCCTTAAAGGAACACCCTAGACCCCAGAGATCTAAACCCTAAACCCCATAGATCCTTTAAAGGCGTCCGTAAATCCCCAAATCCCAGCACCCGGAGAGTTGATGGCGCCCTGAAGGGCCGGTGCTGGGTTTAGGGCTAGGGGCTTTGAAGGGATCTGTAAGGGATCCTTAAGCGCTCCTTTTAGGGATCTATGAGGATCCTTAAGGGTTCCTTTTTGGCATCTATGAGGGGTCTCTAGGATTTAGGGTTCAGGGGCCTTAAAAGCCTAAAAAGTTTACTAAAAAGGGATCCGATCTATAAGGGCGAGTTCAGGAATAGTACCTGTAAAGGGAGCCCTATTCTAGACCTAAGAGTAACCTAGGAAAAACAAGGGTGCCCTTTTTGGTTGAAAGGGGCTTAGAAGGGAAGCTGAACCCCGTAAAAAGGGAATAAGGGCCTACTCTAGGTCCTAGGAGAGCGACCTGAAGGGCTGGAGGTGGGTTTAGGGGTTACAGGTTTAGGGTATAAGGCATACCACGGTTTAGAGTTTATGTGGGGGTCCAAAAACCTACTGTTTTAGGGGTAAGCCCCTATAGTTAGGGGGTCATAACCTACTGTTTTGTAGGGTTTTGGGGATACAGGTAGGGTTTAGGGTTTCGGTCTCGGGGGAGTTCAGGGCTTTACTCCATGTACCCTATGCTGTGGCTCTTGCTGGCCTTGAGATGACGCTAGACCCTTAACCCTAAAGCCTGAAAAAGGCCGCTATACCTTACACCCAAGCTCTTGATCAGGCCTCAAACGCTCAGCCTAATATGCTGCAACTTAAAACACGATGGCTCCAAGTATGCAAATGGCTAATACCTTGCGGTATAAAGTCTATAAATACGGTTGATGATATAAACCTTGCATTACCCATAACAAGGAATATACCATAATTCCCATAATCTTTGGTCATTACGGTAATGCAGGATTTATATCATCAACAGTAGTACCTACTTTGGGGCCTAAAGTCTAAAATCGCACCGAAGACTGCAAAACCACTCTCTGGTTTAGGGTCTACCGTTTTAAGGGATCTATAAGGGTTCCTTTTTAAGGGCTCCTTTCAGGGGTTTAGGATCTATAGGGATCCAAAAACCTGCCGACCCAAATCATTAAGGGGTCGTAACTGTAGGGTTTGGGGATACGGGATATTTTACTTTGCACTGGGTCTCTTGTGGCCTGCTGCGGGTCTCTTGCGAACTGGAAGCACCATTGCCTGGGCTTTGGCCTTTGCCTTGGCCTTGAGCTTTAACTTGGGCTTTGCCCTGGCCTTTGCCCTCTTAGCTTGTGCCTCGGTCTCCTCCTCGGTGTAGCCCCAAGTGACGATCGAGCCATCGCCAGTAATGGCAGTAAATCCCAAAGCACCGGCTTTGATCTGCTGCACATTCTTCAGCTGAGCCTGCACAGAAGTGCTCTTACCACCGGTTTCGGCTACACCCCAGGTCACGACGGATCCATCTAGCAGAATGGCAGCAAAAGCACCAGAACAGGCTTGGATCTGCTGCACATTCTTCAGCTGATCCAGCACAGCACTACTGTCACCGCCTTCGCCAGGATCACCCCAGGTCACGACAGATCCGTCGCCAAGAATGGCAGCAAAGGCCCTGTCGTTGGCCTGGATCTGCTGCACATTCTTCAGCAGGTGCTGTACGGAAGTGCTGTCACCACCTTCACGAGACCAACCCCAAGTTACGACAGATCCGTCGCCAAGGATGGCAGCAAAGGCTGAGTTGGAGGCTTGGATCTGCTGCACAGACTTCAGCTGACACTGCACAGCGCTACTGTCACCACCAAGGCGAGCAGCACCCCAGGTCACGACGGATCCGTCGCCAAGAATAGCAGCAAAAGCTTGGACAGAGGCTTGAATCTGCTGTACATTCTTGAGCTGATCCTGCACATCACTGCTGTAACCACCTTCACGAGACCAACCCCAAGTTACGACAGAGCCGTCGCCAAGGATGGCAGCAAAGGCTGAGTTGGAGGCTTGGATCTGCTGCACAGACTTCAGCTCACCCTGCACAGCGCTACTGTCACCACCAAGGCGAGCATCACCCCAGGTCACGACAGATCCATCACCAACAATGGCAGCGAAAGCCGAGCAAGAGGCTTGGATCTGCCACACGTTCTTCAGCTGATCCTGCACAGCACTACTGTCACCACCAAGGCGAGCATCACCCCATGTGACGACGGATCCATCACCAAGAATGGCAGCAAAAGCACCGCCCCAAAAAGTTATTGTGGCTTGGATCTGCTGCACGTTCTTCAGCTGCTCCTTCACGGCTCTACTGTCACCACCAAATGCAGGATCGCCCCAGGTGACGACGGATCCGTCGCCAAGGATTGCAGCAAAAGCTTTGTAACTGGCTTGGATATGCCGCACATCCAGCAGCTGATCCTGCACATCACATGTTCCATCTCTAAGAATTGCTGCAAAAGTGGATCCAGCGGCTTGAACTTGAACTGTGCGTACCTGCAGCACCAGTGAGTCACCATCCTGCAGGCGGGCGCTCTTGATCGGTGAACGTAGATCCAGAACACCTCCAGATGAGTCCACTAGCCGCCCTTTCCCCACTTCGAGTGTCGTCTCTGCCCGACGTTTAAGGCTCCCCACTTCTTCATCCAAGTAGGCTGTCACAGTGGCTGTCTTGCCACTGAGCAATCCCACTCGCACGTTAATCGACATATGGGAATTTCCGAAAAGGAAGGGTACCTTTTTGGGGAGTCCTTATAATAAGGATCCTGCTATTTAGGGTATTATATGAGGGTCCCCTATGTTGTGAAACTTGTTGCACGGCGGAAACTGCACGAAGGCCAAAGGCCGGCTCCGGCTTGTCGGGCATCTTCTTCAGGAGCAATATGGGTGGTTGTCAAAATCATAGTCCTGTTTGGGATCCTTATTATTATACGGCACCTAATATTTAGGGTACCCAAAAAGGGGTGCCATAACCCGTAACAGGGTGGCAGTTGAAAAGAAATGCCTGAGCGAGTGAGACTGCATGCAAGGCTCATGGCTGTAGCAGAACAGGCATTGGCTTGGACTCCAACAATGATTCCGTGGTCCAGTAAAAACCGTGATTTCTGTTCGATTTCAGCCATGCTTGAATATGTTCTTAGCGAACCGGTTCGGGATACATCGTAAACCCTAAACCTTCGAGCCCTAAATCTGAACCCCTACACCCGTTACCCTAAACCCCTAGACCCTAAACCCTAAGCACGAAACACTAAAGGTTGTGGGAAGTATTTGTCAAAATTTATGGCCACTTTCTGGGTACCCTAAATACTAGGTGCCGTATTATGACAAGGATCCAGAAAGGCACCCTAACATCAATAAGCATCCATATGGGGGTTTCAGCTTGCGAGGAGCCTAGAGCCAGTGCTCATTCTTAATTAGGAGTTAGGAATAGGGGGACCCTTTGGGATATAGACCCTCTCAATATGGTCCATTTTAAGAGAGCCCGAAGCAGGGGTAAGAAGGGTACCCTGCAAGGGGTTTCCCTAATACTACCCAGGACCCCTAAGGCTCCATGTACCTACAGGGACCTCTTTAAGGCCTAAGTAACTACTGTAAAGGTACATGGAGCCTTTGGGGACTAATGCTCTGGGTCCTAGGGCCTGAACCCACAGACTTTAAAGTTTAGGGGTTCTGGATTTAGGGCCGGTAGCTCGGCCCTCTGATAAGGTTTAGGGTTTAGGGTTTAGGGTGAAGTGACGAGAGTACTCGAAAACATGATTCGTTAATTGTGCGTGTCAACGGGCAAAAAAGCTAAACTAAGCTGCCAACAGAAGGGGCTGTATTTGAGGCCTGGGTATATTGTTACAAGTCTAAACCCGCAACCCCCAGCAACAACTAATCCAAACACATGGACTCTTATCTAGCCTAAACCCCAAACGCTTATGAACCTTCAACCCTTATGAACCGTAAAACCGCGCGTTTTCGAACCGTATAACCCTAAACCTGCAGAACATGTAAGAAAATGGGAATAACTAGGAGCCCGAAACCCCGACCAACAAGCTTTCTAGACCTCAAACACTGAACTGTCCAAACCCTAACCCTAAACTTTAGTAAACCCTAAAACTTCAGCAAACCCGGTAAATATCTTATACCCTAACCATACCTGGACCCTAAGGAACCTGCCTTTTTGGGGCTCCCTTATATGATTTCTTTATATAAGTCCTTAAAAAGGTAGGTTACTTGGGGTTAAGGTAAACTTTACCAAACCCTAAAGCGGAAACTTTCTATACCCGAACCCAAAAAAATACTAGACCCGAAGCCCTAAAGTTTGAGGCTTCTTTGGGGCTCAGGTAAGTCTGAGAGCTGTGCAGCTGTAACCCTAAATGTCCAAGTACCTATAAAAGTTATCTCTCTCTCTCTCTCTCTATATATATATATATATATACACCCAAAGTCTAACCTACATAACTACTATCCTGAAGCTCAGTACCGGATTATTGGGTCCTTCCCCCGGACCCTTAGCATAGGATGCCGGGACTTGGGTTGCAGATTACCTTCGGGGGTTTAGAGTTTAGGGTTAAGGGTGTGTCTTGGGAGCTGGGGTTTAGGGATTTGGGGGTCTATAAGGTTTTGACGTTTTAAATTTAAGGTTCAGGGCTTTGGGGGGGTTTAGGGTTGAGGGTGTAGGGGTTTAGCATCTATGCATTTAGGGCTCAATCGCAACAGGGACGTTGCATTGGCCGGTGGCATTGGGGCTGGCGCAGGCGATCTGGTCAGGGGTTTAAAGTTTGAGGATTTCGGATTTAGCGGTTTAGGGGCCTTTGGGTTCAGGTTTTGTTTGGGGGGTTTGGCTTCACTGCAGCGGAGCTGAAACACAGTCAACTACGACGCCTCGACCTTGGGGCACTGGATCCTGATCCTGGACCCCCAATCCTCCGTTCTTGTCAAGGAAATGAATTTAAGTTACCATAATAGGGATGTACCATGGATCTATACGGGTTCCTTTAAGGGTTTAAGGTTTAAGGCTTAAGATACCATAATCGGGGTCTATGGTAAATAATAAGGTTTCCTTATTATGTTAACTTAAACTAAACCCCAGAGGGTCCAAGTACCCAAATAGTAGGGTTCTAGGTCCCAAAATCCATACTCTGAGTGGTTTTTGGACCTTGAAACCTTACTATTTTGGGTACTTGGACCCTTTAGGAACCCCTTTAATAACAAGACCCCAGTTCTGCGACCATGCTGCCCAACTTCAGACGGACTCGCTCTTCTGCAACGCCTCGAGGGATAAGCTTTGGATTTTCATGCATGATATGGGAGTTTCCGAAAATTAGGGGTACCTTATTTTTGGGTCCTTATAATAAGGATCCTACTGTCCTACTATTTAAGGGTACTATACTAGCGAGCAGGGTCCCCTATTTTCGGAAAGTCTCATATAAGGGTCTGAATTTTGAATACCAGCGGGCGACCCTTGGTAATGGCCCCCGTTTAACTACACACACGCAGAAATGCTGCTCTAATCGTGATGCCCATATGGTATGGGGGGTCGCTTGCATTCCTGCACACTTGGACCCTGCAAACATAAACATACCGCTGTATACTAGAGGGACCCTAAGGGAAACCCTAAGGCCTAAGCCCCAAATCCCCGATAGCCCTAAACCTAAACCCCCTATACCACCAAACGTTAAGAACTCTCCCAGAGGGTCCAAGTACCCAATAGTAGGGTTTTAGGTCCCAAAATCCATACTCTGAGTGGTTTTTGGACCTTGAAACCCTACTATTTGGGTACTTGGACCCTTTAGGTCTTAAACTTAAGGAACCCGTAGGCCCGAATTTCTCTTAAAACGTGAACCTATCAAGATTCGATTGCTGGGTCCAGGGGGTTTGAAGGGTTCACAAAAGGTTTGGGATTTAAATGATTTATGTAAATGGTGTAAAGTATTAAGGGCCTTACAAGGGGTCCGAATGCTGGAACCTCAGTACACACCTGCAACAGGTATTCCTTTACAAACCAGGTGATCCGTTCACCTTACCTTTCCTTTTCAGGTTCAAGCCCACCAAAAACCTGAGCCGTGGACTTTTTGATTCTTTACTGCATCCTAAGCCCTCAAGTCTGAACCTCAGAAAATCAATCGAACATCCGTATGACAATATCAAACCAGTGTCCAAACTCGTCTTCAAGACCCTCGAAGCTTTGCTAACTCAACAGTCTGCCAGTAGGCTAAGATCACAGAGCATCAGGTTCTCCGGCTTGACATCCTGATTGCACAGGCACTCCGAAACCATGAGATTCAGATGTATACCTTGAGTTTCGGGGGTCCTCAATCTGATGTAAGGGATCTTAACAAATATTAAATATACCAGGACACGTCTGTCAATACAGTTTGCGCCAAGATCCCCGGATCTGTGGGTGAGGAATGACTCAAAGGTTCAGGGGACTCGGTAAGTAGGTGTATAAATAAGGAAGCTGAACTAGTAGTTACTTAGAACTCAGGTACTTATAACCTTACTTACGTAGTCCCATGATGCTCCAAGTACCCTCATAGAACCCTTATGGTACCCTAACAGCAATCTAAAGCCCCTCTAAACCCTAATCAAAAACCCCAAACCTTTGAACCCTAAACCCTCATCCCTAAACCCCCTAATCCCTGAACCCGACTCCTTCTAGATCCCTTCGAGGAGCTCTTTCAGGAGCCATTTAGGGTATAGGGACTGAAGGTTCCGTTTATTAGGCTTAAGTTTTAGGGTTTAGGAGTTTAGGGGTTTAGGGGTATAGGGGTTTAGGTTTTAGGGCTTAGGAGTTTAGGGGTTTAGGGTTTAGAGGTTTAAGGGTTTAAGGGTTTAGGGATTAAGGGGTTTAGGGGTTTAGGAGTGTAAGGGTTTCGGGGTTTAGCGGTTTAGGAGTTTAGGGGTTTAGGACTTTAGGGGTTTAGGGGTTTAGGGGTTAGGGGTTTAGGGGTTTAGGGGTTTAACGGTTTAGGGTTAAGGGTTCTGGGAGGGTCCTTGCTAATTGGAACAGGGTTCCTTTTGCTAGTTCGCTTAACAAAGGGCTCGATCAGCTGGAGTATGGGGCTTAGTATAGGGGCCGTCATACTTAGACAGGGCTTGGAGGTTCTACAACAACTATAGTTTCAATAATAAGGCACCTCCAAAATGGGAGTTTCCGAAAATTAGGGGTACCTTATTTTGGGGTCCTTATAATAAGATCCTATTACTTAGGGTGCTATATTAGGGTCCCCTATTTTCGGAAACCTCCAAATGGCAGCATCAACTTTTCCAGCTCGGGAACCTCAAAGCCCCCTCCCCGAACGAAGGGTTTAGGGTTTAGTTTTTAGGGTTTAAGCTTTAGGGAACGAGCATATTATTTGCATGCAGCCCGTCTGCCAGCCGGTTCCCTAAACCTTGATCCCTAAACCCTGAAGCCTAAACCCTAAACCCTGAACCCTAAACGCTACATAAACTCTAAATGCTAAACCCTATACTATACCCTGAACCCTTAAGCCTGAATCATTTTTTAAACCGTACGCTAAACGAGGTCCTGGTGGGCGAGCCCACAGGAAGCAACGTGGTCCACGGCCAGCAGCAGTTGGTAAATGAGCCGTGAGACCTTCTCAGGCTCTGAGGGGGATCCGTTCAGGGATTTAGAGAGTCACAAGGGTTAGGGTTCAGGGTTTGGGGTTTTGTAGGGCCCTGAGGGTTTAGGATGTAGAGGGCATCAAGGGTTCCTTTAAGAGTCGTGCCAGATACTTGTCATAAAGGTAGGCGGGGTAGGGTATGAGCCTCTAGGTAAACCCCAAAAACACCTCTCGTCGGAGGCTCTCAGCTCAGAATCTCAAGGCCGCCCCAAACAAGATGGGTTTAGGGTTTTGGGTTTAGGAACCCTCAACCCTTCAACGAACCCTACGTCAAAACCCTAAAAAGGGGATCCTAAGCCCTAAACCCTTAAAGGAAGCCTACTTGGAGCTTCATCGGACTTAGCAAGTACAGCTAGAAGTACCTTAGCTGGGTTATAGGCAGTCGCAGGTGTGGTTGAATCACTTCTAACCTTAGTTACCAAGTCCCATGATCCTCTAGGTAGACCCTAAACCCTAAACCCTATAGATCCCTTTAAGGAACCCCTATAGATCCCTTTAAAGGGACCCCTATAGATCCCTTTAAAGGGACCCTTAAAGGAGACGGGGCTTCGGGTTGGTGCGGGTTAGATTCCGGGCACAGATGGGCCCTCAACCTTTACAGGAACGTCTTGGATGGACCCTGAACTCCTTCAGAAACCCTTTAAAGGAACTTTGTAGGGCTTATACCAATAGCTACAGTAGAAGCCAGAAAGTTGGAATATCATTATCGTAACCCCTTCTAGGTAAATTATAGGGGATCCTACCATTAATCCATATTCCAACTTTCTGGAGTTCCCTTTAGACTTAGACGAGCAGGCAGCATGGCCCAGCATGGTCAATGAAGAAGGCGACCATGCTGCGCGGGCATGTACTGGCCCAAGCACATGCAAACTGAACACATACGCTCACACACCGGAGCACGAGCAACAATCACAGGGCAATGGGAAAGCTTGGCTCGCCTGACCCAAAGGCTCCATGTACCTGTATAGTAGATACTTAAGCCGTAAAGGGGTCCCTATATAGGTACTTTATGGCCTAAGTATGTACTAAAAGGATACATGGAGCCTTAGGGTGATAGGTGCTCTAACAAGGTCCGCTCCACGCTTGCCGGGTTCTGCCGAAGACATGGCTGTGGCTTCCTTGGCTGCCTCGGTCGGGCACTGCCCCCCATACAGTAAGACTCTATAATTGGGCTATTAAAGTCCTAATATATCTATACTATGAATATTATCCAACTGTTACTGAGTGGGGGCAGTACCCAATGCCTCGGTTACCCACCCTGTAATAGTGACTATGAAGAATACATTAGGGCCCTATTATACTCCTATTAATTATACCACTATTACAGGGTGGGGAAGTTAGACGGATCTCGGAATCCAACTCGCCCAACTCCATGGCATCGGACGAAACCTTGAAGCCGAGATCCTGAGGGACCACGCTGCGCGTGTGCTGTGGCCAGTGCGGCAAGGTGATCATAAGCTCGAACTGAGGGGCGACCGCGCCGCGCCTTGCGCTTAATTAGGGCCCAGCCTGGAGAGCATGACACACTCCTCTGGAGTGTCGGATGTGCAATCCATGGCACAGGTGTCCTGAGCATGAGCTGAGTTCCCCCTCGAATCGGACTCCCCGGAGGCGCTTGGAACAATCGGATAAATGCAGGGTTTAGGGTTTAGGGGTTTAGGGTTTTGAGGGTTTAGGGTTTAGGGATAAACGCAGCCTCCATGTTGCAAAGCTGGGCGGACAACTCCATGAGAACAACCTGCGACCCCAAACGCTACAAGATAATGACCTCTTTTTGATTTTAGAGGGCAGACCCAGGCAAACCCTAAACCCTAAAGATCCCTAAAAGGAACCCTTATAGGAACCCTTATAGGAAACCTTAGAGCTCCACTTAAAGGAGCCTCTAAACCCTAGAGATCCCTACAAGGAACCCTTATAGGAACCCTTAAGGGAACCCTTAGAGATATCCACTTAAAGGAGCCCCAAAACCCTAAACCCCTAAAAAGAACCCTTATAGGAACCCTTAAAGGAACCCTTAGAGCTCCACTTAAAGGAGCCTCTAAACCCTAAACCCCTTGACTCCAGAAGTCGACTCTTACCGGCACCTCCCTACCACCCTGTCGTGGAGTTCCTTCAAGGTGTCCTTTAAAGGGTTAGGGTTTAGGTTTAGGGTTTAGGGTTAGGGTCTAGGGGTTTGGGGGTTTAGGGGTTTAGGGTTTAAGGGTTTGGGGGTTTGGGGGTTTAGGGTTTAGGGTCTAGGGGTTTAGGGGTTCTATACGGAATTGTCGACAAGGAGTATTCTGATAGGGATTTAGTACATGGGCCTGAACAACTAGACTAGGCTTTGTAGACTTTCTATTCAAACTATACCGCGACTATAAGAGACCGCACTCTGACTTTTCGGGGCTGAGTACCCTCGCCCCCAAAAAGGCTATTTTTTTCAATTATGGTAGGCTTATATACACCCCAAAAGGTTAAAGGGTACCCCTAAACCCATAGTACACCATTATTAAGGCCCTTGGATGAGGCCCGGCCGAAACCAAGAAACTCAATCCTATGACGTTTGTTGCCGAGTCACCAAGAGGTCTCCGAACCTCATCTGAATGGGCCACCGTTGGCAGTTTTGAGTCCCTTCCCTACGGTTGATGATATAAATCCTGCATTACCTTAAGGACCCTAAGCTATGGGAATTATGGTATATTCCTTATTATGGGTAATGCAGGATTTCTCTCATCAGCCGTAAGGCGTTCTAGGATGTGTGATTTCAGTATATTCCTCATCCAGGCAGGGTTTGGGAATTCAGGTAGATACAAATCTAGTCAGGGAGGGAATGCAGCCTTTGAACTTTGGTTTCCTTACTAACTGATGACTCTGCTTCTAGCTACCCTCTGCAACTTCGGGTGCTTGTTTGACACCGTCTGAACCACGTGGGAGCACCTTTGCTACCATGTCCTGAACCATGAGAACCCTCTAAACTCCCAAACCGCGGTACAGGTTAAGCTTCCCCTAAGGGTGCATGTACCCAAATAGTATATACCTTGGCCCCGAAGTACCTATATAGGGACTACCCTTAGGGTTCCTGCGCATTCGACAAAAGCCAACTCTCTAGCTGCGGCTACCTCCGAAGCTGTGATAGTGTAGGGGCCTCAATCGTTAGAGTAGCGTCTGGGGGTATGGTACAAGGACTTCACCGGGGATCTGAGGGGATGTCAGCACTTGGCTTGCAGCCCGCTACATGGATGTGTGTATGTATGTATGTGTATATATATATATATATATATATCTTCTTCTTCTTCTTCTTCTTCTTCTTCTTCTTCTTACTATTATTATTGTTATTATTATATATACATATACATATACAAAAAGCCATACATATGCATGTATATACATGGTTATAGACATTCATACACACATGGTGGTCCAAGACTGTGGTGAGTTCCCTGGACTCCTTTCTGAGTCATCGGGCCTCGCATGCCAGATGTGAGTTGTATGAGGGTTCAAGGTTTGATCTAGGGTCTTTCCCAGAGGGTCAAGATCTGGTAAGGGTTTCATGAAAGGTTCGCCAGTCCTTCGGTTTTGGACATTGGGTTCAGGGCGCAGGGTTCTTTCGACTTTCGACTGTAACCCAGAGGGTCCAAGTGCCCAAATAGTAGGGTTTCAGGTCCCGAAATCCATACTCTAAATGGTTTTTGGACCTTGAAACCCTACTATTTGAGTACTTGGACCCTTAGGGTAACATGGCATATAAGAAAATTCTGGTCCGGTTGCACTACACCTCAAACGCTGGACGCTAAACCCTAAACCCTACCTTAAGCCCAAAGAACATACATTCTCAAGGACATATACAAGAAAATCATGATAACAAGGACCCTATTGCATGTGTACAAAGACTAGCCTGGAATTAGGTCCAAAAAGCCTTAATAGTAATACGCATGGTCGCTTTGGGGCCATAATGGTAGTGTACATATGGAGCCTCTGGGTTAGGGTTCCTTTTTTTGAGGGTTATCGGAAACAGGTTCGAGAGAGGCCAAAACGGGTTTGATATAGCACCTTAACAATTGGAATAGGCTTTTGGGTTCAGTAGGCTATGATAGCGATAGTTGCGATAGGAGTCCCAAGGAGTACGTAGTATTACCAATTGTTCAACCTTTGTAATACCACTGGCCAGTAGGATCCTAAACATATGAACTCCGTAACGTTGGGGATTTAGGGGTTAAGCACCGCTTTTCTTCAAAAACCATCCTTTTGCTTACAGGGAGCTGCTCCTTGCTACGGTGCCTGCGAACCACCAGATCGTAGAGAGTGAGACCTTGGCTGGCTTGTCGTTAAGGTCAGCTATGGTATAGGGAAAAGAGTTTAAGGTTCAGGCTCAGGGTTAATCTGTATGTTCGAAAGTTTTTGGGGGTCTAATTGGGAGTTTCCGAAAATAGGGCCCTTATATATAGTACCCTAAATAGTCGGATCCTTTTTATAAGGACCCCAAAATGAGGTACTCGTAAATTTTCGGAAACTCCCAATTGAGTTTTGGCCAAGGGGGCTTGGCACGACCCTCGACCCGACACCGTAGACTCAAGCCGAAGCCCTAAACCCTACCCACAAGGAGACTACCGAAACCCTAATACCACGACCCATAAAGAGCCTACCCAAACCCGGAACCCTAAACCCATAAAGAGCCTACCCAAACCCTGTTTGGCGATTTGGGGACTTGTCCGTGGCTTCCCTCGTGGTCGCCCGTTCTTGGTAATATAGCGGCCTGAATCATGTTCATAGGTTTCGGGGGTATGTTATGCTATAATTCGACTAAGGATTTTCAGAATCGTACTGGTAATTATTAACTAGGATGCCCAGTGACCTAGGAATAAAAAGGCCTCCCTTTTTGGTATTGGGTAACTTTATAGGGAACCTAGGACTACAAAAAGGGACTAAGGGTACTACTGGGCATCCTAGTTAAGGCCCCTGCATCTTCAATTTCTAGACCCAAGAGTAGCCTAGGAATAAAAAGGGTGCCCTTTTTGGTTTAAAGGGAGTTATAAGGGAACCTGAACCCTTAAAAAAGGGAATAAGGGCCTACTCTAGGTCCTAGGTTTGCTAAGTTTTAGGCTCTGGAGCCGAACACAGGTGTTTATAGGATCCTTACAATTAGGGATCCCTGGGCTATATACCCCCCTTATATGGTGTAGTCAGGAGTTTGGGGATTTCGGGGGGTAGGGTTTGGGGTTTAGGGTGTGGGGCCCGGGAGAGTTGAGGGTTCACATGCCAGCCTACTACTTAAAGGGGTTCCTGGTAAGGGTACCATAAGGGCTTGGAGTTTAGGGTATAAGGGTCCATGTGCGCATGTAGTGCATATTTTGGCTCTAAAGTACCTATATAGGAACTACTTTGAGACGAAGTATATACGATATCCGTTGGGCACTGCCCGCTCAGTAACAGTTGGATAATGTTCATAATATAGAGATATAAGGACCTTAATAGTAGCCCTATTAGAGACTCTTACTGTATGGGGCCCGTACGCAATATATCCGCTCACGGGCTCTCATGCCCCAAAACCCCTAGTGGAACCCTAAACCCTAAACCCTAAACCCTAAATCCTAAACCCTAAACCCTAAACCCTAAATCCTAAACCCTAAACCCCAAAACCCCTAGTGGAACCCCTAAGGCAAGCCGGTAAAGGGTGCATGGGACCCATAGGGGTTGGACACGGTTTAGGGGTTTAGGGTTTAGGGTTTAGGGCTTCCTTAAAACAGGTGCGAAATTCACAAGAATTGGATGCCTGCGTGTCCCTTTAAGGGTTCCGTTAGCCGTTCCTTTGCGGGTCCCTACGAGGATTAGGCTTGGGGTTCAGTTTAGGGTTTCTGTAAGTTTCTCCACAAGGATTACGGGCACGGTTTAGTATAGTGAAGGGCCTTTCAAATTTCGACAGGGGCTCTGAGACGACACATTCTCCCATTTTATTCCGACCGGACTATCACAGTCCCACAGATACTAGGATACCCAGTAACCTAAGAATAAAAAGGCCTCTCTTTTTGGTATTGGGTAACTTTATAAGGAACCTAGGACTACAACAAGGGAATATATAAGGGTACTACTGGGAATCCTAGATGCGGTTTGGGGCAAGTTTGGAGAGTTTGGCATGTCAGGTTCAAGAGGTTGGGCTTTGGATTGAAACCCTGAAAGCTCGAACCTATTAAATAAGGTGTGTGCGTCAGGGTTTGGAGTTGAGGGCTGCGGGTTTATGGGGTTTAGAATAGAAACCTGGGACCTTATAAACTTAGGAACCGCCAAAAAGGGCTCAGCCTTCATCCTGATCCATATGGCTTACCGCTGAAGAACTGAACACGCCTGCCGCTCGTCGCATGTTCAGTATAGCGTCTGTCGCAATATTCGAGAACGAGCGCGTCCTCACCTTGGCCGGCACTCATAACTGGGTTCTTGTTAACAACTTAGTTGAAGTTACCATGTAATTCCTTAGACGCTTCAGCTTGAGTTTGCACTAAAACCGTAAACCCTAAATATTGCAGTCTCTGGGACCAAGGACTGTAGCTCCCCTTCCGCCAGTGGAGTACTGTAGTTGCTGAGCTCTCTGAGTTCTTTGTTCATTAAAACGGCTTGGGTTCACAAAAAAAAGGGCTTGGGTTCAACATGCGGCCGGAGTACCTCAGAGCTTAAAGACTGCAAAGCCACTACGTTGTTAAACCTGTAACAGCAATCAGAAGGTAAGCACAACACGCGTGGGCCTACAATTGGCACGGGTTCGTCCCTTTGAGCCTAAGCAGCTTGATGTAGTTCAGCTTCCCAAGACGCGTTGAAGCCTCGGTACATCACTAGAGTGTTTTAACAGTCCTGAAGCCTAAATGCTGAACATCAAACCTTTTAAATCGAGGATGCGAAGGTTCCAGGAAAGAGCTTGCCTTCGAAAATGCTGCGCCGTGCCGAGTGGCTGTCGCTGCTGAAGCTGGCAAGGAGGCGCACGATGTGGGGATGGACCCCTACTCGCATTAACCTGGCTTGCTGCTTGTTTGTGCCACCGTAGTACGGCAAGCATAGTCTAGACCATGCATCCCTGTTTCGGTATACAACCTGAACCCTAATTCCTACCCTTACATTCTCTTTGCTTCTTAAATCCAAGCCCAATGAAGGTGTGATCGCCTTTTGGGTTTAGGGTATACGATTTTAGGGCTTTGGGCTTTAGGGTAGTATAGTAGGATTATACAGGTAAGGTTAAAGGTTACCTGTTCAGCCCCTGGGTTCAAGATCTAAGAAAGATCTAAGAAAGGTCCTCAGGCTCATGGATTAGGGTTTAGGGTTTAGGGTGGGTGGTCTCCGAACTTATGAGGTCTCTTTTTTGTTCCCAAACTAGTTCCCTAAGTGTACATGTACACAAACGGTATATATACTTTGGCCTCAAAGTCGTCCCTATAGAGGTACTTTGGGACCAAAGTAGAGTCTGTTTGGGCATATGGACCCTTAGGGTTTGGGTCCCCAAGCTATTTGGGCTGCTATAAAAACCAAACCGAAGAGTAACCTAGGAATAAAAAGGGTGCCCTTTCTGGTGTAACGGGGGTGTATAAGGGAACCTAGACCCTAAAACAAAGGAATAAGTGCCTACTCTGGGTCCTAGGAGAGGCCTCATTGAACTGTAAGGAGCAAAACGGACCATGAGCTGATCTGAAGCAGCGAGCCCTCGACGGTTGAGGGGTCACGGACGATACCATCTTGAGTGTACCCTGAACTTCAACCCTAAGCTCTACCTAGACCCTAAGAACTACCTTAACAATGAACCCCAAACCCTAAACCTTAAACCCTTCTTTTGGGGTTTCATATATAGAGTCCTATAAGGCAATCCCAAACAGGAAGTACTTTGGGGCCTATGGGTAAACTCTTTAACCCTAAAACCATTCAAGGTCTTTTGCTGGGCATCTTACCCGAAAGGCTTATCGGTTCAGGGCTTCCGCGTTGCGGGTTGTAGGGGTCAAACTCTATGTCCTCGGGGTCTACGAAGTACAGTTTCAGGTTAGGGTTTAGGGGGTTTAGCTTAGGGAGCACATTAGAGCATAAAGCGTGATATTCATGCTTGCCCAGACTTTTCGAAATCCCTCAAATAAGGAGTATGCCTGAACAATTTAGTAGGATCCCTATTGTAATTTAGGTATATTCCTTAATTAAAGGATTTTGGAAGGTCTGGGTGAATGGAGGCCCAACTGTGAACAATAGAGGAACGGCAGTTCAGACCCCTATATGAACTCCTAATGCCCAAAAAAACCCTCTAAACCCTAGACCATAAGCCGCAAACTCCTGTCGCTACGCGTACACCCCGTAAATTCCCCGCCAAACCCTCCAACCCTACACCAAAAACCCCAAACTCCTGTCGCTACACTGCTAAACTCCGCAAACCCTCCAAATCCGACACCATAAACCCCAAACTGCTGTCGCTGCCCAGCGGCGCCGCCAGCTCCAACTGAAAGGAACGAGTACTGGGCTTGCGGTACTGCTTTATCGCCACCGGCCTGGATGGGAATGGGGGTTTAGGGTTTAGGGGTCTAGGGCTCGACTTATTCGCTTTGGGCCTCAACTAACGTTTAACCTACTTGTCGGGTATCATGGGGAACTAAAGGTTAACCTTTTTGGTTATATAGGAAATATATAGGGACTATACTACCCAGAGAAGGTTAAAGGTTACCTACTCGACCAGTAAGTCAAGGTCGAATGGGACTGTGAAGATGAGCAGTCGCACCAGCCTGTTGATCACCAAGCCCCGCTTTGCGGCAGTGCGGGTGTACTGCAGGGTTCTGGCCTTCAGACGAATGTATCAATGTATCTGGAGACACCCAGCTTCACCAGGGAGTACGAGCCATCCTCGCTGTCGCACCATAAGACATGCACACATGTCGCCCAACTGTCGCACAGATGGTTGAGCAGCATCTGACCGTGAAACGACAATGCCCATGGCGTAGGCTGGTACCCCGAGACTCCAATATCCCTTAGTTAAGGAATCTTCCTTAAATCATATTAGGGATCCTAATATAATTCAAGGTATATTCCCTAATTAAGGGATATTGGAGTCTCTGGGTACTGCAAGTGGATGAGCAACTTTCGCAGTCGTTCCAACATCTGCGCGAAGTTGCCGCCTTTGCCAGGCTTCTCTCTTAACTCCTGTGCAAATTGCGCACTAGACCGCCAGTGACTTATCAAGGAAATGCCTCCAACAAGCCTACTCCGAAATCTTTCCAATTATTGATTTTTGTTGAGGAATTCAATGTAAGTTTCGATAATAGGGATCTATAGTACGTAATTTGGCATCCTTATTATGGTAAGTTAAACCCTTTAGCAAAAACCCAGGTTATTGTCGTTTACTTGCAGTGTCGGGGGACTTAGTAAGTAGTTATTTTATAGACTTATAAGTATCATAACCCCAATTAGGATCCCTGTTAGGGTACTTATACGTCTATACTACCTACCTACTAAGTCCCCCGAACCTCCAAGTAGACCCTAAACCCTAAACCCTCTAAATCCCTTTAAGGAACCCTATAGATCCCTTTAAGGAACCCTATAGATCCCTTTAAGGAACCCCATAGATCCCTTTAAGGAACCCTATAGATCCCTTTAAGGAGCCTTTTAAGGAGCTCTAAGATCCCCTGAGCCCTGTCGAAGGCTTGGAAGCCTCAGCCTTCGGGTTTAGGGTGAAGGAAGCCTCACCCTTCGGGATTCGGGGTGAAGGGCTTTAGGGCTTTAGGGCTTTAGGGTTTAGAGTTTTGGGGTTTAGGGTTTTAGGGTTTTGGGTTTGAGGGTTTTGGGTTTTAGGGTTTTAGGGTTTAGGGTTTTAGGGTTTAGGGTTTTAGGGCTTTAGGGTTTAGAGTTTTGGGGTTTAGGGCTTTAGGGTTTTAGGGTTTAGAGTTTAGGGGTTTAGGGCTTTAGGGTTTTAGGGTTTAGGGCTTTAGGGTTTTAGGGTTTAGGGCTTTAGGGTTTTAGGGTTTAGGGCTTTAGGGTTTTAGGGTTTAGGGTTTTGGTTTACGGTTGGTTTGGGGTGAAGGGTCCAAAGAACGCGATAGCAGGTATATCAGTATATGTTGTGTTTATCATAACTTGTCATTTGTGGTTACAGGCGTTGTAAGCGGGTGTTTCAGGGTTTGGTATTAGCAAGGATCTTTCGGATTGAAGGAAGTTTGCCATATATGAGGTTTAAAATGCTGAGAGCCTTGGGTTTTAGCGGTTTTTGGTTTACGGCTGAGGGTGTGGGGTTGAGAGTATGTCTAGGCGTAGACGACAGGACTTTTAAAAGCACTCTCGCCTGCTGTATCAACTAAAGGCCTAGCAGGAGAGGCAAAATCTGCTCCCCAGGCAAGGACAGATCCATTGGCAAGAATGGCAGGAAAAGCAACACGACTGGATTGGATCTGCTGCGCATGCTGCAGCTGATCCTACACAGCACTACTGTCACCACCACAATAAGCATTGCCCCAGGTCACGACGGATCCATCACCACGAATGGCTGCAAAAGCAGCTCCTGTGGCTTGGATCTGCTTCACATTCTTCAGCTGATGCTGCACTGCACCACTGTCACCGCCAGAGTCAGGAAGACCCCAGGTCACGACAGATCCATCGCCGAGAATGGCAACAAAAGCATGGGCAGAGGCTTGGATCTGCCGCACATCTTTCAGTCTGTCCTGCACAGCACTACTGTCACCACCAGAGTCAAGAGCATCACCCAGCTCACGACAGGAGAATTGCCCCAGGTCACGACGGATCCATCACCACAAATGGCAGCAAAAGCAGCTTCTGTCGCTTGGATCTGCTGCACATTCATTAGCTGATGCTGCACCGCACTATGGTCAGCAGCACCCCAGGTCACGACAGATCCATCGTCAAGAATGGCAGCAAAGCCGCCTCTAGAGGAATTGATCTGCTGGACGCTTTCCAGCTTGTCCTGCACAGCACTGCTGTCACCTCCCCAGGTAGCAGAACCCCAGGTCAAGACGGATCCATCGCCAAGAATGGTAGCAAAAGCACCGGCGCTGTCTCTGGCACTGGAGGCTTGGATCTGCTGCACATTCTTCAGCTGATCCTGCACAGCACTACTGTCACCACCACAATAAGCATTGCCTCAGGTCACGACGGATCCATCACCACAAATGGCTGCAAAAGCATATCCTGTAGCTTGGATCTGCCGCACATTCTTCAGCTGACGCTGCACCGCACTGCTGTCGCGACCATAGCAAGCCAGGTCACGACCGATGCATCGCTGAGAATGGCAGCAAAAGCACTGTTGGAGGCTTGGATCTGCTGCACATGCTGCAGCTGATCCTGCACAGCACCACTGTCACCACCGAAATGAGCATCACCCCAGGTCACAACGGATCCATCACCACGAATGGCTGCAAAAGCAGCTCCTGTCGCTTGGGTCTGCTGCACATTCTTCAGCTGATGCTGCACCGCACCATGGTCAGCAGCACCCCAGGATACGGCAGATCCATCGCCAAGAATGGCAGCAAACGAGTCATAAGTGCCATGTACTTGAGCTCTTGTGATATGCAGCATCAGTGAGTCACCATCCTCCACAATGGCATCTTCGACCGACACATGTGCATCCTGCACGGTTCCAGATGAGTTCACCAGCCTCCCTCTTCCGACTCGAAGCGCGCTCTGTGCCCGGCGCCTGAGGTGCTCCACCTGTTCATCCAAGCTGGCCTGCACCCGTGCTCTGTTGCCACTGAGTAATCTGACTTCCACGGTAACCGACATTTGTGCCCGCCGCAGTTAACCTTAAGACTTTCGAAACCGTCAACTGAGATTCCCTGTGGTCCGAGTACCTAACAATCATATTCTCTCCCAAACTACTAACCTACATAACCACTATCCTAAACCCAAGTACCCAATATTTTTTTGGTCCTCTGGACCATGAGGCGGCTGCAAAACAAAAACGACCATTCGTCTGCTAATGGGGGCATTGCCCTTGGGCTCCAAGAATACAAATAATACTCTTTTCTGGTCTACAGTCCATAAGTTTAGGGTTTAGGGTTTACGGCGTAGGGTATCTAAATAATACTTACTCTGGGGTCTACAAAGTCCATACATAATACCTACTTTGGTTTATTTGGAGCCTTAGACATTCTTGTTTAGAGTTCGGGGCTCAGGCTTCTTGCCAATGTCTTTCGAACCCCCAAAGCCCCACAAGGACGGCAAAATGGCAGTTTCAGAAAAATAGGGGACCCTCATATAGTACCCTAAAAAGTAGGATTCCTATTATGAGGCCCCCCTCCCCCCCCAAAAAAAAATGAGGCACACCATAATTTTCGAAAACTCCCAATCAGTTTGGGGTTCAGGCCTTGAGGCACTGATACCCAGACCGTTGGTCGCTGTGGGAAAAAAGTTCGGACCTGGAATGTACGGTTGAAAAATCAAACGACACTCAAAGGCTCAAGGAACTTCAGTAAGCAGGGTAGGGTTTAGGGTTTAGGGTTATAAGTCTCCTAAGTTATCCTGATGACAGTTTTAGTTGTACTTAAGCTGAAGTACGAATTTTGGGAATAAGAGTACCTGTAGCCCCAAGCCCTACACAAAAAGTAGGTTATGATCCAGTAATGGCTTCGGATCCGCAGTAGGGTGAAGGGTTCAGGATGGGGCATAGGGCCCCTAACCCCTAAACCCTAAACCCCAAACCCCTAAACCCCTAAACCCCTAAACCCCAACCCCCTAAACCCCTTAACCCCTGACCCCTAAACCCCTAAACCCCTAAACCCCTAAACCCCTAAACCCCAACCCCCTAAACCCCTTAACCCCTGACCCCTAAACCCCTAAACCCCTAAACCCCTAAACCCCTGAACCCCTAACCCCTAAACCCCTAAGCCCCTAAACCCCTAAGCCCCTAACCCCCTAAACCCTAAACCTCAGCCTTGACAGCCCTGATCCCTGTAGAAGCATATACCTTAGGCTTCCTTTAAAGGGCTACTATAAGGGTTTCGAGCTTCCGAAACTTAGGGGTACCTTGTTTTGGGGTCCTTCTAATAAGGATCCGATATCGGTGTCTCGTATTGTCGGAGACTATCATACAACCACTAAGCCCCTAAACCCTAAATCCAACCCCTGATCCCCAAACCTAAGATCCCCAGTACAGTAAGAAACCCCTAAACCCCTAAAATCAAAGGGGAAAAGGATGGACCCTTAATGGGGACCCCTACCCTATAATGGGCTATATAATGGCTATATAATGGGTATATAATGGCTATATTAAGGGTATATACCTAGGGGTCCTTATTAACGGTCCCTCCTTTTCCCCTTTGACTAATCCCTACCACTAAGCCCCAACTCGAAAGCCCTCAATCCTCCGGCTGATCACCCCGTCCTGCCGGCTGACCGCAAGCAGTGCAAAAGTGGAGGCGTGCATATCGGGATGGTCGGCCTCTCTGTTGGGAGACCCGAAACCCTAAACTTGGGGGTTTACCTGGGGATCCAAAAACCTGCCGTTTTAGGGGTTCTACCGTCTAATTAAGGGATCATAACCTAGTATGTTGTAGGGTTTGGGGATACAGGTAGGGTCTATAGGTTTTGCATTCATCTAAGGGAACTATGGGTATAGGGTTTCCACACGGGCTCCTTTAAGGGAACTATAGGGCTCGGGGTTTGGAGACAGCTAGAGTAACCAAGGTACGCAAACATGACAAAAGGACCAATCTTAGGATCGTATCCTGTATTGAAAAGTACACTGCTTACCTTGGCTAGTGTTAAAGTCAAACACTAAGATCAGTGTTCCGGGCTTCGGGTTTCGAGGCTTGTGCTTTGGGCTTTAGTGTTCAGGGTTTGTGGTTTAGTCCTTGCGCACTTTGAGCTTGGCATCGTCGGGGTACTGGGCTGTGAAGCAGCCCCAGCAAACAGCTGCGTCGCCGTCTGGAGTTTCATAGCCCGGTAACGTTCAAGTCGCTTTCTATCCATGCTGATATAACGTATGATTTTGAGTCTAATTAACGAAAAAGACAACTGGGTTCGAGGGTCAGGTTTTGGGTCAAACGTTTGGGGTTCAACCCTGCGCACCCAAAAACCCGACAAAACATTCATCCCATCACATTTTTCCACGAAACAAATGCCAGAAAACTCCTGCCGTATCGAGAGATCCCACATCAAGTCCGCACCCTAAACGCAAAACGTTCTTCGTAAAACAAGCTTATAGAAAGCAGGGTCTACAGTGATAAAACTGCCGTTCGAAGCCTTGTTGCAAGAGGGTGGCTATCAACCAGGGCAAGGATCCATTTTCGATCAAACCCTGACCGGTGTGATGGCGTCAGAGCAGTTATCCTACTTGTCGGGTATCGTGGGGAACTAAAGCTTTACCTTTTTTGGCTATATCATATAAGGACTATACTTCCCAACAAAGGTTAAAGGTTACCTACTCTACTACTACCTTCAAACAAACTGCCCCAAGCAGCCCCAGGTACTTTTTCCAGACTTCGTCCAAATACCAGAGCTGCATGCTTGGAGTTCACAAAAACCCCAACACCCAATAGCTATAAAACCGTCAAACCCCAGCACTTACGAATTTGCTTGCTCTGCACCTGGCCGCGTCCAAGCAGAATTGGTCTGGGAAACCGCAGTGCGACGTCTGGCACCTTCTTTCCCGGAGCTTCCCACAGACTCCAATACCCCTTAACTAAGGAATATTCCTTAAATCATACTAGGGATCCTACTATAATTTAAGGAATATTCCTTAATTAAGGGATATTGGAGTCTCAGGGTTCGTGTCTGTTGTGCGGGCTAGAGATCTTTTTTAGAAGTAATCATTGGTTTAAAAGCAGGTAATTATCTGGGTTTAATCAAGGGTGTGATAGGGTATGTACGGACTTGAAACGATTCATGATCTGCAGCGGCTTGACAAGTTGTTACGAGATTTTTGCCGTCCAGAACTGCATGCAGCTTTTAGCCCATCAATATACGGCCCACCTACTTATACTAGAACTATTATAAGGAACCCCCAAAATAGTATAGCTAATTATGTAAGGGTTTGTCGAGGTCTTTACATGTCCTAAAGGGTGTTAGGCCTCACACCGACCCTGGATCAAAAAGGAAATCCGTTCAGGGTTCAGGGTTCGTGGCTCAGGGTTTAGGGGTTAGGGCTCAGGGTTTAGGGTTGGAGTTGTTCTAGATTTAATATTGAAGTGTACCTTACCTTCACTCGATGTAAGTTACAGGTTGGCTTGACAGCATTGTTGCCTGTTCCTGCATACACCACACAACCTCAAATCCTAAAACCGCGAGCCTACCCAAGCCCCGACACTGAAATCCTGATATGGTGTATGGTTTATATTACTAGTACCCTCATAATAAAACCCAATACATACACTCACCAAAATTCAAAAGGAGCCCTATCTACACTCACCAAAACAGGTAATTAAAACCCTCCTTCATATAGAGGTCGTAAACATGACGGCTAGTATCTCCTCATTCGTATAGTTCTCCCACGAATAAACACACCAGCATTCAACCCAAACACCGGTTCTAATTTCCAAAACCTGATATTGCTTCGCCCTTCTAAACCCTGAACACTAAACCCTACCTGTAGCCCCAAACCATCCCAAATCCTACAAAATAGTAGGTTATGATCCCTTTACTATAGGGTATGACGTAGGTTTTTTTGATTCCCAGGTCGGTAAGCCCGAAACCCTAAATCCTAAAACCCGAAACCCTAAATCCCTAAACCCCAACCAAACCCCTAAACCCTAAATGCTAGACTCTACAGTAAATCGCTAAAGCCCAAACATTAAAACCAGGAAGCCCTAAACCCCAAAACCCCCTACACCCCTAAATCCCTAAAAGGAGCCGTTGTAGATCCCGTATAGGAACCTTTATAGGACCCTGAAAGGATCCCTAAAAAGAAAACCTACTTGATGGGAGTCCAAAAGGGGGGTTTACGATTCTTGGGGTAGGGGTTCCTTAATATGAACCCACTATGGGAACCCTAATCCCTACTAAACCCTCCACAGGCTGAACCCCTTTTGGCCTTCTATGACCACTACTTGGCTGACTTCTGAACCCCTCCTTAAAAGTTAAACTTTTAGCCTCCTCACGATAGTTCATATAGAAACCCAAAACGTAAAGTCAACCAGAAGAACACCAAGGATACCCAGTAACCTAAGAATAAAAAGGCCTCTCTTTTTGGTATTGGGTAACTTTATAAGGAACCTAGGACTACAAAAAGGGAATAAGGGTACTACTGGGCATCCTAGACACCAAGACTAAGCACGGCCTGAGCGGCTCCAGACCGGAATCCCCCTCTGTGGCTGCCTGAAGGCATGCAGAGGACACTTTTTTGAGGGATCATATGTGTGGATCCAAAAACCCACCGTTTTAAGGGTTAGAGCCTTTATTTAAGAGGGCATAACCTACTATTTTGTAGGGTTTGGGTATACAGGTAGGGTTTACGGCTTGAAGGGTTAAGGGTTTAGAGGTTAGGGGTTTGGAGTTTGGGGTCTTAAGGTTTAGACATCAGGGAGTGCTAGCTTCCTTTACGGGCTCCTTTACAATTTCGTTTAGGGGTTCCTTTGAGGGTTCCTCTCGGGGTTCCTTGAAAGATGCCTTTCGCGGTTCCTCTATGGACCTACAGAATTTTGTCGTCTTAGGTTTGATCGAAGGATTTTTGATTCTTCGTGTTTACGGTTTAAGGCTTACCTCAACCCCAAATATCCTACACTTTCAAGGACTGGTGTAAAGAAAACACATTAGGGAACCGTAAAAAGGTAGGCTATTTGGTTTAAAAGTTTGGACGTTAGGGTTCTCCTTACGGGTTTGAGGTTTAGGGTTTGGCCATCTGGAGCTGGATGGCCCAATTTAGGCCTTAGGGCTGAGGGCGTTTAGGGTCGGTCCTAAAATGAACAGTTTGTATAAGAACTCTTTCTGTGCGGTTTCATCTTAGGAGCTGAGTACTCTAGCTCAAAACGGTTATCCTGTTGAACTATAGTAGTATCTCAGCCCCCAGAAAGGTGAAATGTTACCTACTCAGCCAACACATAGGTTATGACCGAATCATTATAGGTCCTAAACCCTAAACCCTAAACCATAAAGCCTAAACCCTAAAGCCTAAACCCTAAAGCCTGCTAAGCCTCCAAAAGCAACAGGTTCTTGGAGACCCTGCCTCTAAACAACAATTAAAAACTTAAAAACCCTAAAGGGCCCTCAACCCTAACCTTGGGATCCGAAAACCTACCGTTTTAAGGGTTCTACCTTCTAATTCATGGGTCATAACCTACTATTTTGTAGGGTTTGGGGATACAGGAAACCCGTAAACCCTAAGCCCCTAACAGTGAGTCACTTCGAAAGGCAATCGGGCACTCAGAATCGAAGTGCCAAACCAAGTTCAACGGACTCCTTAAGGCTGTTCCCAAACCCTAAACCTGGAACCCTAAACCCTAAACTAAACCCTTTAAGGATCTTTAAAGGTCGTTTAAGGATGCTTTAAGGGTTCGGGTTTCAGGTTTAAGGTTAAGGTAACGGTTCCTGTATCGGTGCTTCAAGGCTTCTTCTTGGAGGATTATGGGACTTAGTAAGTACAGTTATAAGTACCCTCATTGGGATTATATAAGTACATATGCGTGTAGTTACTTTCATTCTAACCCTAGTTACTACGTCCCTGTAACCTCTAAGTTGACGAGGGTTTCTACTTGGGTTAGTATTGGGGTCGGGTTTAGGGTTTAGGGTTTAAACCTAGGAGCGCCCGAGGAAGTAATATGGCGGGCTGAGCGATTAGGCTCGTGTTTGGGAGTAGAATGTGCAGCATATGGGAGTTTCCGAAAATAGGACCCTAATATAGCACCCTAAATATAGTAGGGTTCTTATCAGAAGGACACCAAAATAAGGTGCTCCTAAATTTCGGAAACTCCCATATCCATGAGCTGTAGGGAAGAGAAAACTTCGAAGAAGTATCCAGGTCCGCATATTAGACTTTAGGTTTCAGGCCTTCTAGATTCTCGTCTAGATCGACTGTGAAACTACAAACACCCCCTTGACCCTGAAGCGAAAACCGCCAACAACTCTGAAACAACATCCAACCCCTACCTGTATCCCCAAACCCTACAAAATAGTAGGTTATGACCCCTTTGGTTAGAGGGTCTGACCCTTAAAACGGTAGGTTTCCCAGGTAAGCCCTAGCCCGAAAAACTCGGTCACTTCAGGGACCCGACAAGTCCTCAAAGCCTAAAGCACTCCCCCGTGGAACACTAAACTCTAATCCCGAAACCCACGGCCTGAACCCGAAACCCTACAACGCCTGCATCCCTAAACCCTACCTTGACCCTGAATATCCTACCGTTTTGAAAACTTGTCTCACGAAATCAGATTACTCTACTCCCCTTGGAAGGTAAGCAAAAAACTACTTTTCTCGGAGACCCCTATAAAGAAGACCGGAACCAAAAAAGGAACAAAGTAACAAAGTCTCCAAGAGCCTTAAAGTTAAGGAACCCTGAAGAGGAAGGTTTCTTGGGGTCCAGGTAAGCCAATGGCAGGCCTCGGCATGTAAAACGCAAGAAGTGGCACCTGCAGAGCCCATGTGCAAGGAAAGGCTGCATGACTCCCTACCCACAGACTCCAATACTCCTAAATTAAAGGATATACCCTAAATTGCTTGTACTGGTTGGAACCCTAGTTCTTCAGAAGGTGTATATATATATATATATACATACACACATATATATATACATATACACATATGTATATATATATATGCATATTCAAAGCCTCCTTTCTACAAGTATAGTACAGGGGACACGTAGAACCAACCCGGAACTCGAACCCTAAACCCTCAAAGCAAGAGGGCGGGCCATCGACAGAAAACCAGGCGTACCTTCATACTCGAGGGCTCGGAGGGTTGAAAGTTCGGGGTTTACATGGGGATCCAAAAACTCATTTTTTAAAAGGTTCGACCCTCGAATTAAACGGACATAACCTACTATTCTGTAGGGTTTGGGGTCACAGGTAGCGTCTAGGGCTGGGCTTCAAAAGGGGTTGGAGCCTAAGGCACCTCGCTACGTGGCGGCGGCAGTTTGTTTTCGGGATGGCGCCCCTAAAACCCCAAACGCTTGTAAATCCTCAGGCCCATTTCCCAAAACCATAATCTTTGCACCAGAGACTGCCTAAACCCTAAACCCCTAAACCCTAAACCCTAAACCCTAAAGCACTAAACCTCTGAACCCTAAACCCTAAACCCTAAAGCCTTAAACCCTAAAACCCTAAACCCGACGCCCTATAAACCCTAAGACCGACTCCGGTCTCCAACTTTCATCAAGGAGTAAACCTCAACTAGGGTTTAGGGTTTAGGGTTTTAGGGCAAAGTTTAGGGTTTAGGGGTTTAGGGCAAAGTTTAGGGTTTAGGGTTTAGGGTTTCAGAGCTCAGGGCTGCAAATAGCCCGAAGTAGGAGAGACTGAGACTGGCTCCAAATTAGGTTCTCTTTGCGTATTTGGAGGTTCCGGGTAAGGGTCCCTCCATGCTTGAAAGTAAACCCGCTACGGTTTAGGGTTTAGGGTTTAGGGGTTTAGGGTTCAGGGTATACCCTTACTATAATCCAAACTCGCTTATAGAACCCTGTAGAGCACTGCTCAACCCCGAAACCGTCCTTAGCCCGAAAGCCCAAACGGTGCAGGTCAGCTGGCCTTGTCCAATCTCGCGCAAAGTTCGATACGTCTCTCGCCAGCTTCGATTGGTGGCCTACTTAGGGACGGGTCTTCTTATAGGGATCTATAGACGGGTTCGCTCGTTCCCTTAAGGGCTTAGGGTTTCGGGGCCGTCTGTGCTTTGAAGATCTAAAAAAGATTAACGGTTAGTACGTCAAATTCTGGGGCTTTGGGTTTCAGGTTGTTGTACGGTTTAGGATCCTGGGGCTTAGGCTTATATGGGAGTTTCCGAACATTAGGGTTACCTTATTTGAGGGTCCTTATAATAAGGATCCTATTATATAGGGTCCTATCTTACTATATACTAGGATGCCCAGAAACCTAGGACTAAAAAGGGCTCCATTTTTGGTAACCTAATACTACTGGGCATACTAGTAGATAGTAATTAGGGTTGTTAAAAGGCATATCTTCCGTTTGTTATACGGTTTCTTTCTATCAGGGTTCTGGAATGCTTCTAGGGTGCAGGTGACTTCGTAAGCAAGCTTGTCAGTACCTTCATTCGGGATGAAAGTAGTTGTTCCTACAAGACAACCGTGCCCGGTGAACTGTACTGCAGGGTTTTGATCTTGCGAGCACTATCGGAAGAAGCTGTGGACAAACCAAGCGGAAACCCGGTCAAACTGATATGGGAGTTTCCGAAAATAGGGGACCCTAATCTAGTACCCTAGACAGTAGGACCCTTATTATAAGGACCCCAGAATAAGGTACCCCTAATTTTCGGAAACTCCCATATGATAATATGAAGACCTGCTCAAAGATATGACGCCTTTTTTATACTGGTAGGCCCCATTCCGTAAACCAGTTGCTTTTCGGATCCATAGGGGATCTTCATTAGCCTCGTACCTAGAGTTCCAGAACTTTAACACTACCGTGCCAGAGAAACCCTAAACCCTAAACCCTAAACCCCCTAAAAGCCCAGAGAAATCTGAAGCCTTGCGCCCCGACCCTTTAAACGGAAAACAACTACATCGGCATCCGTAAACCCTGACACGAATTCCTAAGTGCAAATGAATATGTTATAGTCTCGACCCGTTAAGCGAATTAAGCCATGCAGTACTGCAGCAACCAGCACCAGAACTGAAAAAGCCTTGAGCCTTAAACCCATAGCACACACAACGCTCCACTTACCCAAATAGAAGGCTACAAACATGGAATCTGTGATGCAGTAGCCCATTACATACTCAGACCTTGAAAAATGCCTGCATTTAGGAATATACCGTAAACCATGGTGGGGTTCCTAAGGAAGATCTGGGTAAACAACTCGAGCTTCTGCGCCGTAACCTCTCACCCCTGAAGCCTCAACCCTAAACCGCCGTAGGTTGGGGTCTAGGGTTCACCCTAATACGGTCCAAGCACTGAATAATCATATACTCTCCCAAATTCTAACCGACATAACTACTAAATTCTAAACCTCAAAACCTGATTATTGGGTCCGCGGGACCCTTAGGACCCGAAACCCCTAAACACCTATACCCCTAAACCCCAAACCCTAACCTTAAGGGTCCTTCGGACTTAGGGTTACTATACTGAACTTAGAACCCTAGCAAGAATTATAATTTTAGCTGTTTCTTAGGGGCTATACTAACCAAAACTTAAAAATTATTTCTAAGTACCCCTGGGGTTAGGGTTTGGGGAAAGCCAGGGAGCCTCTTGCACGCTGAAGGCGGAGGTGCGCAGGTCTGCCTTTTAGGGTTTAGGGCTTTAGGGTTTAGGGCTTTAAGGGAAAAAGGGTTTAAGATTTAGGGCTTTAGGGTGTAAGGCTTAGGGTTTAGTGTTTGGGATCAACGTTTCTGCAAACTTCAAAGTTTAGGGCTGGTGCCTGGACCTAGACTCAGACCTTCCAAAATCCCTTAATTGAGGAGCCTTCTGTATCTTACAACCGCGTAGTAGGATCCCTTATGGTTTTAAGGTCAATACAATTCCTTGATGTTAGGAATGTGGAGGATCTGAGCCCTAAAACCTAGACCCTACAGATCCCTTGAAGGAACCCTTAAGAAATCCTTTAAAGGAGCCCGTAAGTAATGGGACTTTGGAAGGTCTGGGCACTGCTTGTGCCTAGATCTTCCCCCGGGCTCTATCTGCAGGAGGGTTTAGGGCTTTACGGCTTGATGGTTTACGAGTTTAGGGGCAAAGACCGTACCAAAAAACACGAACATCCGCAACTCCGATGGCATGGAATCCCGACGTAGCGGACTATGAAACGCTATAAGTTATAAACCCGAAAGCGCCAGATACTCTTGCTAATGATTCCAACCTCTATTATGAAGTATAGTACGGCTCTACGAACTCATCCTCGTAGTTGTCCCAGGTTCGCAGCGGCCCTTAAGAGCCACTGTAGCCGTTTGTCTGTTATTCAATTCTGAGAAGGGAACCCTGAACCCTTAACCAAGGGTTGAAACCATGGGCCCCTAGTATGGGAGCGTAACCTTGGGATCCCCAAATACTTACTGTATATCCCATATAGATTTATATAAGGGTCCCTAGAACTCCCTCAAAAAGGTCTAAGGGTCCACATTAGGGGCACATACTTCTTACTACTTACCTTACACTTAACATGAACCTCACAACTGGGACTGCTACTCCGTCTCCCTCCGAATAGACCCGAAGGGGCCGAAGCCTGAAACTACGTCCATGCAGTCTGAGGCAGAACCCTAGGCATCTAAGGACTCATATATTAAGGCTTTTGGGACCAACGACCATATTATATTAGGCTTTTGGGATATTTTGACGCCCAGGGTAAGGGTAAGGTTTAGGGCTTAGAGGCATAGACCATGCATGCCGTTAGAAACCCCCTCAAAAGCTTCACCCCCAACCCTGACCAGAAAATGAAAGCACAACACTCTAAACCCCTAAACCCTTAACTCCTAAAACCCTAAATCCCTACGGTTGATGATATAAATCTTGCATTACCCTTAATGAGGAATATACCATAATTTCCATAGTTTAGGGTCCTTAAGGTCATGCAGGATTTATATCATCAACCGTAGAACCCATATCCCCTAAAGCCCTAAATCCCTAAAACCCTAAAGCCCTAAAACCCTTAACCTTATACACCCTAAACCCCAAAAAGAGCTCAACAAAAACAAAAAAACGTTAAACCCGAAAACCCTAGAACCCTAAACCCTAAAACCCGAAGCTCTCCAGCACCCAAAGATCTCAACGGCCTGTGTCTGCTTCTCCTCCGAGGCCAATGTTGGCGGCCGTGGCAGCTGCATGCGGTTTAGGGTTCTTAGTTGCTGAGTTCATGAGCCCCCCGAAAGTGTACACTTTGGGTTTTATAGTGTGGAATATTATCCCAAAAAGTGTAAAGTGCATCCACGCAGCTACTAAGGGTTTATAAGGTTTTCGACCCTACAGCCTAAATCCTAAACCCTACACTTTCGTAAACCCTGAGCCGTTTTTAAGGTTCCGGCTTAAGCTTAGAGGGAGTTCGCATATAGGTTCATGACGCAGGGCACGCTCTTGACTGTACCTCCTGAAAAGAAACCAGTCTACACTCATCAAAATAATGCTTATGCGCCGAACATACTCGTTTGCAGATTTGGAGGTTGGGCCCGAAACTGGAAAGAATGAATCGGAGATTCAGCAGGCTGCATGAATGCAGCATCGGCAAGGACAAGGTTAAGGGTTTGGGCCAATTCGGACATGTGCTTAGACAGCGAGGTGCGTGTCGTAGTGGGAGCCCGTTATCTTCTTGATGCATTCCTTGATGCCTAGGATGCCCAGTAACCTAGGAATAAAAAGGCCTCCCTTTTTGGTATTGGGTAACTTTATAGGGAACCTAGGACTGCAAAAAGGGAATAAGGGTACTACTGGGCATCCTAGGCCGAACTCCCATGCGTGGATTCTAGGGAGGCCGCTCTGACTCCCCCATTACGTGGTGCAAAGGCGGTCCTCTTCCGCATGCTGAGATCGGTGCAGGGGTTAATGGTTTAGGGGTTTAGGGTTCGGGTTTCGAGGTTTAGGGCAAACCGAAAACTCCAAAGCCTAAAACCCTAAACACCAAGCCCCTAAACCATGGACGACAAGCCGCCTGACGACTCAGCAGGACCCTCCAACGTACCCTTGCCTTTTTGGGGTTTGCTGTCGGGGTTTAGGGTTTAGGCGCGGCTTAGGGTTCTCTAGTGATTGCTACCAGTTTGAAGTTTCGGGTTTGAGGCTTTGCGTTTAATTTTTTAACCCTCATCCTTCAACCGTGACATAAACTTTGGTCTTTAGGTGTTGTTATTCTAACCTTTGGACTACCACAGAGAATGAATCAGAGATGAGCATCCAGGCAGATGCTATGCTTGGCTCTACTGAAACCCTTGACCTTTAGCCTGAGGCTTCGGTGTGGGGTTCAAGCTTGAGGGCTTCCAATGTGCCCCAAATCTATACAGTATTAACTTTAAGTAAACTTGAGATCTTGATGTAGTGTGTAGGTAATGATACCGGAAGCCTCGTAAATCATTCAAGAGATGCTTCGTGCTCAGTTTGGAAAGTATTTTGGAAGGTCTGGGTAGTCTTTGGACTTGAAACAATCGCAGCCTCCGGCGCTGACTTTGGCTGCTGGATGCTGCACTCGTTGCCCATGGAAGCCCACCCATCGGAGAAAGATCTAATTCAAGCGAAGCAGGGCTCACGTCGGGGAACTGAGTGAGTGTATATAGGACTCCCTATGAATAGCAATCTCTGCATATTTGGGCCTGCTTTGTTGGATATTAAAAAAGCTGAGAATGAGAAGAAATTTGCTCCGCTGATAGTATGGCTCACGGTCTAGGGCTTTAGTGCCCTGGAAGACTAGGTAATAACGGCAGTCGGTAAACGTCTGTTCTGATCAATACACCCTAAACCCTAAACCCTAAACCCTAAACCCTAAACACTACTACAGAAGATCATGCCCTTGAGCCCAGGGATTCCACGTTTCATACCTAGAGCGAACACGGTTTAGGGTTTAGGGTTTAGGGTTTAGGATTCCAACAAAGATTCCCGATTCCGAAGCCGACAGACATTCCGGCTCACCGATGCCACGGCTTCGCGCGACCCTTCCTGTCCCCCTTACGGCTCCATGTGCCCATATAGTATATACTTACAGGCCTTAAAGTACCTATGTCGGGACCCCTTTAAGGCTTAAGTATCTACTATAAAGGTACCATGGAGCCTTTGGGTCCCCGACGACGAACCTCAGTAGTCGTCCATTCCCTCGTGATGCTGACGACGTCACATGCCGAACGTCACGGGGCACGCTTAACTTGGCCTATCCACGGAGTTTGTGGCTACGGCAAGAAGTTGCTTGCCACGACGGCGCGTCAGCTCAGACACAGTGACATTGACATCGCGCACGTCTGAATCATGCCATAGCGAAGCTGTCTCGGATGTCATGATCGTAAGCGCTGTGTCTTCTATTCATGTACAACTTGCCCTTGCCCGTGCCGTAGTTGTATATAGTAGCTCGCTACGTCGATATGTCGACCGGTGTACGATGGACTGAGGCACTACAGTCGTTGAACGTGTCGCGCAGTGTCGCGGGTTGCTTTGTATGGGTTTCGGTAGGTATTGAAATGTCACAAGTGGTGAGACCGATAGATGTGTACACTTACATACAACAGGCAGTGCTCGATCGTCCCTCGGAACCCGGGCCGGTGGTGGTTCGGGTTCGGGACTAGGCGGGGGAAGACCGAGGAATCAAGAGGCTGCGATCCTTAAACCCTAGACCCTTAAAGGAAACCCCATTACAGAACCCTACAGCACCCTTGAAGGAGCCCCGTATAACCCTGGCTACTAAGTCCCATGAACCTCTAAGTGTACTTGACTTCGAGCTGGCGATGGGTTGGTTCCTTTGCAGGTCGGACAAGACGGTCCCCAGGCGCATCTGCCATGCGAAGATGAAGAACAGTTGCTGCCTTTCTGATAGGTCTCAAAATAGTTCCTTTTTGGGGTTCATATTAAGATTTCTATAAGGTCATCCCAAAAAGGAACTACTTTGGGCCGTATGGGTAAAGGCCTAAACCCTAAACCCTAACCCCTAAATCCTAAACCCTAAAACCCTAAACCCTAAACCGGACCTTGAAAAGGCGGCTCTCAGGTTTGGAGGTGCGGAGGTTTGGAGGGACCGGGACGGGCACAATGGTCCGCCCTAGGCGCGGTCTCCATGTACCCATATAGGATATACTTCAGGCTGAAGTATCTACTATAAGGGCACATGGAGCCTTTGGGCACGCGAAGCGAGAAGGCGCGAAGCACGCGAAGGCGCGAGGCGTGTGGAGCGCGCTCTACTCAATGGCCCGGAGGTTACGACACTTTTTTCCTCGAGAGAGGCGGGGAGGTTCTGAGGTTCCGAAGTTCGAGTGCTGGGTTCCGAAATTCCAAGAAATTCATATATGTGAGTTTCCGAAAACCAGGGGAACGTTATGTTGGGGTCCTTATAACAAGGATCCTACTATTTAGGTTACTTTATTAGGGCCCCCCTTTTCTCGGAAACTCTAAACCCTAAACCCTAAACCCATATAGTTTTGTCTGTGTCGGGCTCGAAGCAGCTGGGCAGGATCTCTGAAGCCACGAACGTCTCAAAGACTCCGAAAAGCTCTTAACCACGGAACTTACCTTAAAGTACAGGGTTCCTTTAAAGGGATCCTTAAGGGTTCCTTTAAGGGATCTATAGGGTTTAGGGGTATGGGGTTTAGGGTTTAGGGCCCCAAACCCTATAGAATAGTAGGTTATGGCCCTTAAATTATAGGGTCTAACCCCTAAGACGGTAAGTTTTGGGATCCACAGGCTTACCTTAAATAGTACAGTAGGATCCCTAATATGATTCCAGGAATGTTCCTTAACATAATTGAGGGATGTTGGAGTCTCTGGTGTCTCGACTGCGTCCTAGGGCAAACTCGGAAACAACCTTGGAACATGGATTGAGCATGCTTTAGGGTTTAGGGCTTAAGGATTTCTGTGTATCCGGCTGTCAATGCATGAGAAGCCCTGTCACCCCACACTTGCTGCAAGCCCCCTCCCTGGCTAAAACTAGTATCAATTCCGCCTGCGAAAAGCTGGATAATCAAACTGAGCAGTAAGATTTAGGGTCGCGGGGATTGGCTTTAGGCTTTCAGGGCTAATGCCCTAGACCCTAAACCCCTAAAAGAAGCACTAAACTCCTATACTCAAACCCTAAACCCAATAATTTCCTAAACCCTCAAGCGTTGTATCAGACCGAACTTCCAGACGTAAATCTAGTTTCGTAAGATGCTTGTCTAGGTTTTGGGGTCGTCCCGCAAAGCCCGGCCCAAACCCTACCTTAACTCCGAAACCTTGTTTGAGCAAGTACGGCAGGCCATGGAAAAAGCGAGCTCAAGCAATGATTAAACAGAAATCGCCTCGGCGCTGACAGGGGCTGCCGATGGCCTGACAAACGGACAAACTAAAATCCTAGAGTATCAACCCTAAACCCCAACCGTAAACCCCTAAACCCTAAAAACCTAAGCCCCCAAGCCCTCAAATCCTCAACCCTAAACCCCTAAACCCTAAAATTCTCAACCCTAAACCCCTAAACCCCTAAACCCTAAAGTTCTCAACCCTAAACCCCTAAACCCTAAACCCTAAATCCCTAAACCCTAAACTCCTAAACTCCTAAACCCTAAGTCCTATGCCCTATCCGACAGACGGAGAGGCCCGAGACATGGAGCCGGGAGGTGGGAGATGACACAGGCGCTCTTGGGGATGTTTATAGTAGATACTTAAGCCTCAAAGGGAACCCTATATAGGTACTTGAAGGCCTAAGTCCTAAGTCTATCCTATATGGGTATATATGGAGGCTTGGGATGTTTACTTAAAGGATCATGGGACTTAGTAACTAGGGGTTATAAGGGGCTCCTTTTAAGGGTACTACAGGGTTCTATTATGGGGTTCCCCCTAAGGGTCTAGGGCTTGGGGATGTTTAGGGATATTTAGGGAAATATTAGTAACTAAGGTTATAAGGGCTCCTTGAAAAAAGGTCCCTTAAATGGATCTATAGGGTTTAGGGTATAAGGGTCTATGGTACCTTTATAGTAGATACTTGAGCCTCAAAGAGATCCCTATATAGGTTCTTTAAGGCCTCAGTATATACGATATAGGTATATATGGAGTCTTGGGGATGTTTAGGGATGTTTACTTGGAGGTTCATGGGACTTAGTAAGTACGGTTACAAGTACCTCAACTGGGCTTATAGGTAGTTATAAGTATATAGTTACCTTAATTATAATTTATAACCAAAGTTACTAAGTCCCATGAACCTCTAAGTAGGGATGTTTAGGGTTCAGGGTTTAGGGGTTTAGGGTCTAGGAGTTTAGGGTTTAGGGGTTGAGGGTCTAGGAGTTTAGAGTTTAGGGAGTTAGGGGTTTAGGGTTCAATAGTTTCATATTTCATGGCTCCTTCTTCTCCTTGCCCTTACGAATGCGAAAGCTCTCTACTTGCACTAGGACGGGTCTAGAGTTTAGGTTCATAGATTCATAGAGGGCTTAGGTGGGTCCTCGAGGGGTCTTATATGCCAAGGTTGGAGCATCTATCCGAATCTATCCATTGCGAAGCAGGCACAAACTTGAAAAGGGTGACATGACGAGGTTGTGAAGTTTGCAAAGCACAATGACAAGTTCTAAGTTCTAGGACTTGCGGGTGGGGTTTTGCGTGTGGGAGCTTAGACCCAGACCCCCCAAGGATCCACCAGTAGATCCCTTGAGGGGGTTGCTATAAAGAGCCTTCCATGTCCGATGCGCTGTCAAGAAGTGTTCCAAGCCGCTGGTGTGCACGAGAATGGACACCGCCAAGGAGCTAGGATGCCCAGTAGCCTAGGAATAAAACGGGTCCCTTTTTGGTATTGGGTAACTCTATGTATAAGGAACCTAGGACTACAAAAAGGGAGTAACGGTATGTACTGCTGGGCATCCTAGGTTTTTGGCACCTCTGTGCGTGGAGTAGAACTTTTCACTCCAGTTGGCACACTCTGCTTTTGCCGTTTCTGCAAGGTAAGCGTAAGCGGACTGTCGTGCGGAGATGTCATCCGATTTCATCCGAGCAGTGACCACTGGCAGATTCCAGCGCAACATCGCATCCCTTCCCAGACCTTCCAAGATCTCTTAATTAAGGAATATACCTTAAATCATAATAGGATCCCTAATATGATTTAAGGTATAGTCCTTGATTAAGGGATCTCGGGCGGTCTGGGTTTAGCACCTGTAATAGCCGCCTGGGTGGTCTGGGCAGCAGAATCCTGTCTTGTGCTTGGAGGTTCAGGGGACTTCGTAAGTACTGTTATAAGTACCCTAATTGGGATTATAAGTACACATATGTGTAGATACCTTAGCTATAACCCTAGTGACTGGGTCCCATGAACCTCTAATGCTACCCTTGGATCGAGCTTGAGGCACAGTATGTCCGTGTCTGGCAGATACAACCGAACAACGAAACCCGGACCTTAGTATAGGGTCCCAAATGAGAAAATGTACATTTTGGCTTCTTCAGGGGTTTGGCTAGGGCTTTGACAAAAACGGCGCATCACCGAGCTTGGACTATAGTATGCTGCACCAGTTGTTGCCGACCCTCCCAGCTGTGTCGCCCTGCAATATAGTAGAAGCCCATAAGTTGGAAACCCATAGCCTTACTCCTTAAGAGTAATTGTATAGGGAATCCCAGCACTATTTGGCAGTAATCCGGTTTTCAACTTTATGGGGCTTAGGGGGGGTTCGGCTTTGCGGGTTCAGGGACCCTAAACGATTCAGGGTTTAGGGTTTTAGGCCAAACTCTATAGCCGTAAGGGTCTAAAGTACCCAATATCCTTAAATCATATTAGGGATCCTACTATGATTTAAGGAATATTCCTTAATTAAGGGATATTTGAGTCTTTGGGATCGAGGTTTCCTAAACGCCCCCCCCCCCCACCCACCCAGCCTGGGCCGCTTGAGAGGACGAGGGCCTTCCACACTTCGGGCTTTAGGGCCTTCGGTTTGGGGTTTAGGGGTTTAGGGTTTAGGGTTTAGGGTTCAAGGTTTAGGGTTTTGGGGATCCAAAAACCTACCGTTTTAGGGGTTAGACCCTCTAATTAAGGGGTCATAACCTACTACTTCGTAGGGTTTGGGGTCACACCAGCAACCTAGGAATAAAAAGGCCTCCCTTTTTGGTATTGGGTAACTTTATAGGGAACCTAGGACTACAAAAAGGGAATAAGGGAACTACTGGGCATCCTAGCCTGAGAGGCTCCTATAAGGGATTAGGGGTTGGAGTTTAGGGTTTAGGGATTGGGATTTAGGGTTTAGGGTTTAAGGGATCCTTCAACGGTTGAAACCATGGGCGCGGAATACCTACTATATACCCTATACAGACTCTTAAGGGTTCCTAGGTCCCTATAGATTGGATGTCAGGGTTTGTAATAGCAACTTACGAACACAAAGGTTATGGTCATTGTAGCTTAGGGGCGGTGTGCTTTGTTTAGGGTTTAGGGTTTTGGTTGGAAGCCAAAGGGGTGTTAAACCATGGTTGGACGCGAGATGCCTTAATACGACCGGAACTCTCAAGCCCTAAACTATCCTGAAACACGAAGAATTGATATCCTAGACACATGCATGCCTCAGCCCTAAACCCGATGGTTTTGGGGTTAAGTTCTTAGAGTGGCACGAATCCCTAAACCCTTTGACCCCTAAACCGTGCCTTCACCCTACCTAGACCCTCAAAAGTAGGTAAAACAATGGCCCAACACCTAGAAAAGGCTATTATTCTACATACTTTTGATGACCAGGTAAGGACTTTGGGTTTCGGGTTTCTACATGCGCAGCTTGGGCGGAACGACAGAAAGCCCTGATTCGCCCCGAGATTTCTGTGACGCAACATTTGGGCTATCTAATGTGGGGAAAGGCACCCTTCTGGAACCCTACTTAAAGGATCATGGGACTTAGCAACTAGGGTTACAGTTAAGGTAACTATACTTATAATTACTTATAACCCCAGTTACGATACTTATAACTGTACTTACTAAGTCCCATGAACCTCCAAGTAAACCATACACGCGAAAGCCCAAGAGGCCAGACCCTCAGAATCCCAACACAGAGGGTCCATGTACCCGAATAGTAGGGTTTTAGGTCTCAAAATCCATACTCTGAATGGTTTTTAAACCTTGAGACCCTACTATTTGGGCACTTGGACCCTTAGGGTAGGGTTTAGAATTCATAATCTTGGGTCGTTAGCAGGGTTCATTATATGGGTGGTTTTCAAAATTAGGGTCGTTTTTTGTCCAGACCCTCAGAATCCCAAGCCTCCTTCTGATCTCCAATCATTTTGTGCCACCTCCTGGGCTGCAAGGCTTCAGGGTTCCTTTAATCAAGGGGGAAAAGGAGGGCCCTTTATTAGGGTTCCTTGAAAGGAGGTTGGGCAAAGGGGAAAAGGAGGGACCCTTAATGGGGACCCCTACCCTATCATGGGCTATATAATGGGTATATAATAGCTATATTAAGGGTATATACCTAGGGGACCTTGTTAAGGGTCCCTCCTTTTCCCCTTGGATTTAAGGCTTTAAGGGTTCCTTCAGATAGGTTCTATAAGGGATCTCTTCGGTATTTTACGGGGCTCTAGGGCTTAAGGTTTAGGGGTTGAGCCTTCAGGGTGTATAGGGCCCCAAAAAAGCACATTAGCAAAAATCAGGATAGGGATATCCCATATAAACCCCCTTCTAATGAAGCCCAATACGGTAGGGATATCCCGGTAACATGCTTATGCTGATGTGCTTTGGGGGGTCCCTAGTGTAGAGGTTTAGGGCTGAGGGCGGTAAAGAATAAAGAACCCTACTTAAAGGATTATGGGACTTAGCAACTAGGGTTATAATTAAGGTAACTATACTTATAGATACTTGTAACCACAGTTAAGGTACTTGTAACTGTACTTACTAAGTCCCATGAACCTCCAAGTACCTTAAATTACCAGAACCTACATGTTGGTAAGGTCTCACTAGATTCTATATATTTTTGTTGAAATACGAGCCTACAAAAGCATCGGCTATGATAGCTTAAGGAAAACCGTGGTTTAGGTTGAGGTTGTGGGGTTGACTGAACCATATAAGGCTGAAGGGTTGCGGGATGTAGGGTTAAACGGTTTTACCTGTACATAAACCCTACCCGGGTCCACAGGACCTAAGAAGCAGGTACTTGGGCTTGGGATAGTAGGACCTAGCGGGGCGGCAGGATGGCATTTTGGGCAGCATGTGGTTACTGTTATTGGGCACTTGGACCCCGCGGCGCTTAACCCCAAACCCTAAAACTCAGTGGCAGAGTTGAGCCGGGGGCCTGAGATTTTCGTATCTCACTGACCCGGTATATTGTTTGGGGTTTGGGGTTTTGGGCTCAGGGCCTGGGATTTAGGGTTTAGAGTTTATACGGCTTGAGGGTTTATCATAGGGCTTGAGTGTCTGAGGGTGTCGTGAGGTCCAGCTGATTCCTACGGTTGATGATAGAAATCCTGCATTACCCAAAACTAGGAATATACCATAATTGCCATAGTTTAGGGTCCTTAAAGCAATGCAGGAATTATATCATCAAGCGTAAACCCTGGAGCCTAAACCGTGGCCGATTGTGTTAGTACGGCGGCTCAAGTACTGCTCGATCGGTTTGTTGGACCGTTCTGCCCTAATCTCGGGGCCTTAATGGTAAATAGAAGAAGGTCCTGGGCGCCTTGCATAGTACATTGATGTTGAGGAACCTTTAAAAAGTAAGTATCGGTAATCAACCCTAAACCGTAAACCCTAAACCGCTTCAAGATTACACGGTTTCAACCCAAAGCCCAGATCCATCAAAACCATAAAATCATGTACGGCTTAGGGCTTGGTGTGGAGGGGTCTAGCCTCCTCCCTGAATTGAAGCCTCGTCACTTGTATGGGGCTCAGGGTTTGGGGTTTAGGTCTTTAGGCTTAAGGGTGTAAGGATGTGTAAGGCTTAGGGCGAAGTCCTGTAAGTCGCGCCAAACATGGCACAATAGGGTACAGTGCATGATTAGCTTCGATGCAACATATTAAACCCAAACAACCCCCCCAATCTATAAAGCTTTGGCTTTCCCATATAAAACCCTGTAAGATACAAATGCAGAGCCCTACGTTAAACAAAATTCAAAACGATCGTAGGTTCTGGGCTTTCTTCGAGGAGGTCTGATCGATTCATTGATGCGACATTCGGGTCAACACCCAGAACCCAACTGCAAACCCCTAAACCCTCAACCCTAATCAAACTACGAAACCTTAAACCCTAAACCGTTTGCCTGAACCCTAAACTACGAGCCGGGAACTTCCAACTCCCAAAGCTCTGGAGCCATGAACCTTGAAATCTTCATTCTCACCAACACCCTGAACCTGCAAAACCTACTGTAGGAACCTGATTAAGATACCCTGGGTCCTTTTTTGAATCCTACTATTTGGGGGTTACAGGGCCAGGATTCCTTAATCAGGTTCCTACATTGCGGCCTCACAGCTTCAAGCTGGGGAACCCCTAAAACCCAAACCCTACTTGGAGGAGGTTCATGGGGCTGAGTAAGTACAGTTATAAGTACCCTAATTGGGATTATAAGTACATATAAGTGTAGTTACCTTAATTATATCCCCAGTTTCTAAGTCCCATGTTCCTTCAAGTAATCTAAAATCTAAGGATGCATCAGACGGCAAAGGTTTCCTACACAAGGCTTGGCTATAGGATTGAAACGGTTTAGGGTTTAGGGGCTTAGGGTTTAGGGGTGTAGAGGTTAGGGTCTCGGGTAGGGTTTAGGATTAGCCCCGCCGCAGGGGCTCTTCATTGAGGCTCGCAAGAAGGATACGAGGGTTGAGAGCCTGGCTCATCTTATCCGGATGTAGTTCTGCGTTCAACTGGACTTTTGAGGTAACCACGAGTACAAAGTATAGACTTCAATTTCATAATGGTTCCTTCAAGGAGCAGGTCCCAACAAAAATCAACATTCAAATATGGTACTCCACCCTAGAACCCTGGACCCTAAACCTGTAGAGAGCCCTTATAGAACCCTGAAAAAGTGTTCAAGCATGGTAGCCAGAGACTCCAATACCCCTTAATTAAGGAATATTCCTTAAATCATATTAGGGATCCCATTATAATTTAAGGTATACTCCTTAACCCAGAGGGTCCATATACACTCCTATTATGGAATTAGGTCCCCAAAAACCATAATGGGGATGGTCTTTTAGGGCCTAATTCCATAATAGTAGTGTATATGGACCCTCTGGGTAATTTTGGGATATTGGAGTCTCTGGGTACTGCAGAACCCAGTTTTGGGCAGCTTGGAGATTCCAAAGGCGCAGCTTCATGAAAGTGAACCCCAAGTCCCAGACCCAGAGGGTCCAAGTACCCAAATAGTAGGGTTTTAGGTCCCAAAATCCATACTCTGAATGGTTTTTGGACCTTGAAACCCTACTATTTGGGTACTTGGACCCTTACCCTAAGGCTCAAAATGGCCCAAAAGCCTCATATAATATGGTCTTTAGGCCCAAAAGCCTTAAAATATGAGTCCTTAGAGCCCCAGGGTTAGGGAGAGAGTACTTCAGGATCCTGGGGTCTAGCAACTAAGATTCTAATTGAGGTAACTACCCAGACCTTCCAAGATCCCTTAATTAAGGACTATACCTTAAATCATAGTAGGGATCCTACTATGATTTAAGGTCTATTCCTTAATTAAGAGATCTTGGAAGGTCTGGGTAACTGTACATGTAGTGATTTAAAACCCCGGGTGAGGTACTTATAACTGTACTTACTGTACTAAGTCCCATGATCCTCCAAGGTCCGCCAAACGAGGTGGAAGTGTTCGAGTTTCGATCGTTGAATCCTGCACCCTAAACCCGAGCCAAGCAGCTGTACTAGCGAGAAGCGTTCTTCGCGGGCACCCGGGTGTCTTTGCCTCAAGTTGGCTGGAATCTTCGAGGTTGATCCGGCTTAGGGTTTAGGGCCTAGGGTTTAGGGTTCAGCGGTTAGGGCTCAGGGTTTAGGGTTCAGCGTGTAGTGCGTGGGTCCCTACACGCCCGAAAATCCTAAACGCTAGAACACTGAAGTTAAAGCCCCTATTCTACCCATACAGAAGGGTTTTGGCACCCTTTGTGCTATTGAAGCCCTAAAACTCTGCAACCAAGCCCACCTTACAAACTGCTATGTAAGATTTCCAGAAATGGGCTTTGTTCTGGGGCTTAGGGTTACCAGTTTGAGGTTTACAAGTTCATACTCCTAAATCCTAAACCCTAAACCGTGATACCCTAACCCTAAGGCTCAAAATGGCCCAAAAGCCTCACATAATATGGTCTTTGGGCCCAAAAGCCTTAAAATATGAGTCCTTAGAGCCTGAGGGTAAGCCCTCACCACATGTGGCTGCGCTTTGGATGCAGGGTCTAGGAATTCAGCCCTTGGTTCTACCTGGGGGTCCGAAACCCTACCGTTTTAAGGATTCTACCCTCTAATTAAGGGGTCATAACCTACTATTTTGTAGGGTTTGGGGTCACAGGTAGGGTTTAGGGCCCCGAAACCCTAAAACTCAAAAAACTGAGTATACCCCCAGAGCACCCAAGTAAACACTTAGACCTCAACCCTGAACCCCAAACCCTGAAACCCTGAACACGACACCCATGCACCCCTCAATTCCAAACCCTCAACCCTGTGAAATTCTACAAGCAGCACAAAAACTTTCGACGAAACCCTGTAAAACACCATACAAAAAACAAGAAAGCCCCAACACTAAACACAAGCTCCATCCAAACCCATGGACTAAACCCTAAACCCAAAATCCCTAATCTCTCAACCCATACACCGGACTCCAGTGAAATGCTCCCCCACGACCCCGTTCCCAAGACTTATAAAATTAAATAATCATTTCCACGGGCTCTGCTAAGGGTTCCTTTAGGGGTTCTATAGGGTTTAGGGTATAAGGGTCCATGGACCCACATAGTATATACCTTGGCTTCAAAATAATCCTTAATTGGGTGCTTCGGGGTCAAAGTACCTACTATCCGGGTAAATGGACCGTGAGGGACAGGCATGTGGCTCTCTGGGTCGTCAGGTAGCTCGAGTATCTCATAAGAGCTATGACCTTGTGAACTATTCTGAAGCCGCCGCAAGCCCCTCAAGAAACCTGGGTCCCATACTGTAGGGCCCAAAATAATTAGAATGGGATCTGGATATTTTGAACTATAGCTACAATAAGGAACCTCCGAAATAGTATTGGTGATGATTCAGCCCTTCAGTATCAGATAAAGTCGTCAAAACCCTTCCGGAGGCCCCATACAACCTTATCAACCCTGATACAAGTGCCTAAGTGCATAAAACTCTGTTTGGGTGTTTGTAAATCGGAACGTGGTTTTGGGGTATTATCTGCGATGGCGAAGTAGGGACTGTAAGGGATGTTACTTGTACTAATGTAGGAACCTGATTAAGAAACCTCGGGCCTTAATTAGGGTTCCTTACATGAATCCTAATATTTTGGGGTTATAGACCCAGGGTTTCTTAATCAGGTTCCTACATTAGTTGATTATTCCAGCTCCAACCCCCCAAAATGTCTTCCTGTTGCGACCAAGGCACCCCAGGTTGCCGGAGGATCTGCCGAATGCCCGGCGGACGATTCATGGCCGATCTATGCTGCGCTAAGGAATTAGAGGGTTTTGGGTTTACCTGGGGATCCAAAAACCTACCGTTTTAGGGGTTAGACCCTCTAATTAAGGGGTCATAACCTACTATTTCGTAGGGTTTGGGGTCACAGGTAGGCTTTATGTTTAAGGGTGTTACAGGTTTAAAGGCTGTAGAATGATGATGCTTAAGGCTTCATATGTCTTACAACAATATTGTTAAGACGTGTCGTGAAGAGCTCATAGGGCCGATCCATCTGCTCTAGTATCACATGGATTCGGCTGTTGGTCGAATATTCGGGTTATGACTTTTTACTTAAACCTTAACCTTAAACCCCTAAACCCCTCAACCCCTGAACCCCTAAACTCCTAAACGCCTAATCCTTTAATCCCTAAACCCGAAACACCCCAAATCCTAAACCCTACTTGTCTGTTTACATGAAGGAACCCTCAGGGGTGGTATTGGCTCCGGCTCATGCATAAGAGCTTATGGTGGTTTCTTTATCTTTGAGGCTTCGTGATCTGCGAGATCCAGGGGTTAAACGAGCCTCCAACACAAATCCTCAATCCGAGACTCTGGACCCCAAAATCCTGTAAAGGGAACTCCAGAAAGTTGGAATATGGTTTCAGGGTAGGATACCTTATAGTTTACCATAAAGGGTTTATAGTTTACCATAAAGGGGTTACGATAATGATATTCCAACTTTCTGGCTTTTATCTTAAACCTCATGGTGCTACTCCACCCCATGTGAAACGGCTGCATCGGAACCCTTTAGCACATCGCATTCAGGTGCTGCGGGCCCAGTGTAGTTATAGGTTGCTACGGTTTCAAATCAGGGTTTTAGCGCTTTGGGTTTAAAGTTTACGTGTTCAGAGTTTGGGAGTTAGGGTTTTAAGATGTTTTAGGGTTCAGGGTTCGGGAACTTCGAGTACTATATGTGGCTTGGTTTGACAGGGTTAAGGTCATATCGGCTCAAATAAAGACAGAAATCTGCCATAGTGTGGTCTGTGATGCCCAGAGGTAACCCAAAACCCTCATGCTCGAGGAATCGGAGTCTATGGGTATAGGCTTTAGAGTGTCGGGCCGGCAGCTTCTTGGTATAGGTTTTGGGGTTCGGCTTCACTTGGAAGGTCTTGGGACTTAGTAACAACAGTTACAAGTTCCTTCTCTGGCGTTTTAAGTGAATACAAACAAAGATATCATATAACCCTGCCCATAGGCCCCATAGTAGTTCCTTTTTGGGATTCATATTTAGAACCCTATAAGATAATCCCAAAAAGGAACTACTATGGGGCCTGGGGGTAGCTACTATTTTCCGTGAGCCGTTCAGTAGGAATACAACCCTGGAGGCCCTCAAGCGACACCATGAACACCGACCTTCAAAACCCGCACCACAGGCGGTTTACCTGGGGATCCAAAAACCTACCGTTTTGAGGGTTCTACCCCCTAACTAAGGGGTCATAACCTACTATTTTGTAGGGTTTGGAGTCACAGGTAGGTTTAGGGTTTAGGTGAACCCGAACCGCAAACGATAAACACAGCCCACTTTTTGCGAAGCCAAAGGATTGAAAGTCAAACACGTCTACTCTGTCTGGTCTGACTGCAGAGGAACCGATGCTGACAGTTTCTGCGCAGGGTGTAGAGTAAATCGTAAACCCTGAATCCTCAACTCAGAACCTTGCCCTAAAGCTCGAAGAATATCAGCCCTACTCACTTGGATGGAAAATCTATGAACAATCGCTAATCTGGGCGCTTTGGAGGCGCGGGGTCAGGGTTTAGGAGGCATTAGGGGCCTCAACAGTCAGAGTAGCGTTTTCTGGGGGATTGAAATATTTATTTAGCGTTGCATAAAGACTATGAAGTGCTGGTGTTGGTCATGTTCCGAGCTCTGGAGTAGCCCAAAAGCTCCAAGTACACAACCTTTAGGGTTTGAGCGGATTCTGGCACCTGTAGCCTTGTTATAGGTAGGCTTAGGCCTTACTTGTAGCTCCAAACCATTGAAAATGACCCCTGAATTAGAGGGTAGAACCCTTAAAACGGCAGGTTTTTGGATAAACAGGTAGACCTTTAAGCAGGGTTCAGGCTCTACAGGCTGGAGTTTCGGGTTTCTCGGGATTTCGGGGTCGGGATTTGTTTTTCTTTGGGAAGCCTAAGCTGTGGTACTTTGTCTGGATGACTTGTCTCACGGTGAGGATCTCTTGACAAGAAACTAATTGAAACCAACCCGAAGGGTCCGTGTAGCTTCATATACAAATATATGCAAAGACATATATATATATATATATATATATATACATACATACATACTATATATATATGTACTATAAATATGTGTGAATATGTATGTATGTATGTATGTATATATATATATATATGTATAGATGCCGTAAATTAGTCCCTAATGGGAGCTTTACGCCTGAAGCACTTACCATATTCTGGATCATGGACCCTTATATAGCTCGTAGGGTAAGATCTCAGAGAACATACAACGTTTTCGGGCCAATGCAGATGTTGCAGGCTTGGGTTCAATTTCCAGATTTCGAGCTTCGCATAACGTTCGAATCCATAAGGTGTGGTTCTAAGGTCAGAAACGAAAACATCTGTTCAGCCGAAGCCGCCCCGCCCCTTGCCAAAAACAAACACAGCACAGTACAGATGCAAGTCTTTGTAAGCTACAGCTATACCCATTTAGAAGCATAATGAAACTAAGATGTTGAATAGTTGTCTGGGTTTTATGAACAAAAAGGAAAACAAACAATTCCTAAGGTGACTATGGACAGATGAATGATCGGTCAGCTTTAGTGTGCGATTCAGAAGTTTCAGGCCGGAGCCCCTCTGCAGCCACATGTCACTCTGAAATGATACGCCTGTCTTCCATAGGATACTGCAGGGCGTGGACATGGGCACTACTGAATATTGACACCTCTGTTGATACGAATCCCGACGGTTTAGGCATCTAGGACCAGACCCAGAAGAAGATTGTTAAGGGTTAAGGGTTTAGGGGTTCCAATTTCGGGCCGCAAACCTGAGAGCGCTAAGCACTGAACGCTGTAAAAGGAACTGAGTAACGGCCGCAATGGGCCCCAAACCCTTAACCTCAAACCCGATAACCCCCAGCATGTTGAACGTGCCCTGAAACCCCGAGAACGCAAACTGATTTTGCAACATGGAGCCTCCGAAACACTTCTTACAGGCTTTGCGGCTCCCGCAAGAGCCGCCGTACATCCTAAGCTCTTAACTTCAAATTGCGAAGTTCTAAACCCTAACACCCTATGTCCTAAACTCCAGCATCCAATCCCCCGAACCCTTCCCGATGCGTTTGGAAGCAGGTCTTGGATCTTAACGCCTAATGCCGGAATGCGGAATTTAGGGTGCAAAGTTTAGGGCTTATAGGTGTTTAGTTTTTAGGGTTTAGGGCGTTCATGTGAGGGAGCGTATAGTCTCCCGGCAAACGAGGATCGTAATGACGCCGCTCGGCTATTTGCTGAGTTTACAGTCTTAATACGTACCTGGCCCTCGCACGTAGGGACCATAATAAAATCATCACAACCTAAACCCTGCACCCTGAATGGTAGACGACCCTGAACCCTTAACGCGAAAACTCCAAACCCCTAAAGCCCAAATCCTAAACGGCCGTACAGACTAAACTCGGATCCCTGCAGCATCTGCCGAAAGGCCGAGTCACAAATCATCACGATTGGACCTTGTTCCCAGTAGACCCCTAGCATCCTCAGCAATTTAGGAACAGAGTTTACGGCTTCGGGTCTAGAGTCTCTGCAGTGTAGGGTTTAGGGTGTATAGAGTTTAGGCTGTAAGGTTTGGGGTGTATAGCGTTTAGGGTTTAGGGCCTAGGGTGTATATGGTTTAGGGTGTATAGGGTTTAGGGTGTGGGGTTTAGGGTCATGCAGGGCTCCCTTTTTCGTACGATAAGAAGTCTAGGACATAAACAAAATTAGCCGAGTAACTAGCCCCTGAGCTGGTGCTTGCGAAGTAGTCAGTTATTTGAGTGCAATGGTGATTCAGGTTCATCTTTTAAGATATGTTGGGAAAATCTTTCTGTGTGATAAGATTCGGCGTTGAAGGGGATCTGCTCAACTGGGAACCTAGTGAACAGCTGGCGAAGAGCCACGCATCTGGACGGCTCGCCAGGACTCAAGCCAGATATGTTCTGGGCTGGGGCACAGGGACGACTGGGGGAGTCAGATAGATATGACACACAGACTATTAAACCTAAACCTCCGAATACTTAGGTTGAGGCTACTAGATCCCGAAACACCAACATCCCACACCCGCATAGTCCTGCATCGTTATGTAATTGATTGCAGGGTCTGCGGAGGGACATGGCTGGTGGCGGCAATCAGTGGTAGAAGTGCCACTGTTGGAAGTCGCACGGCCTTGGATGCGTCTCAAGGTTTCATGCTTGTCATTCCTCCTGGGGTGAAGTGTTCAGGTCGCAGGGGTTTGAGTTCGGGGTCAGCGATCCAAGCAGACAAATGCCACCGGTTGAAGTTTCACGGCCTGGAAGAGTCGGGTTTCATGCTTGTCATTCCTCCTGTAATAAATGTTTTGGGCGTTGGGGTTGCAGTGTCGGGTTTAGGGATCCACCCAGGTTAATTAATAGAGAAAGAAAATGAGCGATGGTACCGTGGGTATCCGCGGGTATTCCGAGCCTTGGCAACTCCCTGTTCTAATGGTGAGGACCCGAAAAATCTGTATGTATGTGTGGATTTATGCTTGCATGCATGCATGCATGTAGGTATGTAGGCAGGTAGACAGGTAGGCATGCAGGCCAAAGCATGCACGCATGATCGCATGGCTATCGCTACATACTCATTATACGCACGGGTATGAATATGCGGACAAATCTGTGCACATATGATACGGTTCAATATCTACTCGAGGATCCTTTGTTGTTTTCTAACCATGTAAGGTTTCACCGCGCGTTGGTGTTGAATGCTGCCATTTCACTGTTTGCACGGCTCCAGGGAGCAAGCAGGTAGTGCCAGTTACAGCATAGTTTTTTGAGCTCCTTTTTCCCAAAGTCCCTCGCAGCGACTTCAAGAAGGCCTTCAAAAGGCCAGGAGAGACGCCTTGACGAAGCCGTAGCCGGGCTTCAAAAACAGCTCCCGAACCGGGACCACGTCTTCCGGCGTTGCTTTTTGGAACCTGGAGTCTTTGAACGCGTACAAGGGCAGCCAGCCGATGACGCGGCGGAGCACAGGCGGCTCCAGGGCCAGCAGCTTTTCATCACGGCGGGCGTGTTCTGGCCGGCCTTGATGAACCTGCCGCGGAGAAGCAGGTGCACGTCCTGAACGTGCAGGAGTGCGTTGTACTGGAGGAAAGAGTTCTCGTCCGGGCGCGGCGTTGCCAGCGCTGTGCAAAAGTCTTCCGCCAGCAGCAGTGACACTCTTGGCAACGACGCTAGCTTCTTGGTCAAGTCGGACTGCTCGCGGCGTTTCAGGATTTTCTCTTTCCTTTCCGTGAACGATGTTTGCATATAGAGCCCAACAGGCCCTCGGGGTTGACCCTTCGCATGGACGCATCTGGGCACTGCAGCACCGAGTCGACAGCACCGATCGTCGTCGAAAGCGCTCCACACCCTCTCCGCTGCTCGCACTGCCGCGCCTTGGGTCGCGCACCCTTCGCTGCCCGACGCGGCCCTGTTGCCCTGGTCTCCGTCTGCGGCGGCTCACCCTGCAGCGAAAAAGGATTAGCTGCCGCAGGCCCGGACAGGCGAAGCCGCTTTGCCTCCCGCTCTGCACCTGAGTGAACCGCACCGGTCGGCACTGACGAAACAGGGCCAGTGAAGTCGGCAGGAGGACGTTCGACTTCCACCTCCTCCACCATCGGCTCTAGGCCTTGTACCGCCATCCTGCTCGCCCGCATCTCGGATGTAGGCGTTCGACTGTCGCAGCTCGGCAAACCGGTCATGCGGAGACGTCGAAGTGTTCCCGTTCCGGGCGTGCTGGAGGCGGTTGCGGTCCCGGCGACTCAGCACGAACGAGCTTCCTCGCACTTGCGCTTCCAACGTCCACATGCGTTCCAAACGCCGGCTCGCGCGTGGGGAGCAAAGCCAGCCTGCAGCCAGTTTAAATAGGCTGAGACTGCCGTCGTCTCCCCGCCACCAAAATGCAAGTAATCCAGCCACTCGTCAGCCTGGTCGAAGGTGCTGAAGCTTGCCCTCAGCACCTTCTCCTCGGGCGGATCCTCTGCAAATGACTCGACGCAGGCATTGGGCTGCAGTTAAATTACGCTTACTCAAATCGTACTAAATACCATGAAAATATCGTCTTAAAACTAGCCACGCAGTGGGGCCAGCTGGGGCTGAGTAGGGTTGGGTGGGGCGCCGTAGGAAGGGGTTGGGCATGCATTGGGCTCCAATTGAAGTACTCAGAAAGTACTAAATACCGTGAAAATCGCGCCAAAGCTGACCACGCAGTGGGGCCAAGTAGGGTTGGGTACGGTTGGGTGGGGCGGAGTGGTGCTGGGGAGGGGTTGGTCATGCATTGGGCTGCAATTACATTTTACTCGTACTCAAATAGTACTAAATACCGTGAAATATCGGGCAAAAACTGAAAGCACTCGATTGTCCTCTTGAAGGAAAGCAAAAATACATAGTTTGTAAATACATAGAAGATACATCCGATTCTTCTGATGGTACCATGTATAAGGAAATTATTTCTCCTCCTTCTTCTAATGACCCTTTAATGTTCTCCTCGACTTGCTTATAGTCCCAATCAGCGCCAGAGAAAGAACATCACGGCCACCCACACGAAAAACATGGCTCACGCAGTGGGGAGCAGAGCAACAGCATAGGTTTAGGGTTTAGGGTTGGGGGGAGCCCTTTAAAGAAGCCTTCAAGGAACCCTTAAAGGAACCCCCTATCCCGTTAAATAGAGGAACCCCTAAAGATCTCTGTAAAGGAAGCCCTAAATTTAAAACCCAAGAGATCCCTTCAGGAGACCTTTAAAGAACCCTCCGCATCGTCGAGCATCCCTTATAGACCCCTTCCAGGAACCCTTCGAAGATCCCTAAAAGATCCCTTAAGGAGCCCTTTAAAGAACCCTTAAGAAAAAGAAACCCAAGCTGCACATCGTCGAGCGCCGGCTCGTCTGGGTACTTCTTCGCGAAAGCATCCAGGAGGGCTTGCACACCTCAGCGGGGGGGTCCCTTCTCAGGTTTTAGGGTTTAGGGTTTCTGGGCGTCCTTTAAGGGATCTATAGAAACTCTCTACTTTAGGGCCCCTTTAGGGGCACACTTCATAACAAAGTCTATCAGGGGTACGATAGTAATATCGCTTGAGAGTTTCGGATTTAGGGTTTGTAGGTTTAAGTTGCAGGGTTCAGCTTCCGGGAATGTGGGAAGGTGAGAAGCACTGGCTCCTCGTAAGTCATCCTATAAGGATATCCTTTAAGGGTTCCCTAAATCCTAAACCCTAAACCTAAACCCTACCTTTAAGGGTTACTTTAAGGGATCCTTTAAAGCATCTCTGAGGGAGAATAGGCTTCCTGTCAGGGATCTATAAGGGAAAGTGGGGTTCAGCGCTCTTCTATAGTTATGAGGGATCCTTCAAGGGTTTCTTTTAAAAGGAAATGTAAGGGGTTAGGGTTCAGCGGGTAGAGGGTCTTTAGGTTGAGGTATAGAGTTTAGGGTTTGGGATTCTACCTCGACTGTACAGCGTTCTCTAAGGGGGTCAAAGAAAGGGGTGCTGTAATGGTTTATGAGTATGGGGGGCTTCATAGCATGCCTCAGAGACATTCTATAAGGGCTGCTGTCATGTAGGGGTTATTGTAAGTGTTTCCATACGGGCTACGACACTTTAGGAAAATCTCATGGGTTTTTGTAGGCTTCGTATTTCTGGCTCCAATTAAGAGTCCATGTTGCCGTGTAGTCTATACAACACACCCAGTGCCTAGGGCCCCGAGCAGAGAGGTTAAGGCTCTTTGTTGCCCAGTACGCGGCACCAGCAGCATCCCCGCTCACCATGTCAGGTGTGACATTCTCAACACAAAAATCTCAAATCGATACCTAGACCAAGCCTGTAATTTTGGGACTCAAGTACCTGGAGACTCCTCCAAGGCCTTACCGATAGGCTCATACCCTGCCGCTTTTTTGGGGTACCCACTTTTCAAAAAGGGTAGGGTACGAGCCTCGAGGTAGTATATACTGTATAACCCTTACCCCTGCATCCTAACCCCAAAACCGTCGGGGCCAAGCAGGGTTCGAAAGGTTTGGAGAGCTTGCACCAGGGTTTTTAAGGTTTGGACTTCAAAGGAAATCTAGATGTCTCTATGGCTCTGAAAAGGAGGCTTTCGTGGCTTCTCTTGTAGTTCTGCGCTTTCGAAGAGGGGCTCGTTTTGAGCATGCGGGGTTGTTTACAGGATTTAAGCCCTCGGCACTGTCTGGAGTCACATGCATGCCTACTTGTCGGGTATCATGGGGCACTACAAGGTTAACCGTTTTGGTTATCTAGGGATTATATAGAGACTATACTACCCAAAAAAGGTTAAAGGCTTCCTACTCGACTACTAAGCATGTGGGCTTAGGGTCTTTCATCTGGGCTCCCCAACGCTTCTTGTTGTTCTGCGGGATGTGCTTGCCGTCCCAGAAGGACTTGGCAGAGCGTGCTTGGGTGGGCTTCTACGAGTGACAAGGAATTGACTCCTTATAGTCCTTACGTAGATGAAGGATCTCATTCTTTTCGGGTCTACATGAAAGTCTCCTAGTTCTGAAACTCCAAATTCTATGCATCTGCACCAAAGGGTTGCATCTGCACCAAAGGGTTGAGGTCATGAGGTTCAGGGTTAGGATGACGGCTTAGGGTGTAGGGTTTGAATCTTGGGAAGCACTGATGCCAAAGCCCGCACAGCTCTGAGTTAGGTTTCGGATATCAGCAGAGATCTGAGAAACTCAGCATCCCTGCTTTAAGCGTTACAGTTCAGGGTTTAAGGTATCTTAATTGTCGTCAGGGTTTAGGTTTGGGGTCGAGTGCCTAGGGCTCAGTCGCGCTGGGTGGCAATATTGGAGTTTCCGACAAAAGGGGTACCTTATTTTGGGGTCCTTACATTAAGGATGCTACTATTTAGGGTACCAGACTAGGGTCACCTATTTTCGGAAGCTCCCATATTGAGTTTCCCAAACTCTGACCTGAAGCCTATACTTGAGCATGTGCAGACTAAGGGTCCATGTGCCCAACTAGTATGTACATAGGCCCTGAAGTACCTTCATAGGGACTACTTGAACGCCAGAGTATATACTATTTGGGTACCATGGAGCCTTGTACCCTAAACCCTGTAGAACCCTTCTGAACCCCTTAAAAGAACCCTTAAAGGACCCTCATGGACCCTCCCTTAGGGAGAGCATCCAGTTCTCTAGTCATCCTGTGGCTAAAAAGTCGTAAACTCAAAGTCCCGCCCCGGCTTTAGTTTTGAGGGTTTGGGGTTTAGTTTTTACCTGTATCCCGAAACCCTACAAAATAGTAGGTCATGACCCCTTACTAAAAGGGTCTGACCCTTAAAACGGTAGGGTTTCGGATCCCCAGGTAGGGTTTACAGTTAAGTTTAGGATTACGTGGTAGTCGACATCTGGGTTTTGGGGGTCTCAGGGTCTGGGGTTAAGGATTGCCTGTAGCAGCCTAGGGTTTAGGGTTTAGGGTTTAGGGTTTAGGGGTTTAGGGTTTAGGGTTTAGGGTTTAGGGGTTTAGGGGTTTAGGGGTTTAGGGTTTAGGGTTTACTGTTTCGACTGGTGTCTGTGATGTCGTCAGCAGGGTTCATGCGGACACCCAGCACAGTAGTAGCATCATGGCGGCTTGGACTTCGGAGCGCAGGAGTTCATGCATCTGCCCCTTATAGGTAATACGGCAACACTCACACAACCAGAGGACAAGCCGCTATCGCCGAGAACAGGTTCGTCTCGAAGCTACGATGAGCATAGTGCATGATCAAATTTGCAATGAACTGTGCTGGTCGGAGGCTACGAACATGCCAGCAACACTAAGAATATGTTCAATTCTGAACATGAGCCGTCGTGCTCGCAGCAGCAGTAGCAACAGCGGCATTCGTTGTCTCAGTGGGAGTGGTCGTGGAAGTGGTCATCGTAGTGGTAGTGCCAGTGGCAATAGTAGTTGTAGTGGTGATGGTGGTAGCGGTCGTGCTAGTGGGAGCAGCAGAAGTAAGTGTAGGAATTGTTGTTGTTGTTGTTGTTGCTGCGGTTCTGTGACATCGGCAGCAGTAGATTCAATCGCAGAGGAGTTAGCTATGTACAAGTCGTGTCGATGTCCCCTACATCAGTGGTGATACAGAAACTTGAAGAGTTTCGGCTCCAAGCTACATCAGCAGCAGAACCAGGAGACATCAGCCAATAACGATCACCACCACCACCACCACCACCAGTCTCCCCACCATGACCAGCACCACCTCAAAACCGATGTCGAGGCCCCCAGCCATGTGGATACCCTTGTCGCAGGTCCATGGCATGCTCCTTCGGCCACAGGTTTATCGAGCGGCCAGGGTCTATCGAACGGGGTCTACAAGAGATCTATAGTAGGGTTCTATTAGTAAAGGGGCCTTACAAGTTGGCATAGGGTCTTGGGCCAGGGTTTATCGAATCAAAGGCAAGTACAGCTGTTTAGCAAGCGCGACAGCCTACGCCTCTAACCTAAACCCTAAACCGTGTCTGACCCTAAACACACAAAAGGCCCCTTTGCGGGCTGTCGGAGGACCAGTATAGGGTTTAGGGTTTAGAGGTTTACGGCTTAAGTTTTAAAGCCATCTGAGGGTATTAGGGTTGACGGTACTTCGGTTTAGGGTTTAGGGATAAGGTTCTCGGGTATTGGGGGTTTAGGGTTTAGGGTGTCCGGTAGATTCGGGGGCACCTGGCCCTTCACCCTTCAAGCATACCCACTTAGGGGCTGAGTGCCCTAGCCCAAACGAGGTTAACCTTTTCAATGATGGTAGGATTATACAAACTCCAAAAGGTTAGAGGTTGCATACTCAGCTATTAAGCCCCGGAAAAAAACCCAAGCTACAATCAAGTCATCTCCGTCTCAAACATGCCAGCCCTGGGTGATATACAGCCTCAGAGGGCCTTTGGCATAGGGCCTAGGGTCTAATAGAGGGGCCTTAATAATTAGATTGGGGTAATGGGGGTTTATTGTATTGTAACCATAATAAGGAACTCCCCAAAATAGTATAGGTGGTTATTAATAACTGATGCCCTTAAAAAGGTCTTCGGCGTGAGCTCTCCGGTATGCACTGTGCCACTCTTGTCCTGCAAGTACCTTGGCCATAGCCCAAGCCCGCGACATACCTTGGTGCACACAGCTGTGCAAACATCTGCCACGTTGTTACCTTTAGTAGCAAGATCACCTGTGAAAGATCCATGCCAGACTCTAGCACATACCTTTCAAGATCCAAGTGCTACCGCATTTGTGCGGAGTTGCCGGCAACGAGCAATCGTGCAATGCTGTTATTGGATCACGAAGTTGGATGTTGGGATGCTGAGCGGATCTGTGCCGTAAACTGTATATACATGAACTCAATTCCGTAGCAGTTCTGCGTCTGGTTTGCCTTTACGACGTGGGTGGTTGTCAAAATTATAGTCCCTTTTTGGGTCCTTCATATATTAACGGCACAGAATATTTAGGGTACCCAAAAAGGGACCCTAACTTTGACAACCACCCACGTATTTTTTCAGAGCGTATAGGGCCCAGTGTCCCAGCCTGTTGGTGGATTCTTATATCGAGTGTTGAAAGCACGCGTGTGTCAAAGGGGAAAAGGAGGGACCCTTAATGCCTTAATGGGGACCCCTACCTATAATGGGCTATATAATGGGTATATAATGGCTATATTAAGGGTATATACCCAGGGGTCCTTATTAAGGGTCCCTCCTTTTACCCTTGGAGTGTTACCCTAAACCCTAAACCCTAAAACCCTAAACCCTAAACCCTATTGAAAGTGCTCGTGTGGTCTAGACGGGCAAGAAAGCACAGGCCATAAGCCAAGCATGGGCCTCAAAGTGATGGCATGCTATAGGTGAGAAGGGAGTTTCCGAAATTAGGGGTGGCGTATTGTGGAGTCCTTATAATAAGGATCCCCCTATTTAGGGCTATATACTATATTAAGGCTCCCTACTTTCGGAAGTCCTTATAATAAGGATCCCACTATTTAGGGCTACCCCCCTATTTTCGGAAACTCCCAGAAGGCGCAAGAGACACTAAAAGCCAGGGCTTCCACTCTTTGCCGCCTCCCCGGACGAAGCCATAGTAGTCAGTCAGGCCGACCACCTCCTGTAATATGGGGGCCTTAATGGTTACCTATACTATTTTTTGGGGGTTCCGTTTGTAAAATCAATCATGGTATCACCGGGCCCCGAAACCCTATTCTAATAAATAAGGCCCCCATCGTACGCGATTGCGATGTGCTTGAATTTTTGGTTGTTACTACTTCCTCGAGGTGGGTGCTTGAATTTGTTGAGGCTTTTGTTTGTTGTACTGAAGCAAGACAGTTAACTAATCAGGGACCTATTTTATGATATTACATGCCACCGAAGTGTTTGCTCAAGGACTTTGTTGGGTTTTGCACAAGCTGACAAACGGTTTCCTGAAAGGTTCCTGCTGCAGTTCACTGACTGCGTCGCCCTAAACCCTAAACCCCTAACCCGAAACCCCTAAACCCTAAAACCGTAAACCTTCAACCACCCCAAACCCGAAACCCCTAAAGCCTAAAGCCTGAAACCCTAAACCCTCAACCCTAAACCCCAAACCCGAAACCCTGTAGATCCCTTTAAAGGAGTCCTTATAGATCCCTTTACAGGAACCCTTATCTAGGATACCCAGTAACCTAAGAATAAAAAGGCCTCTCTTTTTGGTATTGGGTAACTTTATAAGGAACCTAGGACTACAAAAAGGGAATAAGGGTACTACTGGGCATCCTAGTTATAGATCCCATTAAAGGAGCCCTTATTAAGTCGACATGGAGCCCGGTGAGGCTTCTGCGTGGTTTCAAGGCTACAGATGGGAGTTTTTTTGCCCAAAATCAGGGGTGCCTTCGTTTGGGGTCCTTGTGATAAGGATCCTACTATTTAGGGTACCATATTAGGGTCCCCTGTTTTTCGGAAACTCCCAGATGGGTGTGGGGGCCTTTGTAATTAGAATAGGGTTTTGGGCCTTTTTAGGGTGTATAGAGGGTTTAGGGTTTAGGGCTTAAGATCAAAATGTTGGTCCCTGGGATCCAACAAGGGACCGTGAGCCTCTAGGCAAGCCCTTAAAGCCCTACTCTAGACAGGTTCAGGCTGTTCGAACAGTAGGTTTAATTAGGCGGAGTGACTATGCGGATTTGGACAAGTCTCGCTTGAGACTGAGAGGCGGCCCGGGCAGAAAGTATCTAGTACTGCCTCATGCTTCTTACTCATCTTCTCTATCTCAGTATATAAGTAGGCCTTCAGGTCATAATTTACATTTTAGGGCTGTAGTCGAAATCGAGGTTAGGCGTCCCCCATCTGAAGAATTGTGATCTCCGAATCCTGCAATCAAAATCCGTGCTTAAAGGATCATGTGACCTAAGGTCACTATACTCATAACTACTTATACGGCTGCTTATAACCCCATTAAGGTAACTATAACCTTACCCACTCGGTCCCATGATCGTCCAAGACCCGAAACTCCCTCAACCTTGAGGAATAGATTTTAAATCACCTACAGGCATTCTTGAGTTAAAGCATATCGGAAGATCTGTACATGCCCGAGGGTCATCGACAGTGACAAACCCCTTGGGCTCGTAGGTGTAGGTGCCTCGGGAGCGCGGACTCGGTACGTTTGATGATATACATCCTGCACTACCCATAATAAGGAATATACCATAACTCCCATAGTTTAGGGTCCTTAAGGTAATGCAGGATTCATATCATCAACAGTAGTAAGGGCTTAGAGTAAGGTGCAGGACCTACTTGTTGGCTATGTACACACAGCAGGCTAGTGTTTCAGGGCTCCGGGATCTTTATTTTCGGGTTTAGGGTGTCATGGATGGGGAGTTTAGGGGTTAGGCTGTTAGGAGTTTTGGGTTTTTAGGTCGGTGGCTTAGGATTCTAGGAGTTTCGGGTTTCGGAAGCAGAGTGGCTTAGGGTTTCGGTAACAGAGCAAGAGCATCGGTATCAGCAGCTGCAGGCTGACGGTTTAGGCTCTGGGATTCAGGGATTAGGGTTTCGTGAAGCTACTCGCCAGACGGCTTTCAAAAGGTAGGCTGGGCATAACGTAGTGCTGCATAAGGCTTTATGGGGGTTGTCAAATTCTCGATTGTGGGGGTCTGGAAGGCTTGACGGATAGTTACGCGTAGGGTTGCCACTGGATTGCATGAGGATGTGTAAAGTGGTTCTTGTATTTTTCGGTAGGAGTCTTTGGTGCATGGGAAATAGAGTTACAAAAACGGGAACCTGACAAAGATGCAAAGGGGGTGGCTTGCTTGACTTATTAAAATCCAACTAAACTTCCGTTTTAACCCGACTGCCCTGATACTTATAAGAAGTACGGAGCAACCACAGCTGTGTGAGTTTGTTATAAAATAATGAGAATCAAACCCAAAAAACAAAACCGCTGCAAAAGCAACCACGAGCTTCCATGTTATACGCTCATACAAAACCTATAATAGCCCTAAACCCTAAGCCCTAAACCCTAAACCGTCTAAACCCTAAGCCCTTAACACTACAGACCCAAACACTACAAACCGGAAGCCCCAACACCAAACCCAAACCCTAAACCTCAAACCTTCATTAACGGATTCGGGAAGGTCTCTTTGTAGATCCCCTTAAAGGAACCCTTGAGAACCTCTTTAGACCCCTGTTAAAGAACCCTTAATTACAGACCCCTATAGATCCCGTTAAAGGAACCCTGAATGAAGGATCTCCTATAGATCCCTTTATATAAAGGAACCCTGAATGAAGGATCTCCTATAGATCCCTTTATATAAAGGAACCCTTGATGAAGGATCTCCTATAGATCCCTTTATATAAAGGAACCCTGAATGAAGGATCTCCTGTAGATCCCTAGGAACCCCGAATGAAGGATCTCCTGTAGATCCCTTTGAAGGAACACTGAATGAAGGATCTCCTCTAGATCCCTTTAAAGGAACCTGTAAACATATGCCCAAAACTGCGTTCGGGCTGCAGTCGCCCGAGCCGGTGGGCTCGCCGGAACAGGCGCCTCCCGGCTGATGCTGCACACACCTCGCGTTTAGGGTTTAGGGTTTGGGGGTTTAGGGTTCAGGGTTTTGGGGTTTAGGGTTTAGGGGTTTAGGGTTTTGGTGTCTAGCTACCTGGAGGTTCATAGGACTTAGTAAGTACAGTTCTAAGTACCTTAACTTATAAGTATAGTTACCTTATTGATAACCCCAATTAAATTACTACGTCCCATGGACCTTTAAGTAGGGTTTAGGGGTTTAGGGTTTTGGGATCCTTAACCAAGAGGGTCCACATACACTACCATTATGGAATTAGGTCCCCAAAACCATAATGGGGATGGTCTTTTGGGGCCTAATTCCATAATAGTAGTGTATATGGACCCTCTGGGTAAGGGTTCCTTTTAGGGATCTAGAGTTATGGGGGAAGTTTGGGTTTCGGGTTGATTATACTGTTTTCTTTAACTGCTTGCAGTGTTTTGAGGGTTAACAGTTTTGGGGTTTTCTTTAACTGTTTGTAGTGTTTTGAGGGTTAAGAGTTTTGGGATTTGGGGTTCAGGGCTTGATTCAGGGCTTGAGGTTTAGGGTTTATTATCTTTTCTTTTTGTTCTTGCTGTCTGCAGGGTAGTCTTGTTAGGTGCTTCTGTTTAGTCTGTGTCAGGTACTTTCTGTATTGCTTGTTTCCTGCATTGCTTTGTTTGTGTTTGGTGTGTGTGTGTGTGTGTGTGCGTGTATATTCTGAGCTATTGTCTGTGTTTGTGGTTCGGTGGTGTGCTACTGTCTGGTTTTGTCTCCTAAACCCTACACCCCTAAGCCTAAACCCTAAACCCCTAAACCTGAGGGGTTTCGGTGTTTCCGATCAGAGAGCTTCAGAGTTTGGAGCTGCTTGGCTCTCGGCTCTGCTTGTTTAACGGGCTGTAGGCTTTTACGGTTCCTTTAAGGATTCTATATAGTAGAAAGCCAGAAAGTTGGAACATGGCTTTGGGAGGATTAGTGCTAGGATCCCTTATACTTCACCTTAAGGGTATGAGGACAATCATGTTCCAACTTTCTGGCTTCTACTATAAGGGGCTACTGTCAGGGTACTACAGGGGTTTAAGGTTCATTGTTTCAGTCGGTTTCGGCTGCTGCTCGTTTGGCCGTCGGGTTTTTGAGCTTGACTCAACATTTCAATGTGTTTCGGCCTCTGCTGTTTGGGCTTACCTGGAGATCCAAAAACCTGCCGTTTTAAGGGTTCGACCCTCGAATTATTAAGGGGTCATAACCTACTATTCTATAGGGTTTGATGTCACAGGTATGGCTTTGGAGTTAAGGGTTTACGGGTTTTGGGTTAACAGCGCCGGCTTAGACTTGTGTTATGGGTCAAGTGCTGGATGGAGACAGCAAAGGTTCAGGACCTGGGGCCCCTAAACCCCTAAACGCAAAACCCATGATCTTAGGGTTTAGGGGATTAGGGTTTAGGGTTTAGGGTTTAGGGGTTTAGGGTTTAGGGTTTAGGTTAACCCAAGCCCACAAAACCCCCAAACCCCTACACCCATAAACTCTTAAACCCATAAATCCATACACCCTTAACCCTGACCCCCCCCCAAGCCCAAAACTTCTTAACTCGTGAGTGCTGCCTTAGCCGGGCTTTTCTTACTACCCCAATAAGCCACAGAAATGAAAGGATCAACTTTCAGATTCCTACTAAACTATAAGAACCTGAAAAAATTTTCAATGCTAGGTATTGCGGATCTAAGGTAGATCCCTTAAAGATGCCCTTAAAGGAACCCTATAAGCCCCTATGGAACGTAAGGATCCCTTTAAAGGTTAGGTATTGGGGATCTAAGTTTCAGAAGGACAGGATGCCAGTTGTCGTGCTTCTTGTAGCTCTTGGTGAAGCATGGGCCAGGGAAGGAGTACCTGCGGGCTTTAGGGCTTCGGGTTAAGGTTTAAAGGTGTAAGCGTTTAGGGGTAGAGGGTTTGGGGTTTAGGGTTCTTTTTTTAGGGTTTGGGGTTTAGGGTTTAGAGTTTATGGCTTTAGCTTTTGGGGTTACTTATGGATTTAGGGTTTATGGTCTCTGTGCACGACTTCACGGTTAAGGGTCTAGGGTACAGGGTTTAGGGTTTTTTCAAAGGGCGCTCAGTTCCTGACCTGCTCCTTGAGAGGCCGCGAAAAGGGTTACATCTGGGCTACAGGATTGAGGATTTACAGTTTAGGGTCAGTTTCGAGGCGGGTCCAGGGTTTGTTTTGGGCTTCAGGCATTTTCTTCAGGGTTTACACACGTTATACCCAGACCCCCGGGAGGATCTAGAAAGTAGATCCCCTAATTTGGGGCCCTGTACTACGAAGGGTACTTTATAGGAACCCCCATAAAGGGATCTACTTTTTGGATCCTCCCGGGGGTCTGGGTAAGAGCCAAGGTCTGTTCAGAGTTGGTGGCTGCAGGGTTTCGAGCTCCGGACTCCGGATGCAGATGCGCCAGAGGGCCCATATATGCTGCTATTATGGAACTTATGGAATTAGGACCATCCCTAATATGGTTTTGGGGGTCTAATTCCATAATGGTATACATGTAATATGGACCCTCTGGGTAGTACAACCTCCATCTTCCACGCTTTCTGCCAGGATTGAACTTTTCTGGCGAAACTCATGGATGCTTTCTCGCTAGACCATACCCTGTCCCTTATAGTAAGGGGTTGCTGCCCAGCCTGACCACCGAACCACTTGAAAATCTCAACAAGCCCCTGAAGCCCCGAACACTGAGTCCAAACCCCTAAACCTCCAAACCTTGAGCCCGAAAGCTGTGAACCCTGTAGCACCAAAAAACCTAGACAGCAAGCTCCGGTTCTGCGGCACCAAACCGCATTGGGATAGTACTTGGAATCGGCGAACTGGGTTGTGGGATACCTGTCATTGCTGGCACTTTTGGGATGCTTCGGGCAGCTCTATACAGATCTATACGGGTTCTATGAGGACTGCAAGGTCTTAGGGTCTAGGGCTGCATTGCAGGACTGGTTCATGCTGTTTGCTAGCACTTTGGGTTACGGGTTTAGGGCCTTGGCCCAAAATCCTCGATGCTTTTGCGACTTGCCTGTCCTTATAGCTTGGTCCACATACCCATCAAAGATATACTCCGCTCCCAAAGTGTCTTTATAGGGAAACATAGGAAAACACCTTCAAGGTCTAGTCTAGGCGTACATATATGTATAACACATAAAGATCTATGTGTGAGTGTAAATACATATGTATGTATATATATATATATATATACACATGTGTGTATAATGTGTATATACATATCCATACACATATATACACATGTTACAGAGGTACATGGACCCTTAGGGACTAAGGCAGAAACGGATGTTGGTGCCGAGAGCGTTAACTGGCTGTTACCCTTGTCCTAGGCTCCCCAGGCGCTCCGGGAAAAAGGATTACCCGTACTTAGATGATCATACTCCCAAAGGCTCCATGTACTCTTATAGTAGATACTTATGCCTTAAAGGGGTCCCTATATAAGTACTTTAGGGATCTAGTAAAGGATCATTACTAGAGTTTTAAATAAGGTAACTACACGTATATGTACTATAATCCCAATTAGGGTACTTATAACTGTACTTACTAAGTGCTATGATCCTGCAAGTAGGCCCCATAGTAGTTGCTTTGGGGCTTATTGTTAGAATCCCATAAGGTATTCACAAAAAGGAACTACTATGGAGCCTATGGATAGTGCCCTAAACTCTAAACCCTGAACCACTCTAAAGCGAAATCTGCTGTTTCGGAGATCAGCGATAGCTTTAGGCCTGAGGTGGTGAAACCCTTAACCCAAAACTATACTGAACTTAGAACCCTAGCAAACATTGTAATTCAGGCTGTTTCTTAGCGGTTATAATAACCCAAAATTTAGAAATATTTCTAAGTGCCCCAAAGAAAACCCTAAACCCTAAACGCCCTTTTGCTGCAGGTTCACACACTCCAAGGCGAGTCTTCAGACTAGGACTGTGTGTGTGTTTCCCTAAGGGTCCAGAATACCTAGGGGTTCCTTTAAAGGGATCCTTAGGGGTTCCTTTAAGGGATCTATAGGGTTTAGGGTTTAGGGTCTAGGGGGACTCTAATATCCCTTAACTAAGGCATATTCCCCAAGGGTCCATGTACCCATATAGAGATACATGAGCCCCCAAAGTACCTATATAGGGACTACATTAAGGCCAATGTATATACTGTATGAGTACATGGACCCTTAGGGTTTGGTCTTCGGCTTCAGCCTTAACAAAACCTGTGGATCCAAAAATCTACCGTTTCAAGTGTTAGACCCTCTAATGAAGGGGTCATAACCTACTATTTTGTAGGGTTTGGGGATACAGGAAGTTACTGAACCCTAAACTCCTAAACCCTAGACCCTAAGTCCTAAAAACTATATCTTAATTTCCTAGATCCTAAACCCTGAACCCTAAATGCCCTGAGAACGACTGGAGCTCCTATCCCGCTCCGACTGAGGCGCTCGAAGACTTTGTTGCAGCCCACGAAGTAGCCGTACCTCAAACCGGAGTTTAGGGTTCAGTAACTTCCTGTATCCCCAAACCCTACAAAATAGTAGGTTATGACCCCTTAATTAGAGGGTCTGACACTTGAAACGGTAGATTTTTGGAGTCGAAGCAGCATACTAGGGGTCGTTACCCATCAAGAAACAACATCCCGGGCCCGAAACTCCTGGATATGAGAGTTTCCGAAAAGAAGGGTACCTCATTTAGGGGTCCTTATAATGAGGTTCCTACATTTAGGGTACTATATTAGGGTCCTCGATTTTCGGAAACTCCCATATTGCAAACCAAGCTTAATCAGCCAGTAAGCACGGCAAGCTGAATTGCAACTTCCGCCTGAACTGTTGGGATTCCGGACCTGTGTTTGAGCGTGTACGGTTTAGGGTTTAGGGTGTAGGGTTGATGCATACAAGCATCCTTTGTTGGAAATTCTGCAAACCGACTGAAAGCCCTGGCAACCTTGGCAAAACAACGGTAGTATTGAAGCCAAACTTTCCCTGACCCACATGCCATCCTAAACCCTGAACCCTAAACCCCTAAACCCTAAGCCCTAAACCCCTAAACCCTAACCCCTAAACCCTAAACCCCTAAACCCTAAACCCTAAACCCTAAACCCCTAAACCCTAAACCCTTTTGAAGCCAACTTCCTGAACCTTGGCCCGAAAAGCGTAACACCCTCCTACCCTGACTTACCCTGAACCGTGAGACACCGAACCTCACTACTCCCTGACACCGACTCCCAGGCCGAATATGTCATACCCTGACCCCTAAACTCTATACCCCGTTAGAAGAAACATAATAAACAACTATGTTTAGTATTCTCGTGGGTTTATAAGAACAAATATGAAAAAGAATTCCTAAGGAGACTATAGAACTCTATGAGTTATAAGAAAGGAGGTTAAGTACTTACAAGCCCCTCCAGACTCTGTTACCAACACCCTGCACGGCAATAATCCTCAGCAAGTTCCGTAGGCCCTCAACTACACCCCACTGCCCACCCCCCTAAACCCTAAACCCTAAACCCTAAACCCTAAACCCTAAACCCTAAACCCTAAACCCTAAACCCTAAACCCTAAACCCTAAACCCTAAACCACCCCACAGCAACCCTCAACCCTAGAAGCCTCTCTGTACTTTAAGCCAGGAGGCTTGTCATAGTCTTTGGCGCAGTTTCCCGGGCCCGTGCACTCACCGCTGTCGAAAGCATAACGCACTCCAAAATTCATGCCTGTGAAGGTCGGAGGATCGAATCCGATATGGAGGGTTTCAGGAATAAAGTGTCGATCGTGATGTGATTGATGTTGAGGAATGGCAATCATACTCCCAGAGGTGATGTCAAACACATCTGGACCATTGAAACGGTCAGCAACTATTAAGATTGAAAAGACAAGCTCCAATGCGAGTAGTACTCAGACCCTGCACCTAATATGTACCTGGTGATAAACCGGAAACATTTAAGTCTTAAGCCCCTTTTCGGATTGGCTTCTAAGCTGTCAGCTTCTACCTAGACCCTAAAGAACCTACCTTCTTAAGGACTTTCATAAGGAAACCATTACGAGGAGCCGTAAACAGGTGGGTTCTTTCGGGTCCAGGTAGGGCACAGGAGGAACGGAATGAAGGCTTGAAAGGAGTGGGGTCTTGAGCCCAAAGGGTCCTATGTACTGTTAGGGGGAATACTTCCCTAAGTCATAATAGTATTTCCGAATATGTAAACCCTACATTCTACTATATCGGTACATGGGGAGCCAGGCCAGAACCATGGGAGCTCCACGCCCTCAATTAATGCGTGACGCAAGGTTTCGGGTTGAGGCTTCTTGGGTTTTAGTCGTTTGTGGTCTCACTTCATTGAGACTCTGCAGCCTCGCAGTTCTTGTCGCAAGCTCTTTGGACCTTGTAGAGCAACATATGTTCTTATATGATCTTAACGGCCCTAGGGACGCACTAGGAGGAACTCTATATTGCAAGACATTGTGTTCTGTTTGTGTACGACCCTTCAGAAAGCCCCGAACCCAGCTTTTGTGCTAGTGGTAGTAATAACTTGAAAACAAAAACAGCATCCGGGGGCCAACACCTAACCAAACGAAGTAACCCCTGCCTGTAGTCTGCATTGTCGTTGGTTTTGTTTGGGTTTGACCGATTAATTACATATTGTTATATTACCTTATATGTATAATAAGGACCCTATAAACTATCCCCCAAAAAAGACTGCAACGGAGACTGTAGGTAAAGCCTTCCGACACGATACGCTCAATTAAAAAGATCTCGCAAACCCTCGCGGCCTTTGTCGTACAACGGTGTCGGGGGCCGGTACTGAACCTGGACGGCTTCAGCCGTGCACTTAAAGGATCATGGGACTTAGTAACTAGGGTTATAAATAGAGTAACCATACTTATAACTACTTATAACCAGGAGTTTTCCTTTGCACCCTTAGGGTTTGTACCCTTGGGTTTGGGTCCCTAAACCATGGCATGCGGCCTTAATGGGGGTATTCGAGACCCCAAATCTAGGGTTACAACTTCAGCCGCGCAGTGCTTGGAGGGTCGGGGGACTTAGTAAGTAGGCAACAAGTAGACTTATAAGTACCCTAACAGGGATCCTAATTGGGGTTGTGATACTTGTCAGTCTATAAAACAACTACATACTAAGTCCCCCGACCCTAAGTGGTGTCCAGACCCCGGGAGGATCCAACCCTAAGGCTCAAAATAACGACAAAGCCTTAGCTAGTATGGTCTTTGGACCCAAACGCCTAAAACAAAAACACGAGTCCGTAGCACGCTATATAGGATAAAACCCTATAAACGCTAAACCCCTAAGCCGAGGTTTTTACATCCTCTGAGTGTCCGGGGGTCGAGAATCTCAGACCTTACGCCCTGAAACTGCAGCGAAACCTTCGCCCCTACTTAGCTTGTAACATGTTAACCCCAGGCCCCAAATGCTAAATCCTAAACCTTAAACCCCTAAACCCTAAACCCTAAATCCTAAACCCCAAACCCAAAATCCTAAACCCTAAACCTCAAAGCCACGCACCCAACTCAAGCGCGAATCCCAAACTCGGAATTCGAACCCTTCCAAGCCAGAAGCCCTGAACGCTATAAGCCCTACCTGTGACCCCAAACCCTACGAAATAGTAGGTTATGACCCTTTGATTAGAGGGCAGCGCCGTTAAAACGATAGGTTTTTGGACCCCCGGGTAAACCCTAAGCACTAAACGTCAAACCCTATATAGATCCCTTATAGGAACCCTTACGGGAATCCCTAAACCCCTAAACCCTAATCCCAAGCCCAAAGAATCTTCGAGGTTTCGAAGCCGGAAAGCTCTAGGCTTCGAAAATTTGGGGAACCTTCCCGACACAGAGAGAAAGGGATAATAATATCAATAACGACAATAGTCTGGGCTTTTAGTATCCAGGGAGAAAAAAGTATGAACTTTTATTTCATAATGGTTCCTTTACAAAAAGTATTACCTGGGGATCCAAAAACCTACCGTTTTAGGGGTTAGACCCTCTAATTAAGGGGTCATAACCTACTATTTCGTAGGGTTTGGGGTCACAGGTAGAGTATGGCACTCCAAAGCCCGGTATCAATGATGTAGATATGGCGGTATAGGCTTGCCGTCTCCCAGCCAAGCTACTTGGAGGAGCATGGGACCTAGTAACTAGAGGGATAGAAGCACCTTAACTAGCACCCACGGCTTCGGGGTTCTAGTTTCGGATCGAATGCCAAAGGTTTTAGATCAGGGGGATAGTTTCGACGCCCCAGTTTCGGCACAGCAGGGAATCAGTTTCGGGACGCCGGTTTGTCAGTTTAGGAGGGCGCTGTGGCCAGTTTCAGTCCGATTCTTGCAAGCCTGGGGCAGAAATAACCATGGCATGAGACCGAAATCGACCATCTAAACCCTACCGGGGGATCCAAAAACCTACCGTTTTAAGGGTTCTACCCTCTAATTCAGGGGTCATAACCTACTATTTTGTCGGGTTTGGGGAAACAGGTAAATAGACCCCCCTTAAGGAACCTTCATAGATCCCTTAAAAAACTCTATAGATCCCTTTAAAGGAACCCTAGGTAGATCCCTTTAAAGGAACCCTTATGGGGAAACAGGTAAGCCCTAACCTGATCCGAAACTGTTCCGGACCATGTTCCGAAACTCGGCCCTGAAACTCAGCACCGAAACCGGGGTTTAGGGTTTAGGGTTTAACTAACATCGAAAACCCTGAAATTGACAACTTCCCCTTGATTTAGGGCTATGTAATTATACATAATGACGAGTATGGTTAGCGTACTTGCCTATAACCCTAGTTACTAAGACCCCTTGATTTAGGGCTATGTAAGTCTATGTAATGACGAGTATGGTTAGCGTATTTACCTAGAGCCCTAGTTACTAAGTCCCATGATCCTTTAAGTAGATCCCGCAACCCTGCTCATTAAATGGAACACTGGCAGATGCTACCTCAAACAATCCCTGAATGAACATTTTCAACACGGGGGCAACCTGCGACAGACCCCATCCAGCAGCAGCCGTGTGATAAGGATAGCCTGAGAAAACGATCCCTAACTATCGGAAATCCACATGTGGGACATCAGAGTCCATTTTCTTCGGTAGTTCTATATAAACCAACCCTACCTCAACCGACTCAACACTCAACGACTCTAGTGCTTCCTGAGAATACCTACAATCCCCATATAGGGTTGGCATGAAGGTAGGCCGCTGTAACGCTTAATTCAGCACGGAAAAGGAGGGTCTAACACCCTAAACCGAAACCCGAAACCCTAAACCCTAACCGAAACCCGAAACCCAGAGCCCAAAGCCCCGAACGTTGAGGAGTTGGTAGTGTGGGGCTTTTGAGTGCAAAGGTGTTAGGGGTTTAGGGATTAGGGTCTTAGGGCTGTTGCGCGATTGGGGATTAGGGTGAGAGTAGGGTTTTAGGGTTTCTGCTTGTCGGAATTCCGCTCCCGGCTCTGGGTTTGCAAAATACCAAACCCCTAGAAACCGGTTTAGGGTTTAGGGCTACTTGTTGGGTATCATGGGGAACTAAGGGTTAACCTTCTTGATTATTCAGAAGTTGTATAGGGATTATACTACCCCAGACAGGTAAAAGGTTACCTACTATTCTACTAGGTACTTCTTAGTCTTTAAATCCGCCTAATGTCTATGACACCCTCTAGCAATTCTGTTGAAACTTAATGAAGCTCCGCTGTGGGGTTAAGCCGAAACTCCTTGAATCGAACGATCCGGGTAATGCTGAACTTCCTTGGTGTGAAGATGACGACCTGAGGCGCGATCACGAGGGCATTCGTAGTCTCTCGCTTAGGGTGTCATGAATACAGGATTCAGTATTTGGGGGCTTAGGGCTTTGGATTGTTAGTGTTTGGGATTAAGGTTCAGTGTCAGGGCCTGTTCGGCATTGCGATTTTACGATCCAGCGTTTGGGATTGGGCTTGGGGTTTAGGGTTCAGGGTTTAGGGAATGAGTGGGGTTCAGGTTTGGGGATAGCGGACGTGGGGACTCCACCCAGATGCAGCCATGAGCAAACAACATTGGTGCATCTTTGTATGTGGTTGTCCACTTAAGTTACCCCAAACCCTAAACCCCACAGCCTAAACCAAAATCTAGACCCTAGAAATCCAAAGAAGAACGGAGCCCCGTACATCTAAGAGTCCAAAAGCTCTTCCTGGGGTTTACAGGGAACTCCAGAAAGTTGGAATATGGTTTCATGGTAGGATACCCTATAATTTACCATAGAAAGGTTAGGATAATCATATTCCAACTTTCTGGCTTTTACCTTAAGGTTTAGGATTTAGGGGGCTTGAGTCAACACTACGAACATCAATGTAAGGGCGTTATAGTAATCAGAATACGGTTTGGGGGGGGGTTCCTTATACTATGCTTATAAGGAACCCCCCAAAGATAGTATAGGTGATCCTTAAGGCCCCTATATCACACACAACTACTTGGAGGCCCTGAACCCTGGACCCTGGAACACACCCTGAAACCTTCACTGCAACAAAAGCTCTGGAACCGTAGTACACCATCCTGCAACAATCCTATTCTTCAACCTGCTATATATATATGCATATATATAACATATGTTATAGTGTATAACACAATTGTAAGTAGGTACATACATATGAATATATCTATATATCTATATATAATATATACTACGACCTCCATATGAACAAGACCAAGATAACAGAATCCTAACTCGGCTACATCCCTCGAGGCCGAAACCCTAATCCTGAACCCAACCCTAAACCTTTAAACCCCTCACTCCTAAACCCCGAAACCCCTACCCTAAGGGTTCAAGTACCCAAATATTAGGGTTTCAAGGTCCAAAAACCATTCAGAGTATTGGTATTGCGACCTAGAACCCTACTGTTTGGGTACTTGGACCCTCTGGGCTAGCCCAAAACCCCAAAACTCCCAAACCGTAAACCGCTCAACCACTGAAGCCCCAAAGCCCTAAACACCGAAACCCTGAAACCCTATATCGGGTTACCTCGTTGTGCAGGTACCACATGACACCTGGCAAGTATGCGGATCCTTATTGTAAGGGGTTGAGTACCCTAGCCCAAAAACTGTCAACCTTTTCCATTATGGTAGGGTTATGTAGACTCTAAACGGCCAAAGGTTACCCACTCAGCTACTACGTTTCAGGGTTCCTTCTATGAGTATCACAAGGGCTCCTTTGGAAGGTATCAAAGGTGAAGGTTCCTCGAAGAGCTCCTTCTACCGCAAGAGGTTGTTCAGTTAGGGTTTAAGGTTTAGAACTTAGGGTTTAGGGTAGTTTATTCATACGTTTGGGTTTGGTTCACGGCCGGCAAGACAAACCAAACATTCATAGTGTCTAGCGGCGTCAATTCACTGTGTGGATACTTCAGGCTTCGGGCTAGGGTATTGCGCTTTGTGAGCTTTCAGTGACTTGTGTTTGGGAGCTAAGGTGCTGGGTTGAAGTTTGGGGTTTGTGGTTCCTTAACCCGCGGCTCCTAGGTACCGTTATCCAAATCATAACAGAGATTCCGAAATAGAAACCCTACATTCTATGAGAAAAGAGCCTATGGTACCCATTAAATGGAAACCTTAAAGAAACCCCTAAGTTCTCCTGTGTAGGTACCTATAGGACTCTTTGGGAAAGGAAGGGGCCCCAAACCCTCGGCTTCCGTGCTATATGGGAGATTCCGAAAATTAAGGGAACTATCTTAGGGTCCCCTATTCTCAGAAACTCCCATACGAACCTGATTGAGGTACTCCGGGTCATTATGAGAGCTCTATAACTGCAGGGTCATACTGTTGATGATATGAATCCTACATTACCTTAAGAACCCTAAACTATGGGAATTAAAGTGTATTCCTTATTATGGGTAGTGCAGGATGTATATCACCAACCGTAGAATAAACTTTCTGTTACTTTAGCAGCAGTGAGGCCAGAGAGATTGTTGGTGAAGGGTCCTGTAGCCCAGAGAGGGGGTTAGGGTTTCAGGGTTTCGGTGTTTAGGGCTTTGGGGCTTCAGTGGTTGAGGGGTTTACGGTTTGGGAGTTTTGGGGTTTTGGGCTAGCCCAGAGGGTCCAAGTACCCAAACAGTAGGGTTCTAGGTCGCAACACCAATACTCTGAATGGTTTTTGGACCTTTCAACCCTACTATTTGGGTACTTGGACCCTTAGGGTAGGGTTTAGAATTCATAATCTTGGGTCGCTAGTAGGGTTCATTATATGGGTGGTTGTCAAAATTAGGGTCTTTTTTGGGGTCCTTAATGTAATGCGGCAGCTATTATTGAGGGTACCCCAAAAACGGACCCTAATTTTTACAACCACCCATTATAAATCCTACTACATCGGTCTTACCAGGGTTTCTCAATTCAGTTACCTATCAAACGGGAAAAGGAGAGACCCTTAATGGGGACCCCTACCCTATAATGGGCTATGTAATAGGTATATAATAGCTATATTAAGGGTATATACCTAGGGGTCCTTATTAAGGGTCCCTCCTTTTACCCTTGGAACCTACATTGGCCCGTCTTTCTCGGGGTATGTGAATCCGTGCCCCGAAGTCCCGGACTATCGGTACCTACTCGAAGGACCATGGGACAGTGTCTGAAGGGGTTGCTTAAAGGGTTCATGAAACGGCTCTGTAGATCCAGACCTAAACTAAACCTTCAATGCCCCAAAAACTCTAAAAGACGCGGGGTTGCTTAAAGGGTTCATGAAACGACTCTGTGGATCTAGACCTAAACTAAACCTTCAATACCCTCAAAACTCTAATGTAGCAGCCTTAACAATTAGAATAGGGTTCTGGGGCCCATGCTGCTAAAAAGTACCAGAAGGAACCACCAAAATAGTATAGGTAATTATTCAGGCCCCGATATTACAGGACACAGCTGCAGCCTCCCGCACTGGCAGCGTTGACGTTCTCCATGGGGTAGCTGTCAGGACTCATGGCACGATACCTTTGAGTTTCAGGCTCTACCTTAAGCCGGAATAACATACCTTTTTCAGGACTTATATAAGGAAATCATAATAAGGAACCCTAAAAACGTCGGTTATTCAGGGTTAAGGTAGCGCCTGAGGGTTTGGGCCTAGTGCCTCGGAGTAAGATCGCGCTTGTTTCGTAGCTCATAACCCCAAAGGCTCCATGTACCTTTATAGTAGATACTTAAGCCCCAAAGTAGTCCCTATATGGGTACTTTACTCTCTTCTCCAATAACCAGGCCCAAACAAAGTTCAAACTTTTTGAGCTAGACCAAATATGTAAAGCCAAAAAGTTTAAAGTTCTCCAATAGGCTAAGTAAGTTTAAGGCCTAAGTACCTACTATATGGGTACATGGAGCCTTTGGGAACATGATGCCTGCAGATTTTGGCTTTGCCGCCTCGTGCTCAGGGCATCAGGAAGTGGCAGAGATCGGAGTGTGCTTCTAACCTACCCAGACCCCTGCAGGCCCGTTGTAACAGCCGAAAACCTACCTTTTTAAGGGTTCTACTCTCTAATTAAGGGGTCATAACCTACTATTTTGTAGGGTTTGGGGTCACAGGAGTTCTAATTCTTTTCACATCCCCTATGTTAAGGGGTCTTTGGCCAATTTTGGATTTGCGACAGAGGTTCAGTGTTTCCGGGTCATGGTTCCGGCGTTTTGAAGCCTGAAGTGTCAACAGATGTAAAAGCAAAACAACTCATATGGTGTAGAGACGTAATACAGTTACAAGTTGGAACATATACTGATGATGATACAAGTCGTTGTTTGCTTTTGTTTTGTCAGGGCACACAAGCTGGAGTGGAGAAATGTTCTTCGCCTGGACCCCTTAATAAACCAACCCCACAGATCTTTTCCCCCTGTAGGAACCCCACAGAACCCTTTTGAGTCCGAGATGTGTAGAAACCCCAACTCCCAACACCCTAGCTCCTAAACACTACACCCCTGAACCCTACTTGGAGGTTCATGGGACTTAGTGAGTACAGTTATAAGTACCTTAACTGGGGCTATAAGTAATTATAAGTATCGTTACCTTACTTATAACCCCAGTTACTAAGTTCCATGATCCTTTAAGTAAACCCAAGGCCCCTAAACCCCTGAACGCCAGAGTCCGAGAGGCACGTAGACCCCTTAAATCAACCCTATAGATCCCTTCGAAATGAAGACTTGAAGATCCCTCCGTAGAGTAGACCCCACAAAGGACCCCTTAACTGAACCCTATAGATCCCTTAAAGGGACCCCTTCCGAAAGTCCCAGATGCACGTAGAGTTCTAAACCATAAACCCCTAAACCCCAAAACCCTAAACCCCTAAACCTAAACCCTTTAAACCCTTAACCCTAAACCCTAAAGTCCTAAACCCTAAACCCTAAAGTCCCAGATGCACGTAAAAGGTCAGGAGCGGAGCTTGGCTTGGACGACCGAGCGAGAGGACGTGCGGGTAGTAACTCGGCTCCCTATGGTTTTTTCACGTTTAGTTTAAGGCTCCTTTGAGAGGGCTGTGGTTTAGGATTTAGAGTTCAGGGTTGGTAGTATCTCGGCTCTCTATGGGTTTTTTATGTACTTTGATTTTAGGGCGCCGTCGGGTTCATTGATTGCATCTTGCAGTTTAATATGGGTGCCTAAATTAGTACTAATAACGTTCCCTAGGGTTCCTTATTATAGCCATTCCACAATACATGCCCCAAAACCCTATTTCAGCTATGACTTTAAGAGCTCTCTCTATGGGCTTCATAGGGTTTAGAGTTTTGGGCTTTGGGGGTTTGAGGGTCTGGCTGTTTAGGGATTCAATTCTAGGGCATGTCTTAGTAAGTAGGTAAGAAGTAGACTTATAAGTACCCTAAAAGGATCCTAATTGGGGTTATGATTCTATAAGTCTATAAAACTAACTACTTACTAAGTCCCCCGACCCTCCAAGCAAGCCACCTCCGCGAGACCCTAAACACCGCCCAGAGCACCCAATATCCCTTAGTTAAGGAATACCTTGACCCTGAATAGCCTACCTTTTTAGGGCTCCTTTTTGAACTTTCCTTATATAAGTCCTTAAAAAGGTAGGTTATTCCGGGTTAAGGTATGGCTTAAATCATATTATGAAGTCTCATAATTTAAGGTATATTCCTTAATTAAGGGGTATTGGGTTCTCTGGGCATCACCTAATCTGCGTTGAAACCTTTAGCGCTTTCAGAGGAGCCCTTTTAGAACACTGACCGGAACCCAAACAGGAACCCTGAAAAACCTGATCCCTAAATCCCCAGCTAAAAACTCTAAAACGCAACAACCGAAAAAACCTTAAACCCTAAACCTAAACCCAAAACCTAAAACCCCATAGATCCCTCATGGGAACCCATAAAGCTTAAGGAACCCTTGTAGGATCCTTTTTTAAGTAGCCCAAAACCAAAGGAACCCTGCCAATGCCATAGACCCTAAACCCTAAACCCCTAAACCCTAAACCCCAAACCCTAAACCCCTAAAACCCTAGACCCTGAACCCTAAACCCATAGGCCAGGCACAAGCTCGGGGGCTTCGCCTGCATCCTCAAGGCGCTATCGTCCTCCGCCATTTGGGAGTTTCCGAACATGGGGGGACCCTAATGTAGTACCCCCAATAGGATCCCTATTATAGGGTTTAGGGTTTAGGGTTCAGGGTTAGGGTTTAGGGTGTAGGGTTTTGGGTATAGGTTTCCGTCTCCAAAAAAGACCAGACCCTGAGACTCCATGTACCCATATAGTAAGATGTACCCATAAAGGGTTCCTTAAAAGGGTCCTTTAAAGGGTTCTATAGGGTATAAGGGTCCATGGCACCCATATAGTATATACTTAGGCCGATTAAAGTACCTATAAAGGGACCCCTTAAGGCTTAAGTATCTACTATACAGGTACATGGGAGTTTCCGAAAATAGGGGGCCCTATTGTAGTACCCTAAATAGTAGGATCCCTATTATACGTACCCCAAAATAAGGTGCCCGTGATTTTCGGACACTCCAATTTCTTCAAGGTTGAAGGTTTAGGGTTCAGGATTTAAGGGTTAAGGACTTTACGGTTTAGGGTTGAGAGTTTAGGGTTAGGGATTTGAGGGTTTAGGGCTGAGAGTTGGGGGTGTAGGACTTTAGGATTTAGGCTTTAGAGAAACCCTAAACCCTAAACCCTAAACCCTAAAGAGTTGGAGGTTGGGTTTAGGGTTTGGTTTCGAGGCTTAGCCCCAAACGCTACTAAGGCGGTTTGTGCAGGCTTTCCAGGGGCTCTATGATCAGGTACACCCTAAACCCTAAACCCTAAACCCCTAGTGGGCTTTAGTCTGAATTAGTGCCCTTAGGATCTCTGTGGGACCTTTTGGGTTACAGTAGAAGCCCAAAAGTTGGAAACCCAATAGCCTCAATCCTTAAGAGCCATTTGTAGGGAATCCCAGCACTATTTGGCCTTTATCCGGTTTCCAACTTTATGGAGTTTACTATAAACCCTGGACTTTTCGAGGCGGGTCTTCAGTCTAAAGGGTTCAGGGCTTGTGGGATCGAGGGCCCACTCTTCCCTACGGGGTCCTTGAAGTGTGCCATAGCCCTAAGGGTCCAAGTACCCAAATAGTAGGGTTTCAGGGTCCAAAAACCATTCAGCGTATGGGTTTTGGGACCTAAAACCCTACTATTTGGGCACTTGGACCCTCTGGGTAGGGGTTCAGGGATGTTTAGGGTGTAAGGGTCCATGTTGCACCCAAATCGTATATACAAGGGCCCTGAAATACCTAAATGGGTACTACTTCTTGCACGTAGTCCACAAACCTTGACCTTGAGCTCCTGAGCATTTGACAGCCGAGTGACAGTCCTGAAACCAGGTGTGCAGAAGCCAACCCGCCCAAATGCTACAGCCTAAGGCCTAGACACAAATAATGGATGCTTGAATTGAGGGGGTTGTCACACTTTACAAACTGTTTTAAGCAGGGATCCAAAAACTCTTAAGTCTTGCACCCTAAACCCCAAGAGATCTAACCCTAAATCCCTAAACCCGAAACCCTAAAACCCTAAACCCCAAGAGATCTATGGTACAGGGAGGAGCCCTGTGAGTCTAGGGTTTGGAGCTTAAGCTTCTAAACCCCAAGCCCTCAAAGCAACCTGATTAGGGTTTAGGGCTTAGAGTTTAGGATTGAGGGTTTAACACCCTGCTTCGAGGTTCACGGGACTTAGTACGTAAGGTTGTAACTACCTGAACTGGCATTACAAGTGATTATCTGAATGGTTGCCTTGTCTATGACACTAGTTTCTGAGTCCCATGAACCTCCAGCACAAAGCGCGGCACTGCTTGCAAGAACTGGTACGGAAAACGTGGCTCAGCGCATGTCACCGCAACATGCGTCAATAAGGTTCAGAAACCAAGAGGACATTTTGCAATGGTACGCACAAATGCTGCGGTCCTTGCAATACTTCGACGATTTCCTCAATTTGATTGCCTCAACCTCGACTTCTTTGGCTCAACAAACTCCACGGAGGCATCTTCTGATGCCTGATGCTTGCCGCACAGTCCGCGGTCATGCATAAGTATAGGAATTTGCTTTCGCCACCATGGTGGGACTGCATGGAACACAAAAAGAAACAGTGCTGGCACATCGGTGACATCTTTTTGCTGGTAAACCCTAAACCTTCAAAGGACCCTGAGTACACAACCCTGGGGTTTAGGGTTTAAGGCTTCGGGTTTTGACCTTACACCTTAAACCCTAAACCCCAAAGCCTCTAGTTAGGGCTCTTCAAGGACTCAATGACCCTAAACCCTGAATCCCTGAACCCTAAATCCCAAACCCTGAGCACCAGTTCCTTTTTAGATTTATAGTCTAATGGGCTCCAAAACCCTGTTCTAATTATTAAGCCCCCTGTAGTAGGTCTCCTCGGTGGTGGCCGAAGATGTGATCTCAGGCACAGGGGCCGAGCCCATCACACCTGGTGAGAACTTTGGGTTTGGGGTTTAGCGGTCTAGGGTTTAGGGTTTTAGTTCCTTTAAAGGGTTCCATTAAAGGGATCCACAAGGTTCTAAGAGGGTTTAGGGCTTGGGGTTGGGCTTGTAGGGCTTACTAGGTCTCGGGCTTTATACGGTTTAGGATTCGAGGGTCTTGGCACCTAAACTAAACATAAACTCATTAGGTGCTGTTTTGGGGCTATAGTGGTAGAGCGCACACTGCTTCTGAAGTATTTCAGCATTCGTTTAGATTACGAGTTGTCCTTTGTAAAGTTTACCGTGTATTCTTTTTTCGTGACTTGCGACCGAAGGCATTCGATTGCCCAATGCCCAGATCATCCAACATCCCTTTAATTAACTAGGTTGGCCCCTGAAAGCCTCTGAAAAATGTTCGTAAATAGGGTCCTACTAAGCCCAATAAGAGAAAATATAAAATGTCCCAAAGGCCTAATTAAGGACTACACCGTAAGTTTAGTAGGATCCCAATTATGATTTGGATATGGTCCTTGATGCAGGGATGGTGGACAATCTTGGTAATCAAGCATAAGTCAATGCACGGTCATTTTCTTGAACCATACCGTATATGAGAGCCGTGAAAGCTTCTGAAGGTCCAGTGTTGGAGACCATGATCCTGCATTGAAAATTCAGAGTGCATGACCGTGAAATAGTAGGTATTTCGAGCCACACCTTAAAGATTAGGGTTGGGGATGAGCGCTTGCAGTTTGGGGCTGCGGATCTGGGCTACGGACTCCGGATGTCGGACCAGACGTTCGATACCATGACATACTGTCTAAACGCCATTGGTTTGCAAGCAGAGATAGGGGCTGCACTCGATCAGGGTAAGCTATAGTAAACAGTTTAGGGATGAGTTTTGCAGGTTAGAGCAGTGCAGCACCAGTAGAGAGCCCGCGCGGGAACAATCCTTGCGAGACAGCCAAAGTGTGTACGAAAACTACGACATCAGAGATTTACGGAAATTGATGGAGTTTGCGATTTAAAGTTTCGGAACTCTAAACCTTAAACCCTACGGAATTCTCAACCTTTAAACCCTAAACCGTAAAGCCAACCCTAAACCCTAAACCTCAAACCGTGTAGTGTTTCGAACTCACGGGGAGGACCTACCCTTGGCAAATGTCTTCCGAGGCGCAGGTGTGGTACGCCAGTGATGGCCACCACCTGGAGAAGTTGACAAGCAGAGCCCTTTTCCCTGGGCATCAGAATAGCACCAAAACCTTATATGATGTTTGGGCCCAAAAGCCTTCATATATGAGTCCGTAGATGCCTAGGATTTGGGTTTGATGCAGGAACCTGATTGAATAACCTTGGGCCTTTATTGGGGTTCCTTATATGAACCCTAGCATTTTGGGGTTATAGGCCCAGGGTTTCTCAATCAGGTTCCTACAGTAGGGTTTAACCCCTACCTATAGTCTCCATTGTCATTCCTTTTCTTGGCTAACCAAAAACTATATTATAGGATCCTAACCATAAAACCGGTTAACCAACAAAAAGGAACTACAATGGAGACTATAGGTAAGGTTTCGGGTTTCAATCCACAAAAGCTTTCGTGACACCTAATTTTTTTTGGAGGGGGCTTTTTTCAATTTTAACGACTTCCTGAGGCCCCTGCATTGGCTCTGTATGCGGCGCCCTGGATGCTCTTGATGCTGCATGCATACAGCCATAGAACCTCGACCTCATCGAGCCTAAACAGTAAAATCGCCAAGGCACTGGAACCCTAAATGCCCTAAACGAAAACCTTCAAACCCAAACCCTGAAGCCAAGACGAAAAGATTCCAAAACCATTCATGCAGGAACGTCTTTTTAAGTACTGTGAACGATGCCTCCCTCCCACAAGGTATATTCGCGGGTCTTACTCCTTCAGTAAGGAGTCTACGGAGCCACCTTTCAAACACCCTACAACGCCATATAAATCTGATAACATTCGAAGACTAGAGTGTCAGCCCTAGAACTCAGAACACCCATAAAGTCCCGTTCATGGCCCCTAACAGAACCCTATCTTTTAAGGGGTTCCTTTAAGGCATTTTTGTTGTGGGGAGGGGGAGGGGGGTTCTTTAAGGATTCCGATGAGGCGGATTAGGAAAATCTTTAAAACCTTCAAAAGCTTCGAAATTCCATGGCAAGTCGCCCAACGTGCTGGCATTCTGGTGGTCCTCCGAACCGGTAACCTCGGAAAGCCCACGGCTCACACTGAAGCTCCGAACCCCAAACCCTAAACCCTAAACGCAAAACCCCAAACCCCAAACCCTAAACCCTAAACCCTAAACGCAAAACCCCAAACCCCAAACCCTAAACCCCAAACACTAAACCCTAAACCCAAAACCCTAAACCTAACCCCAAAACCCTAAACCTCCAAGTCCTAAGGCCCTTGAGGCTCCGTTAAAGGAACCCTTTCGTACTGGAAGGCAGTAAGGTTTTCAACTGGCAGAGATCCTAAAGCTTCCAAACCTTCCTAAGAACCTTCCTAGACTGTTGATGGTATAAAACCTGCATTACCTTAAGGACCCTAAAGTATGGGAATTATGGTATATTCCTTATGATGGGTAACGCAGGACTTATATCATCAACCTAAAGCACTACTATTTGGGCACCCCGGATATCCGAAGGCGGATCACCCCAAACCTCTCGGGACTCACACATTGTCAACCTGTCACACATCCGTGCGACATGTGGCTTGTGGATTTGATTCAGCCATCTGGTTGCGGTTTGCAGCTGAATTTCTCGGAAACATACCATCTTATAATCCTAGGGGAACTATAAAGACTCCGTTCCCAAACTTTGCGCCGAAAAACCTTTGTTTAGAAGGGAAGCCTGAACCCTTAAACCCTAAATCGGTGAACCCTCTAACTACAACCTGTTTCAGAGGCCAGCCCTTAACTCCCCAAACCCCTGCAAATCCTGAGCTCTACCGTAAAGCGTAAGAGCCCTGAACCCTCAAAGCCCAATTCAAAATCCTTACCTGGACCCCACGAGTACGTAGAATAAAAGCCTGTTATAGCGTAGGCCTGTATTTTACCTACTTTGGGGGGTTTGGGGATTTGGGGAACCCTAGACCCTAAGCACCCTGAAGGACCCCTAAAGAGCTTGCTTCCATCGCCCAGAACGGATGCTGGCGTGAGACGGCAGCAGGCATTGCCAGGACCGCAATATCCGGGGCAGGAGCCTCATTCTTCGTTTTTGTGTGAGGGGCTCCTTCTTGCGTGTAGAGTTTAGGGTTTAGGGCCTTAGGGTTTAAGCTCTAGCTTTTGGGATGTTTGCTTACAGGATCATGGGGCTTAGTAGGTAACTAGAGGTACATATCTACTACCAACCTCACGCAGAAAACTGATAGCTTGTGCTTTAACGCTTTGGGGGCTGAAAGCTTCCGGTTTATACTACGAAATTTGTGTTTAGGCCGTGGGGTCTTTGGGCTTGTAGCTTGTACTTCGGCATCGAAGTAAGGAAGAGTTAAGTACCCAGACCTTCGTAATTCCGGTAACTAAGGCATGTACCTTAAATCATACCAGATTCACCTAATATAGGGGCTAGAATGCTTACCAATACTGATACTATTTTGGGGGTTCCTCTTTATGATAAGAGTATAATGGCCCCAAAACCCTATTCTAATTATTAAGGCCCCTATATACAAGTGCCCTTATACACTCCTTATAGAACCCTTATAGATCCCTGATAGAACCCGTATAGATCCCCTTTAAAGGAACCCTAGGAGTTTTGACGGGCCTGATTAACCCTAGACCCTAAACCCTAAACCCTAACCCTAGACCCTAAACCCTAAAACCTATTATTCCGACCTCGCAGTTCCTCAGGAAAAGAGATCCTCTCACAAGGTTTCACCGGCTACCTGGCTGTCCAACCCTCACCCCATACCTAGGGTTCCTTTAAGGGATCTGTAGGGGATCTACAGGGTTTGGGGTCTAGGATACCCAGAGCCTTACTTTCAGATTAGGCATCTTACTATAATTTAAGGTATAGTCCCTTACTGATGGACATTGGAGTCTCTGAGAGAACCCCACACCTAAACTTCAAGACACACATCCTAAATCCTGGAAGAGAGTTCTGGGGATGTTTGGCGCTCCAAGGGGGGTCCATAAGATACAACTGCTACTATTATCTAGGGATGAGGTATAAGAGACTACGGTTCAGGGTTGGGGGACTTAGTCTAGAGTCTAGAGGCTTTTATTCTCTAGAGTCTTGGTTTCTGTGTACAATGCACCGTCGACTATAATAACTACATCGAGAAATCCTTCCGATACCACGCTTAATCCCATAGTGGCACTACATGCGGCCGCCCGGTTCTATGTTCTAGTTAGAGGTTCAGGGGAGGGGACTTAGGAACTAGGGTTATAACTAGGTAACTACACTTATATGTACTTGCCATGGAAATTAGGGTACTTATGACTGTCCTTACTAAGTCCCATGAACCTCCAAGTAGTCGCATATCACTTCTGTTCAAAGTCTCAAGCAGCCCAGCCAATCCTATGAGTTCGAGATCCTACAGTTGAAGGCCCTCACTATGTGGGGCCGAGGATCAACATTTGAGTGGTTGTCAAAATCAGGGTCCCAAATTGGGTCCTGATTATAGTACGGCACCTAGTATTTAGGGTACCCCAAAAGGGACCCTAATTTTGACAACTACTCATTTCGGGATTCAGGAGTTCAGGGTTTGGGATCCGCAATTGGGGATTCAGGACTTCGAACTTCGGGCTTAGGGATTCGGGTCTTGTTGATTAGGGCTGAGGGATCAGGGTTTAGGGTTTAGGGATCAGGTGACCCAATTGAAGCCCTACAATCTGATTAGGGGTTTAGGGCTTAGGGCGGCTTAGGGGTTAAACGGTTTAGAGTTTAGGGTTTAGGGTTCGAATATACTACATGGGCACTTAGACCCGCAGGGTCAGAGGAAGTGAAACACACATGAAAGCATAACTGTGAAGGCCCAGACTCATGGCAACCCTAAATCCTAAACCTCGTATATTTGAAGACCCGGAGGCTCCAATATCCAGTAATCAAGGAATATGCCTGAAACTATATAGTAGCAGGAGCCCTGATATGATCTCGGGAATATTCCTGGATTAAGGGCTACTAGAGTCTCCGGGCACCATAAACCCTAAACTCCTAAACACTCTAGATCCCTTATAGATCTCTTAAACTTACTACCCCAATAAGCCACACAAACCAAATGTTAAACTTTCTGGATCCTACTATATAATCTCCAAGAACCCAAAAAGTTTAAAGGTTTGGTATTGGGGATCTAAGTACCCTAAACCCTAAACCCTATCCCTATTGACCCCTTAAAGGAGCCCTAGGTTCGACCACGGAGCCGGACTTGCGCCCACAATGATACCAGCAGTTTTGCGCATAGTGCCAGATTCGAACACTCGAGCCCAACACTGCCTCCTCGATACCTGCAATGGTTTAGGGTTTAGGGTTCAGGGCGCTTGTTAAGGTTTAGTTTAAGTTAACATAATAGGGATCTCTGGTAAAATAATGCGGTTTTCTTATTCTGGCAAGGGACGTCTACCAAGAACCCGGGTTTTGGCGGGATATGCTAAGGGGGGCTCCTTTGAGGCTTCCACCAGGCGTTTCTTTCAGAATGTTCGGTGTTAAGGTTATTGGCGCTTAGGACTTAGGCCTTACAGGGTTTACACTCGAGGTGACTCCCTGAGAACAACTACAGTGTCGTAAGTAGAACCTAAAAACCCTCGGGCACTGAACATAGAACCTCCGCACTCTTCTCCAAACCCTACTTTGAACTAAGAAAACCTACCTTTTGCAGATGCCTGAACACAACTGACAGGGATTATCCTAAGGATCAGAATATCTAGGCACACAAAGAAAGCCCCAAGCCTCCATGTACTATTATGGTATCTATGTTTGCCTTCAAGTACGCAGCCACTGTTCAGGGGCTTTGAAGCCAATGTATGTACTATACGGGTACGTGGGACCTAATGACTCTAGGGCTACAAACAAGTTAACTACTACAAACCCCACTGCTGCACCTGCAATTAAACATATATATATATATATATATATATATGCATGTACGGGATCCTACTAAGATCTACACATGACATATCCTACCATGTTGTGCCACTTTGTACTACAAGTACTTCGAATACTGCGGCTATTTCGATGTAGAAGTAGAACGACAAACACAAGTACTCGTACTAGCAATGAGGCACTGGTTACCTGTGGTACTTGGCGCACGAGTAGTACGTCTGGTACCCTCACCAGCACTGCAACACTAAAGGTTCAAAGTACCTAACAATTAGGCAGTTGACTGTACATACAGACGTATACAACTATATCAGCCTAAACCCCTAACCCAACCCTGAACCTCATAAGCCTGAACCCCCAAAAACCAAAAACCCTTAACTTTGCTCCTAAACGCTGTAATCACTATAACCCTAAACCTATTAGGGTTATTATCACACACCCCCCCCCCCCCCCCCAAACCCCTACAGTAGAAGCCCAAAAGTTGGAAACCCAATAGCCTCGATCCTTAAGTGCAATTTATAAGAAATCCCAGCACTAGTTGGCCTTAATCCGGTTTCCAACTTTATGGAGGTTACTGTAAGCTCAAATCCTAAACCCTAGAGCCCTAAACCCCTAAACCCCTAAGCCCAAATCCTAAACCCTAGAGCCCTAAACCCTAAACCCTAAGCCCAAATCCCAAACCCTAGAGCCCTAAACCTAACATGGCCCAAAACCCGAACATGCTACCGACCTCGCCCGGAGGAGTGAGGATTTGCGGGACCCTGGTTTTGGAGTCTCAAGGGCTCCTTTCTTTAGGGTTTAGGGTTGAGGGTTTAGGGGTCTGGGGGTTTAGGGTTTAGGGATTCTTTCAAGGATTCTTTAGGGCTCCTTTAAAGTAGCCCTAAAGCCTAAACCCTAATTATGAAGGAATCCTAGGTAGATCCTTTTCTTTAAAGGAGCCCCTACAGATCCCTTCCCTAAGGGTCCAAGTACCCAAATAATAGTAGGGTTTCAAGGTCCAAAAACCGTTCGGAGTATGGATTTGGGGACCTAAAGCCCTACTATTGGGTACTTGGACCCTCTTCATGGGCTTCATCGACCTCGCCTGGTCCGTTGTTCATCATGCAGTCCTCACAATGGCGTCCGGTGGAGTTGCCGCCTGGGGCTGCAAGGGATTTTGTGGGTTCAGAACCCTAAACCTCAAGGGTTTAGTGTTCAGGGGTTAAGGGTTTTGCGCGTCCAGAACCCTAAACCCAATCGGTTTAGGGTTCAGGGTTTAGGGTCCAGGGCTTACTTAGGGGTTTAGGGTTTAGGGTTGAGGGGTTTAGGGTTTAGGGATGTTGTGGGTTTAGAATCCTCAATAGTCGGGTTTGAAGGAGTTTCCTGGGTCTTTCGGAGAGAGATTCGAATGTCGGAGGGTTTAGGATCTTAGGTTTAAGGGTCCTGGGGGTTAACTTACAGTAGAAGCCAAAAAGTTGGAAACCCAATAACCTCAATCCTTAAGAGTAATGCATAGGGAATCCCAGCACTATTTGGACTTAATCCGGTTTCCAACTTTATGGGGTTTACTGTAATTAAAAGTCCTGGACTTTGTTTCTAAGCTTGCTACTATATAGGGGCCTAAATAATTACCAATACTATTTTGGGGGTTCCTTGTAGTATAATGGGCCCCTAAACCCTATTCGAACCTTTAAGGCCCCTCTATTAAACCTCCATAATAGCCCGTATAGAAACCCTTGTAGACCCCTTTTAAAGGGAACCCTATTCTAATTATTACCTGCATCCCCAAACCCTACAAAATGGTAGGTTATGACCCCTTAATTAGAGTTTCTATCCCCTAAAACCGTAGGTTTTTGGATCCCTATAAACCCTAAACCCTAGACCCCTAAACCCTTAAACCAACGCCCCTGTATTACACGGCCACCGGGACATGGTCTACGCACGACTCCAAGCCGATGCGATCCTGACCGAAGCCTCTCGATGTTCCCAACCCTAAGGGTCCAAGTACCCAAATAGTAGGGTTTTAAGGTCCAAAACCCATTCAGAGTATGGATTTTGGGACCTAAAACCCTACTATTTGGGTACTTGGACCCTCTGGGCAACAAAAGCTACACGCTGACCCCGTACCTTTATACTAGGGTTCCTTTAAAGGGCTCCTTTCAGGGTTCTACTGAGGGTTCTATAGGGTTTAGGGTATAAGGGTCCATGTACCCAGATCGTAGAATCTTTGGCCTTAAAGTAGTCCCCACTCGAATATACTAGGGCCAAACTACGTATATTTATATACTTTTTGAATACATGATGAGACCCCGCAAAGTAAAATTCCTATGAAACCCAATTGGGGTTTAGGGTTCAGGGTTATGCATAATTCCTATGGAAATCCACTACAGCCGTAAGGTCTAAACTAAATAATAAGATGTAAACTAAACAAATAAAACTGTCCCAGCCACTGGCATCCAGGTCCGAGTCTTCGTCGCTCCCGGAATACACAGCTTCACCTGGATCTAAAACTCTCAAGGGTGTCCGAAGGGTTCTATACACGGGTGAGGGTTTAAGGCTAAGGGCTAGAGTTTGGTTCAGGGGGATTCGGGTGAGTTTTGTAGGTTTTTGTTTTTGCGGCTCGGGTTTAGGGTCCAGGGTTCAGCAGGTATCCTGATGTGAATCAAGATCCGATTTGGTTGCGATTGGTTACTATAATTATCCTCAAGGTCCAACTTAAAGGAGCCCTTAAAGGTAGAACGGAACTCTTCAAGGCTTACTTAAAGGAACCCTAGTATCGAACCCTGTAGTAACCAACATGGGAACACTCCGAAAGAAAACCCATTAGCACCCCTTGAGGGCCTACCCTTTAGTACCTTATCTTTAGGGGTTTAAGGGTTTTAGGGTTTAGGGGTTTAGGGTTGAGGGGTTTAGGGTTTAGGGTTATGACCCCTTGATTACTGTAGAGGGTCGAACCCTCAAAACGGCAGGTGTCTGGATTCCAACATAAACCCTAAAGCCCCCAAAAGGGATCCCACCCCCTTTACAGGCCTAAAGGAGCCCCCCTAAACCCCTAAGGCCTAGACCCTAAAGCCCCAAAAGGATCCCACCCCCCTCTAAAAGGCCCAAAGGAGCCCCCCAAAAAAGCCACCCCCCAAAAAAGACACCAGATTATAAGTATTTATAAGTACAGTTACCTAATTTATAGCCCTAGTTAGGAAGTCCCATGAACCTCCAAGTTCAAGGCCTAAAGGAGCCCCAAAAAGCCCCCCAAAAAACAAGCCCTAAACCCTAGCTAAACCCAAAAAGCACCAAAAAGGGATCCCACCACTTCAAAGGCCCAAAGGAGCCCTCAGAAAAAAAACACAGATTACAAGTATTTATAAGTATAGTTACCATTAGCCTCCAAGTTCAAGGCCTCTAGGAGCCCCAAAAGCCCCCCTTCTTAAAAAAAAAACCCAGGCCTCCGTCGACTTCCGAGTCCTCTCCCGCAGCAGCCGCCACTGCTGCGCCTGGAGGTTAGGGCTTTAGAGGCTTGGGGTTTCAGGGGATCTGTAATTTTCTCAAGGGATCTATTAAGGGTTTAGGGCTTTGGGTTCAGGGTTGAGTGGGGTTTTAGGGCTCCTTTGAAAGTCTAGGGCTTCATCAGATTGTCATAGGGTTACCTGTACCTTTAAGGGTTTGGGGTTTAGGTGCCGTTTAGCATTTTCTGGACCCGATAGGGTTCCCTGCGGTTGATGATAGAAATCCTGCAATAACCAAAATAAGGAATATACCGTAGTTCCCATAGCTTACGGTCCTTCAGAGGGTTTATATCATCAACCGCATTATGATTTCCTTTATATGGGAGTTTCCGAAAATAGGGGACCCTAATCTAGTACCCTAAATAGTAGGATCCTTATTATAAGGACCCCAAATAAGGTACCCCTAATTTTCGGAAATTCCCATATAAGTCCAAAGCTAGGCCATTTGTGGCCGGGTTCTGGTTTCAGGGCTCCTTTTAAGGGTAGAGGTTAGAAGCTGCCCCCCACCCTGTAATAGTGACCATAAGGATTATATAGGATAATATTAGGGCCCTATTATATTCCTATTATACCACTATTACAGGGTGGGGGCAGCTTCTAAGGTAGAGGGTTCTATCATAGGGTTCCCTTTCAGGGTTCCTTTAAGAGTTCGGTGTTTCCGGATAGTGATGAGTTTGGGGGGTGGGGTGTAGGATGGGGACTTTCAGGGTTCCTTTAGGGGGTTCCTGTAGCAGCTTGTAAACCCTAAACCCTCTAGCTAAACCCTGGACCCAGGGTTCCTTTGAAGAGTTCCTTCCTTCAAGAGGGTCCTTTAAGGGTTTGGGTTTTAGGGTTCCCTTAAGGGATAGATGAGGGTTCCTTGTAGGGCTGAAGGGTTCCTAACCGGGCTCTGCATGAAGTCCCTCAACCCCACTTAAAGGATCATGGGACTTAGAAACTCGGGTTATAAATAAGGTAACCATACTTATAATTACTTATAACCCCAATTAAGGTACTTATAACCTTACTTACTAAGTCCCATGACCTCCAAGCAAAGTCCTAAACCCTAAATGACCGCCTTTACGGCATGAAGGAGACGGACATTCAATCCCGACAGCGCAACAGCGAAGACTACCCAAAGCCTCCAAAACCCCTTAATTAAGGAATATACCATGAAATCATATTAGGGATCCTATTATGATTTAAGGTATATTCCTTAATTCAGGGGTTTTGGAGGCTTTGGGTATTCCTGAAACAGACTTTCTCTCCGGTAGCCTGGAAAGCCTAAATCCTGAGCACGCATCCGTCGCGAGAACTTACCTGACACATAATTCTTCAGGGACGAATACAGAACAGAGTATTGGGGTATCTTACAGTGTAACTATATACGGAATAGAAAGGCATACTGTCAAATAAATTGTTCAATGCTCTACATTATTATACTATTCCACCCCAAACGCTTGACACTTTGAAAATGAACCTTGATAACGGGCCTTTCAGCTGCAGTGCGTTAGCGGCACAATCGCCACGGGAAAGGCATTCGTCATCGCGACCCAAGGTTTGTTCGGAAAACTCCTGCAAAAGCCGGAAAATTGGGGTGTAGATTGCGAGGCCGGATCGGGCTTAGGCTCAGGTTCTAGGTTTCATAGGCAGCTCACCAAAAGAACACACACAAACCCACAAGCCCCGAAAACCCGAACACCGCCACCTCTCCACCCCAAAACTCCGCCCTAAACCCTAAGCCCTCAACCCCTAAACCCGAAACCCTAACCCCTATAAACCCCAAATCTGCACAACCCTAAACCCTAAACCCTAAACCCTAAACCCTAAACCCCTAAACCCTAAACCCCTAAACCCTAAACCGTCTCCTGTCCCAGGGCGGCACACAGCCAAAGAGTCAAAAGCCAGGCAGCAGCCATGGTGGGACCTCATGTTCTGGGCTCTTTTAAGGGCTTAGGGTTTAGGGTTTAGGGGTTTAGGGTTTAAGGGTTCCTTTAAGGTTTCTGTAAGAATTCTATAGGAGCTTAGGATGGTTCAAGGGTTCACGGTTTGGCTTTCGGACGCTTTACGAGCTGTTACCTGCGTAGTTGTCAACATTACAACCCTTCTGGACAACCCTATATAGTTCTACTCTCAATACGGTTGATGACATAAATCCAGCATTACCTTAAGGACCCTAAACTATGGGAATTATGGTATCTGCCTCTTATGAGTAATGCAGGATGTATATAATCAACCGTACAGCACCCTGGACTTCGGCAATCCACAAACGGACCCTCCCTTTGACAACCTCAGTTTTCGTAGCCCCGACACCCAAACACACTCAAATTTGGGGTTAAGGGTTTAGCTTCCCAGAGACTCCAATATCCCTTAATCAGGGAGTAATGTTGAAAACAAAGTAGGACCTTTTTTGGCTAAAGGTGCATGGGCTTTCACCGCTTCCACAAAGAAGGAAGCAGGATCCCAGAGACTCCAATATCCCGCAACCAAGGAATATTCCCTAAAGCTCCATGTACCCATATAGCATACCTTAAGGCCTAAGTGTATACTATCTGGCTACATGGAGCCTTCGGGATACCTCACAGGTCATATTAGGGATCCTACTACAACTTTAGGAATATATATATATATATATATATATATTTATATATATATATTTATATATATATATATATATATATATTTATATTTATATATTTATATATTTACATGCTCACCCCCCCCCCATGACAGACCGTCGTGGGGAAGGGGAAGGGTGGCGTGCGTCCCCAGGCAGGATCTGTCAACGGATAGGCGACAGACACTTCTCCCAAACTCAATTCCAAAATGTTCTTTTAGATGGTTTGCAATTTTTGGAAATTTCTTCACACGCATGCAGCGCTCCTAGTCCCAATCTTAATCTCAATTCTGCTCTTCGTACCACTATTACTGTTTGTAGATCTTAATTCTTGTATCAGTGTTAGCATTAGTATTAGTTTTGTGGTAGTATTGATATTAGGATGTTTAGTATGAGTAATAGTATTCGAATTAGTATTACTCTTAGTATTAGCATTAAGTATGTGTATTGATGTTAATAGTAGTAGTCGTCGTACTAGCAATAGTTGTCGCACAGCAGTAGTAGTGGTAGCATTAGTATTGGTATTTGTATTAGTATTAGAATGAGTATTAGTATTAGTATTAGTGACTAGTATGAGTATCAGTATTAGTTTTAGTATTAAGTATGTGTACTAGTAGTAGTAGTAGTAGTAGTAGTAGTAGTAGTAGTAGTCGTAGTAGTAGCAGTAGTAGTAGCAGCAGTAGTGGTGACATTAGTATTGGTATGAGTATGAGTATTAGAATTAGTAGCTAGTATTAGTACTAGTATTAGTGTTAGGATTAATATGTATTGTTCTTGGTTCTATTCTTAGTACTGCTGTCATTGTTTGTAGTAGTCCTAATCCTGGTATCAGTGTTCATATGAGTAATAGTTTTGTGGTAGTATTGATATTAGGATGGGTATTGCTTTAGTACTAGTATTGGTATTGGTATTTAGTATTAGTATTAGCATCAGTATTAGTATTTGACAATTCTTCGCATCTCCCGACGTCCCAAAAAGATTGAATCTAGCGCTAAAAGTATACATACCGATAATAGTAAATATGAACTCGTGATTATGTTCGTGCTGGTGTTAGTGCCAGTGTCGATGTCAATGTCAGTAATAGTACCCGTGTTAGTATTAGTATCAGTCTGAATGCTGGTTTTAGTATCTGTTTATTATTCACAGAAGTGCTGGTATTAGTATCAGTATTAGAAATAGTTTTGATATGTGAATATACTGATTGATTCGTACATTTTGAGCTTAATATAATAATACAGTAATGTATTCGAACAATAGTATATTTGCAGAGTTGAAGATTGCGCGAATATATTAGTACGTTGGTGCATGAGTACATTAGTATATTGGTGTATCATGATATCCGTATGTTAACGGAGTAGTATATTAGTATATTATTATAGTGGTCTATTACTACATTTACTATATTCGTATTTTCGCTAATAGCTTATAGGTATATCAATATGTTGGCATAATGGCATGTGAACATGTCAGTGTACTTGCCTTTTACAGTATTCGTATATTAGTACACTAGCATATTTAGTGATAATTAGTGTTAATGCCAGTGCCAATGTCGATGTCAGTTTTAATCAGTCTTAATGATGAATTTAACATCAATGTAATATTCGCGGACGTGCTAGTATGCGTATCAATACTATAATTGGTTTTGATATATTAGTATACTGATAGAATATATAAACAGCTTAGTATACTAACACATTATTTAATGTATTCGAACAGTAATATGTTTGTATACCTGCATGTTTGCATGCTCTTAGTATATTATTGCATGCGTACGTTCGTGCATGAGTACATTAGTATATTGGTGTGCTATTATCTTCGATTATTAACATATTAGTGTATGAGTATCCTGGTATGCTACTTCATTTATCATATTCGTATATTATCTAACAACTTTTTTGGTATATCCATATGTTAGTATACCATTGCCATGTGTCAGTGTACTTGCATATTACAGTATTCGTGTCTTAGCAAGTTAGCATATCAATACAGTATAATCAGACGTTAACAAGTAGTATATTGTCACGTTGGAAACTGGGTATATGACAAATTAAATACGAATATACTACGTTAGTACACGAATGCATTGATATATTTGCTTTTCAGATAGTGGTATGTATATCTGCGGACATTAATATACGCAGGTGTCTGTTAGTATTGGCATTAATATCAATATGAATATGACTATTGGTAGGCGTAGGAGTATTAATGTTAATAATAGAATTAGTAATGTGCATATTCGAAATGAAAGCATTAATATACATGTCAACGTTAGTGTTAAAAGCACTACACAGTAATCTTACTTGAGTCATATATAGAGCAGATTCCAGCATTTCCAAAATTTCCAAAATTCTCTCCCCTAACTTTCCGGATTTCCAAAATTTCCAAAATTTCCAAAATTTCCAAACTTTCCAAAATTTCCAAAATTTCCAAAAAGTCCGCCCTTATGTTTTGGAAAAATCCTGTCGACTAGGTCGGGAAATTTTGGAAATTTTGGAAATTTTGGAAATCTGGAAAGTTAGGGGAGAGAATTTTGGAAATTTTGGAAATGCTGGAATCTGCTCTATATATGACTCAAGTAAGATTACTGTGTAGTGCTTACTATGTAGTGTGTCAGCACAACCCTCATCCATACACGTGTGCTCTGTAATTCCTTTCTTGGTAGGACACCCGCGCGCCTTATCGTGCTGCTTTCTGGTCTCAGTCTTTTGGTGGTTCCAGGGATACGTTCGGAGGGCTCAAACTCGATACTCCGGAAAAAGCACGAACACGCCGGTGGGAGCGATGTTTTAAAGGGGATGGTCTGTCATGGGGGGGGGTGACCATTTATATATATATATATATGTTATATATATATATATATATATGTAGATGTATATGCATATATCCCTCAACCCCTACACCCTCAAGTCCTAAAGTCCTAAACTATGAACACCCTAAACCCTAAACCCTAAACCGCAAGCTGGGACCCAAGCGTGAACACTTTCGAGCACCAAGAGAATCTTGGAGCAACTCCTTTTTTCGGGAGAGGAAGACGGCTCCAGCTGCGACCACGGCGATGAGCCAACAAACGGTTCGGTACCCTCAAGATTTCCTTCCTTCACGGGTGCTACAAGGCTTAGTAGGAGGGGCTATAACCCTAAACCCTAAAGGCTATAAGGGTGTTTAGGGCTTTGGGGGGCGCAAGAGCAACCGGGAAACAGCCTCAGGAGCGCAGTTATGCCCTCAACTCTGGAATGCAGCCCTGAAGCAAAATGCAGGGACCTTAACAATGAACACATGGTTTGGGGTGGGGGAGGGGGTATTTTGTGGTATAATTTCAGGAACCCGGAGGAATACGACAAGTTTATGTTTGCTGGGTAAGTGTTCCGACTTTAACTGTAGGCCGCAAGCCCTGGATTAGACCCTGAATCCTTACTGCGAAACTCAGACAGCCCTGGATTAGACCCTGAATCCTTACTGCGAAACTCAGACTCTGCACCAATCAACTCCAACGACAACCGTAGCACTACCTCGACCCTATAAAGCCTTCCTTTCAGGGTCCCCTATCAGGAGTTCCTTTTCTAAGTCCTTGAAAATGTAGGTTATTTATCTGGTGGCCCTAAACCCTAAACCCTTAAACCGGGTACACTACCCGACCCCGCAACCACCATCTCCCAGAGCTTAGGCCACTCACCCTTGACTAAGCACAGTAACTTCGTCGCTGAGTTCATAAGCCCCCCAAAAAAAGGTGTACACTTTTAGCTTTATAGTGGGTAACATTATCCCGAAAAGTGTAAAGGGTATCCACTCAACTACTAACATATGATCGCCTTGAGGTTTAGGGCTTGGGAGTGCGGTCCTGCTGCACCAAAGCCCTAAAACTGGAGCACCTTCAGGCCGCATCCGACCTACTGGCTACGCTAAGATTGAACACTGTATATGAACTGTAGCTGCGACACTACATCCGTGAGCTTGGAAGATGGGGTTGCCAACTAGCCTAAACTTTAGGGCCTAAACCTAAGGGCTCCCTAAACCCTCAACCCTAGCACAGTTTTCAGTTTCGTGTTTGATGCTCTGGCTTATCTTGCATGGGGTCTATCGTTGATGGTTTTACATGTGCGGGTTCGCGTTTGCGAGCTGTCTACACAAAACCTCCCATTGGGTTTCTGTATTCCGAGATCCCATACGCATAAGGTTCCTTGATAGAAATATGTGTTTGCCCCCAAAACTTACTTCATTTACAAGAACCGCTGTTTAACCCAGCTGAATCCCATGACCTCTACAAAGGGCAAACCTGAGCTGAAAGCGGCACGTGCGGAGCGGGATGGACCATTCCCACATCGCTGGATGAAATGCGCAGTCGGCTCTGTGCTACCTCCCGTGGCCAACATCGTCAACTGAAGAACGATAAACACTATAAGACTACAAGCCCTAAAACCTGACAAACCTAAAACCTAAACCCCACAACTCAAGAAAGTCTACAAGTCTCTAAACCCTAAACCTTTAATCAAACCATGTACCCAGAGGCTCCGTGGCAGTTCCTTGTTGGGGCTCATATTTAGAATCCTAGAAGGTAATCCCAAAAAAGAACTACTATTCAGCCTATGGGTAGGGAACCCTCGACCGGCATGTGAGTTTGAATGCTATCAGGGGAGGTTTTGGGTTTCCTTACATGCATAATATAAGGGCCTTAATAATTACAATGAGGTTTTGGGTCCCATTATACTAGAGTTACAATAAGGAACCCCCCAAAATAGTATTGGCAGATATTGAGGCCCCTATAGTATAGGGTTTAGGGTTTAGGGTTTAGGGTTTACCTGCTTTCCAAGCTATGCAGCTACAGGGTGTAGGGTTTTTGGGTTTGGGATACGACCTCAAGGAAAGACTTCTGGGATCTTTCAGTCGTTGAGTCGAAGTAAAAGCCAAGCCCTTTAGGGAATAAAGTAAAAGCCAGAAAGTTGGAATATGATTATCCTAACCCCTCTATGGTAAATTATAGGGTATCCTACCATGAAACCATATTCCAACTTTCTGGAGTTCCCTGTAAGTGAATGTAGCCAGCAAAGAGGCCTTCGGGATTAGAACAGCTAGGGTTTTGGTTTGCATAACAGTGTAACGACAATAAGAAGCCCAAGGACACATATTGATAGACAATGATAGATATTCAGGCTTCTACATACAGCACACCCCTTCCACCCCAAGCAGCACATCCGTTCCACCCCAAGAGATCCCTATATCTAGAGATAAAACCATCCCTATATCTAGAAATAAAACCTACAAAACAATACCTACACGGCGCCTGTTACAGCAAGGGTCCATGTACCTATGCTTATATACTGTGGCCTAAGCCCTAAACCATAAACTCATTGTAGGCACCGTAGGTTCGAAGCATCCAACCTCCTACCCAAACCCTACAAAACCATTCAAGGCAACCGCTTAAAAGCAGTCACAAACCCATGTAAATATCGCAAGCCGCAAACCCGCGCATCTTTGTTGTTGCTAGTAGGCTTCTTGTTTGTGGCTCACGATGTAGAGCTGTTGGACTGCAGGTGGGGGTCAGGTGTGTTCGGCAAACCTAACTGAAGCTAAAACAAAACCCTTAAGTCTTAAATTATGGGCCCTACCGCTTGATTCCGAGAGTATCCTTATTATGGCTTGGGGTTTATGGCTTAGGATTTAGGGTTTAAGGTTCGGCTTAGGGTTTAAGGATTTAGGGTTAAGGGGAACTTAATTCCATAGTAGTAATGTACTTTTGTGATTGTTAAAGTTTAACGACTTAAGTTTTCGGGCTTGTGGATCATAGGATTCGGTCACGTCAGGGACGTCGCTCCGCTGGGGTTAGGACTGCTTCAGGCGTCTGTATTTATGACCTTTTGGTCTGTGGTTCAGCGCGGATCTTTGGGGTATGGGCATTTTGGTTTGGGGCTTGAGGTTTACTTGGAGGTTCATGGGACTTAAGTCTACTTATTACACTAGTTTCTAAGTCCCATCAGCATCGAAGTAGACCTGAACCCTAAACCACCCCAGAGCCCTAGAACCCTTTAAGGAACCCCCTAAGCTACTAAGTCCCATGAAGCTTTAAGTAAGGTAGTTGTGGTTTGCGGGTTGTAAAACCGTCAGGGTCAGAGTCTCCAATGGTGGGGCGCTATGTTCTCAGGACTGTGTTCTAGGGTCCTTAAGGGAGCGTGGTTCATGGGAGGGTACAAGGGATCCGCAATAAACCTTGATGGAACCTTTGCGAACACTAGAGAGAACCAACCACGGATTTGTAGGTTATCTAGCCCGCTCGGAGCCCCCTCCCATAAGGATACTATAATGACACAACGGCCTTAATGATACGAATAGGGGTTCCTCTGAAGGGTTCCTTAAGGGGATCTATAAGGGATACTCTAGGAGTCCTATGATATAGGGGCCTTAATAATTAGAATAGGGTTTTCGGGCCCACTCAGCTGTAATTATAATTTGGAACCACCAAGATAGTTATTTAAGCCCCTTACTCGGAATCCTGAACGGTTTTTGGTACCTGAAACCTCACTAGCCCTCAGGCTGCCTGTACCCGAATAGTATATACTTTGGCCCTAAAAGTACTCCCTAAATAGGTACTTTAGAGCCAAAGTATATGCTATTTGAATACATGGACCCTTAGGGTAGTTACCTAGACCTCCCAACTACCCTCTAACGTACCCTCAAACCATTGTCAAGGACCATAATGGCTGCGCTAAAGCTTACTGCCCCAATAACCTAAAGAGATGTGATGTTAAACTTTCCGATTCCTACTAAACAGTAAGAACCCAAAAAAGTTTAAAGTTTAGGTATTGGGGATAGAAAAAAGGTACTTGGGGGGTGCTGGTAGATGGGACTTCGTAAGTACAGTTATAAGTACCTTGACTGGGGTTAGAATCAGTTATAAGTATAGTTACCTTACTTATAACCGTAGGTGCTAGGTCCCATCAACCTTTAAGCGCTGGTAAACCCCGGAACCGGAGGCCTGCAGCGGAAAGGTGATGACTGTGGCCAACGCCTTCGCCAGGGCACCAATGAAGAAGGCCTCAAACCGGGTTTAAGGGTTTAGCGTTTCGGGTTTGAGGGTTTTTAGGGTTTAGGAGTTTAGGGTTTAGAGGTTTGGGGTTTGGGGCGTTTAGGGGTTTTGAGTTTTGGGTTCATGTTAAGGGTGCTACAGGGTTCTATAATAGGGTTCCCTTTTAGGGTTTGGAGTTTAGGGTCTACTCAAAAGTCCATGGGGCTTAGTAACTAGGGTGCTAAGTAAGGTAGCTGCACTTATAATCAGTGAATCAATGTACCAGTTAATGTACTTCGAACTGTACTTCCCTAAGGGTCCGTGTGCCCACATAGTATACACTTTGGCCTTAAGATAGTCCCTGTATAATTGCTTTCCTTTGCCCTTGCCACCCTTCATGCCCTTCATGCTGCTGCCGCCCTTCCTGAGCCGTGGAACCACTACCGGAGGCAAAAGCCAGAGAGAGACCGGGATCCATCCAGAGCCGCATGGTCATGAGTCATGCGGGCGAGGGTCCCGCTCGCGTTGCTGAAGCCACCCATGACGACAGCAAGAAGAAGAATCGATACTGTTGTGTTCAGGCAAAGCTTGAACCAAACTGCACGATCATTGCGCAAGAAAATCGCTCCTGCATGCATGCAGAGCTACTCCCAAAATTGTGTGCGCGCATCTGGGCAGGAGGAGGAGATACTCAAAGTGGTCGTCCTACGCTGGTTCATGGAACTATGTGCTTGTGTGCGCGCGCGCTCGTGGGGGGGCCGGGGAAAGAGGGGAGATACTCTGCTGCTTCCAAGCAGCTCATTCTCCTACATTCATGGACCTACTTCCAAAATTGCTTTTGTCCTGACGATCCAAAACTAGGCCTACCTGGAACGCGCCGGTTGCGCAGTTTTATTGGCAACTATTCTAGAGGGCCATTTTGCTGCAACTTTGATAGTTGCCGGGTTCCGCCTGTCATGTGCAACTTAAGGCTCGCATGATCAAGTTTGTCCATGGTAGGTTACGTTCATCATGTACCTTGAACATATTATTGCATTCATAACCCTGTCTATAGATGGACATGCTCAATGGAGCGAATCCTTTATCATAGCTTTTTCATGGAATTCCTGTTATAGCCACGAATGAAACATGTTGCCATGAAAACATCCATGCATGTAACATGTTCTAGCCATGCATCTTCATGTCCATGACATGTATGAAGCCGCTGCTCGTCGATCCATCGGCGCCCGCAGTGTCAACGAGGCGGGCTTTGATAAGTGTGCAAGTGCAGGTCTTTCATGCATTCCGCAGGATCTTGGTATTGCCTCTGCTAATGTATCTGCACACATGGCTTTGCATTTCATTCGGCGAGCTTAGCATTTTGCTCTCACCTTGTCGCGGCCGCGAGGTTCGAGTGTTGTTGTTCAGATGTATGCAGGCATGAGTTTATAGAGCCCATGGCCACGCATGCATGTTATATGAATGCATACACGCATGCATGCATGCATGCATGTGCATGCATGGACGATCATGCTGACCATGCATATAGGCAGATCTTTGAGTGCTGACCATGTCCGAGCCGACCGATGGCACTGCTGGTGTAGATGCGGCTCCAAAAGCGAAGCCGAGACCGGCAATGCCCATGCCTACGACGAGACCTCCCCCACCTGTGCAGCCTCCTCCTGGATTCAGGCCGCTTTTTGGCGATACATCTTTCCCTCCGTTTGTACCTCCGCTGCCTCTTATACCACCTATGCCGATGCCTTCTTTGCTTCCGTCGCAGCTGGGCTTTCCAGGAGTGGTGCCGGCACCTCGAGCGCTGGACCCGCCAGGGTATATGTTGTTTATTCCGCACGACGTCATGCGGAATTCGGTGCCCTGGGATTTCAGGCGGCCTTATCCGGAAAGCATGCTAGGCATCCCGGCGCTTCCTGGTTTTCGAGCTCGGCCTTTGACGAGGGATGCAGAGGTGCAGACGCCGAAAGCATGGATGCCAAGGCCTACGGTGGACCAGTGTGTTGGCCCTGGTGGCTCAATGGCCAGGTTCTCTGATGCAGTCGTGGAGGCAAAGCCAGACAAGCGTGAGGCGATTGTCGGTGTGCCAGAGGATCTGCACGAGCCGCGGGAAGAAGGATATCCCGACGGGGAGGCCTCCGAGCACGAGGAGGAGGAGGTGCCATGGGATGATGATGGTTTGACCGAGCTGTGGGACCGCCAATATTATGATGATGATGCTGCTGGAGATGACCAAGCAGTGGAGGAAGATGAGAAGCACTTTGCCACGGAGGCAGAAGAGGAAGGCCCGCATCGTGAGGATGTTCCGCCGGAGCCGGCACATCCGCCGACTAAGGCGACTGGGCCTCCTTTGATGACTGTGATGAAGGCCGGGCATATGTGGGTAAGTCTTCCTCCGCCACCCAAGCGGCCGAAGCTGCAATGAGACGGCATGGGTTGGCAGCTGTATGAAAAATTGTGTGATGCAGCATGACTGACAGCAGTGCCGGTGTAGAGTAGCCAACCGAGGGATCACATGAGAGCAGCTGGTGTTCATCCATTATGTATCCATGCATGAATTGCTGACGGCCATGTGCATGGCAATCTTGCTTGCAGGTCATGGTTGCTTCGGCGCCGGCGGCCGGTGATCGATGCAGGATGGTGCGCCCCCCATGCTCCCCCGTGCTACATGTGCAGTTTTAGAGCTTCGTATGTGCATGGTCATGTACATGTTTGGCTGCATGAATAGAAATCAAGTATAATATATAATGATTAATACATGTCGGTTCTATATGTAGAAGAAATGTAGCTGTCAGTGTTTGTTTACTACTACAACACATGTTTCACTCTGGTACTGTGAAAGTTGTACATGTTACAGTCATATAAAATATATGTTTATAATATATATATATATATATATGTGTGTGTGTAGCTTTGTATTTTACACGATTAAGTTGTACATCTGTTATATGTGCATTATATACATACCAAATATTTACAGCTTCATTACTATAGATCTATAAACTAAACTACATACATGCATGAACTTGTAAAGCTACACATGTGTGAATGAAGTGCGGGAGGCAACAACTACAGTCATAATCATGCATGCATGAACACGAACATAAACATTTAAACATATCATGTTCAAATTCATGAATCTCAACATGTTTCATGAGTTGCTGCTAGGACATGGTTTCATGTCAAGATTTACTGCATGCACCCCTCCCCATGGTTACCATGCATTCATGCAACCAATCCCTAAACCAACTCAGCTCTCCGTGATCCCACATGCATGGTCGTACTGCAGCATAACTTGTACCTCGCAGGGTTTTGTTGACCAAGATCAGGGTCAGATATCCTTGTTAGGGGCCATGGGGGTTCTGGCAAAAAGGTGGAAGGCTCTTGCCAGGACCAAGAATCGCTGCACGAAGGGCCTTCCCTGGATTACTCTTCATGGTGAGCCCGACTCGTCAATGGGTATGATGGACCTTAAGAAAAATGTTCCGTTGATTCAGACGGCCCTTGAGATCGCTCCCCAGATGATGAACAAGCCACGGCAGATTGAAAAGGAAGTTTCCCGGCTGCCCGAAAGCGCTCGATCGTTGCATGAACTTCACAAATAATGGGTTAAACATGAACATATATGATGGTTAATTACACCATCCCAGGTCAAGACAATGTATGAGAAAATGGAATGGGAGGTGAAAGACAAGCAGCCGTACCTCGACTCCTGGAACATTCGCAGGCTGGTTAGCTATGCGCAGCGCAGGGCCAAGGATGCTCATCGGCGTGGACAGACGCCGCGAGAACTTTGGCTGCAGTTCCATCTTTATAAGATTAATTAATCAATCATGTCATGTGCATGCTTTCGTGAGCCCATGATCGGTCCATGCATGGTTCACACATGTCATGCATGCATGCATGTTTAACTATAATATACATGATGAGGATCCTCGTGTAGCTGGCCTCTTTGCGTTCATCATGAGCCAGAAGCATGGAGTCCCGGAGCCAGATGATGATGAGGAGGCGGACGACGCCTCTGATAAAGAGGCTGCTGAGGCTTCGGACGACGACGGCAACGGTTCCGTCGAGGAGGAGGCGGAAGAGGAGAAGGATGGTGAGCCGGATCCATGTGTGGAGGATTTCCAGAAGGAAGGGGTTCACCCCGAGCCACCGGCCAGAGAGGATGGCCAGGAGAAGGGAGAGGATGGGCGAGCCAGCAAGGCTGCGGATGGCAAAGAAAGTGTGGAGTTTCGCAGGCTTCGGTCCAAAAGCTCCAGCTTCGGGCATGATTATGGGAATGACCGGCAGTACGAGAATGCGGAGGAGAAGCAACGTTGGGAGCCAGCCGATGGCGATGGTTGTTTGATTGTTTCGGAAACCATTAGCACCAACGAGAGGGCCGCCAAGCGTGCAAAGCTGTTGGCATTGATGCAGCAGATTAGTGCTGCCAAGGGCAACCAGTTTCATGTCTGATTTTTTCTTAGCCATGGGTTTCATGTATGCATGCATGTTACAAAGTGCTGCATGTTTCATGTCTATTGTCATGAGTCATGAGACATGCTAAACCATGAGTTGCTGCTCAGGCTCATGGACTTGACCTCTCCTTCGCCAATGCCAGGCTCGCTGCTGCGGTTTGCATGGTGTATGTTTTCGTGATATCTTGTTGCATGTTCCATGGCGCCGACATGTTAACTCATGGACTATGAGTCACAAGATGGATCTGTGCATGCCCGTGCTTGCCGAGACAAATCCCGGCCGTTCCGTGACCTTTCGAAGTCGTCTGTGCCGATCAGCGAGGCCTGCCAGATCTGAATTCTAGCACGCGACTTGCACGATTGTTTTCGGGTTTGGTGCTTGGTTTAACTTGTGAGTGGTTTAGGGTTATAGGTAGGGCTTACAAGGCTTCTAAGGCTTGCAGGGTTTATCATGGCTTAAAAGGGTTTAGGCTCTTAGCTTTCTGAGGTGTGGGGCTTTTGGGTTTCCGGGTGTATGCATATGCACCTGCACATTATATATAATATAATATAATATTATATATATATATATACATATACATATACATATATATATATATGTATATGTATATGTATATATATATATATATACATGTATATATATATGTATACATCTATTCTATATATATATGTGTGTCTGCATCTACCCTTCCTCCCTCTCTCTCTCTCTCTCTCCCTCTCTCTCCCTTTCTCCCTCTCTCTCCCTCCCTCTCTCCATATTAATATATATATATATATATATATATATAGACAGAGAGATGGGTACTATATATATATATATGCATATATCTATATATAGGTATATCTTATAATATGCATTAACATGTGTATACATAGAATATATAGATACATGAAAGCATATCCTGTGCCACCGGAGGCCGACACCCAGCCCATCGACATACTTGCAGTGGAGGCTGTGATTCCGGAGGACCCGATCTACGAAACCGGCACTCCCGAGAAGTTTGCTGATTACCATGCCAAGACAAAGCCCTTGCCGGGTCAGGCGGAGGAGGCTCGGGTACATGTTCATGTGCATGCATGGTGTCATGAGGGGCTTTACATGTGCATGTTCATGTTCATGTGCATGCATGCTATCATGAGGGACTTTACATGTCGATCTGTCTTGCATGTGCATGTGTCAAATGCGAGAGTCACCCATAGTAACATTTCAGGGTCCACAGTTCTTTATGTTGCCCTCTATACCCTAGCCAGGTGGCTCCACAAGAGCCTGAGGGCGAGGTGGTTGAAACCACCCCGGCTATGCAAAGGGAGTTTCGGGCTCAGCAGCGCGAAGCAAGGGCTGCTGCAAAGGCTGCAAAGGGGAAGGGGCGAGGAAGGGGAAGGGGCCGAGGTGGCCGAGGAAGCAAGGAATCCAAAGCATCGCCCGAGGAGGAGCAGCCACGGAAGGGAAAAGGCAAGGGGAAGAAGCGCAAGGATGCAGCTTCCGATGGTGATGACTCCAAGAAGGATGCTCCTGCCCCGAAGAAGAAGCCTCGCAAGACCAACGACGAGGAGGGTGATCCCGCTCCGAAGAAGAAGCCTCGCAAGACCAACGACGAGGAGTGTGATCCCGCCCCGAAGAAGCCTCGCAAGACCGACGAGGAGTGTGATCCCGCCCCGAAGAAGCCTCGCAAGACCGACGAGGACGACAAGGACGATCCCGCCCCGAAGAAGAAGAAGCCTCGCAAGACCGACGAGAAGGACGATCCCGCCCCGAAGAAGCCTCGCAAGACCGACGAGGACGACAAGGACGATCCCGCCCCGAAGAAGAAGCCTCGCAAGACCGACGAGGAGCCTGATCCCGCCCCGAAGAAGAAGCCTCGCAAGCCCGACGCCAGCAAGGACGAGCAGAAGCCCAAGACATCCACAGAGGGCGGCGAGCCCACGGATGGTTTGGTGCTCGGGTGTCCAAAATGCCGCCGTAGAACGGATGGCTGTGCACAGTGCCAAAATCCCGCCTACCAGGGATCGAGGGGACCTTTGCCGCCTAAGTGAGCTCCGGATGGCATGGCGATGGCATCTTACAAGTGATATCATGAGATCCTTTATACATGTGCCTGCTCCTGAATGGTGGCCTGACCTACCATGACCACGCTTTTGTGATGTTTAGCAGTTTAGCTCTCCCACGGGAATCGGGAATCATGCTTAATTCATGAATCCTACACATGTGAGCTTCTTTCAAAGCCGAAGTGCTGAAGAGTTGTGTGCAGGCAGTGGAAAACTCATGCAAGATTTTGCCTGCTGCTGCATGTCCATGTTACATTGTTACATGTCTTCTCATGTTCGCGCATGCAGAATCTCGGGGTTCATGCTCATGTTGTGCAACCCCCTCGCAGGTATGTGCTGACCTATGAGTGCCAAGTTTTTACTTCGACAACAAGGTGTCAAGCGGAAAGCGCCAGCTTCGTCAAGTGCGCCCCCAGCTGGTACGTAGCATACGCAGGAGCACTTCAGTTGCAGGTTCATGCGAGAGTTGCGCATGCCAGTTGTTATCCATGGTTTTGTGCATGAACATGTCAATCATTTCCCATGTGTGCTGTGCAATAATTGCAGAACATATGGAACTGCAGCTGGCCGGCTCATGTGTGCAGCTCTGATGCTGTGTGATTTTAACATGGCGCCATGTCTTGTGGAGTCAGAACTCCAAACGCTGCTGCTTGCACTGTGGAAACTTAATGCTCCGGCTGTGGCTCGCTTGCAATAGGAAATTGTTGACTTGTGCATATTTATGTGTAGATACATACACATCTAGAGTAGGCATACGCTTGCAAACTCCGTGTTTGTGTGTCTGTGATCCCCCGATTGAAAGTCTAGCTTACGACCACAAGTGCATTAAAGTCGACTTTATCTAAACTTTATCACGTATGTTCATATGTTCTATACATATATATATATATGAATATATATATATATATATATATATATAGAAGCTTCACGAGTTGCACGCTGTATACAAACATGCATATATGTGTATATATATATATATAATGTAGACACACATAAATAATGATAATGTGTATGTTTTATACACATGCATTCATGCGCGACAGATTCCCGCTGACTTGCTCAGTCCTGATGACACATGCACCTGCCAATCCTCTAGGTGCTGATGTATTGTGTGGTTTTGGCTGCCTACACCGACGTCGGATCCCACAAGGTTCGCCAACAATAGATTGCATGTTTATGTCTCTGCCAGCAGCATGTTAGTGGTTCTTCACATAGAATCTAGCCACATAACAACTATACTCCTCCAGGAAGGCTACGACAGCATCGAGTGCTTTGCTGGTTCGGCGAAGCTGACCTGGTGTTTGAGACAGGCCGGGTACCGGGCCACTGCTGTAGATATCGAGTCTTGGGGAGACTGGCATGCTGATCGCTGTGCTCGTGGCCATCGGAAGCTGAAGAACAATCCTTTAGACTTTTTGCAACCTTCGGGATTTGCGTCCTCTTGCTGCAAATATAGCATTTCAATCATGAGTGCATATTGTCATGTACCATGTCGAGTCTAGTGTGCCGGCATGCATTCGATCGATCGAGGTTGCTCTTGCTGGCCATTCTGAGATCGCCAAGTTCAGTGGCTGTGTTTTTCGGCATGGTTTGCAGCTCCTGGGTTCTGATCTCACGAAACAGCACGAAGCGGTCCTTCTGGCGACCGCTCGGAGATGCTTGTGTTAAGGGAGTCGCTGCTTCGAACATCATGGCATCCAGGTGCATGGTAAGTTCATGCATGTCATGAAATCATGTAGTGCACATGCATGTTAGACATGGCCCCGGCATCATATCCCTTCCCTGAAGGATGGCTCTCCTGGCATTGGTTATCCAGGCAAAGGGGGGCACGATAACAATCGAGCAACCTGCTTCCTCTATCCTCATGAGGCATCCGCGCTGCCAGTGGTTGCTTAAGCGTGTTCGCCTTTGGAGGCAGAGGTTCTGGATGTCTGTATATGGGGCTCCAACACCGAAAAGAACCTCACTTTGGGCCAACAAGCGATCCGTGTGTATGTTTGCAACACCTATACTGTCGAAGAACAGACCTCCTACTGGTTTCCGATTGGTTCGTCGCCACACTGACAAAAACAATAAGAAATGCTTCACTGGGAAGAAGGCAGAGCTCCGAAACTCCGGGCCCCACGGCTGAAACACTATGATGTATCATGCATACACCGATAACAACTATAGAGTAGATGACTTGTGTTATATGTTAACTGTATATGATCCTACAACTTCTATAATTATGTGTGTAGCTGTGTATATATGTATGTACACGCATGTACATATATATATATATGTATATATACATGTAGATATAGACATCTACAGTCTTATACATGATATACATATGCGGTGTGATAATGCAAATAAACAGTTACAGAATCACCCATTAAAAATATACATATATATATATTAAAATAAGTATAAAATATAAATATAAATATGTATATATATATATATATATAATGTATATAACAATCAATCTGCATATATATATATATATATATGTATGTATATATGTATAACATATATATATATATATCCAAGGATCTACCCACTTGGCTTCGGAGTACAGTTCGCCAAGATTTTCGATGCTCTCATCCAGGACCAGTCTGAGTGCCGACTTGCGGAGCAGGCTTGGGATCGGCTTGGGGTCGGGTTGCTTGCCCTTTGACTATTTCAGAAAGGAAATTGAAAGCCCCGGTGTTCTCCAGGTGCCAGCCGACGTGATCCTGCCTGAGCACATTCACGCTCGTCTTGGAACGGACGACACCTGGCCAGATGCGGGGATGATGGATGTTCTCCTTTACCTTAAAACAAGCTCAAAGTTGCAGCTTCCGGAAGCCTGGGATTACGATTTGGGCTCTATCTAGGCAGTTTCACTTGCAACTTTACCGAAAGTTGCAGGCGCAGAAGTGGCGAGGAAATCGCGCAAAGTTGCAAGGAAAAGCCACGCAGTTGCGCATCTCAAAAAACGCTTGCAACTTTCGCAAAAATTCGTGCTCTGTGTTGATCAGCACAGGTGCTAAGTTGCACAAAAATGATCCAACTTGCGGCATAGCTCATGATGCCCTTGCAGTCGCAGGGTATGCATGCATGCATGGTTGATATCTCATGAGTAGACATGGCATGCCTGTTTCATGTGCACGATCCTCTCTCAATGCTTGTCCTGGCTCAACCAGGATTTTGTGTTTCATAGATGTTTCAGGTCGATCTTGAGGATGGCCTCGCATAGTTCTGCGACCCTTCAACAGGGGATGTCGTTCATGTCAGATGTGGCTGCAGGCCTTGTGCCCTGCAAGCTTGAAGATTCCGAATTGGAACAGAAGATTAAGGACTGCATGGAGTGATGCACATGTGCATGTCATGACATGACATGACACGACTGCACGATTTAGGGATGCATGCATGTCCACTGTAAGACATCATGTCCTATCATGCCAGCCAGGATGCAGAGGCCTACTTGGCGGGCCTGAGGAAACAGCAGGCTGAAGACTCCCCGTCACCACTGTCAGAAGCTGTGCAAACTGCGTCACCCAAGCTTACCAAAGCATGTGATGTAACGCCAGAGAAGATATCCCCTCCAAAGCCCGACGAAGCGCAAAGCCCGGCCCCAGCAGCCTCCTGCAGCCCCCAGCAAGTGGAGCCAACGCAAGTGGATCCGTACTTGGATACAGCCTCGGATGGCCCAGCTATCCAGACCACTCCAGAACGTTACACTGCGACGCTGGCCAGCTTGGGGTTAGATCGGGAAGTGGAGGAAACTGGATCCCTCACACCAACTGAAATGGAGGTCGACGAGGCTGGCTCGTGGAAGACATATGCACATGTAAGCCATGGAGATCTTCATGAGAGATATAGGCTGGCAAGAAGAACCATGGCATACATGTTCATGCATCCTCACGTTTACTCCTGCAGCAACATATGCATGTGTATTGCATGCTTCCTACTTGGGTTGCTCCAAAGCAAGAATCCTCTGTGTCACACTCATGACACAAGTGTATAGATTGTATTTTATGTATACATATATATATATATATATATGTATATATATATATATAATGTTTATATATAATAATAATATGTGATCATATATTATGTGTATATATATATATATGCATGATATACATACACAGCATTCCTGCATAAATGCATTCACACAAGCATGCTTGCATGCCTGCATACATACATGCATAATGTTTTACATATATATGCATACATACAAGAGCTGTATCAGCATACATGCACGACACAGAAAATGAACAGAAACATTCTCTATTATATATGTGTGTGTATATATGTATGCATATATATATATATATATATGAGAAACCTGGTTTGATGGCTGTGCATGTATAGTCCGTTAAACATGAGTATATACATTATATATATATATATATACATATATATATATATATATTACATTATATTATATTATATTATGGAATTATGGGCAGATGCTTTTCTTTATTATGATAAATGGTCTATACATGCTGTTCCTTGCCCGACAGGAACTGCCTGCCGGACCTGCTGCACCTGAACCTTCGATGCAACATCTGCCAGCATCGAGCCCTGCAAAGACCCGCAACTCAACCCCACCACGCCCGAAGGCAGCGAGCCCGAAAGCGCCGTGTGTGAAGCCGAGCGAAGCAGTAGTCCGTTCCAAGTCCTGCCCAGCAACACCCAGAAAGTCGAGTTCGACTGCAGCAGCACCGCCACCCGCGAAGTCCAGCAGCAAAGCAGCAAAACCCCAGGAGTCTGCCGAAGCAAGCGAGCCTGCACAGGCTAAGTCAGCAGCGCGACGTGCAAAGTCGAGCCCAGCAGCACCCCGCGACACGTCAAAGACACAAGCAGCCGATGTCGCGGCTGGCCCTTCAAAGCCTCAGAGTGCCCCGCCTCCGCCCAGCCCCCGGGGAGATCCTTCAAAGAGAAGCGGCGACATGCTGCCGCCGCACGGCACTCCCAAGCGGCCACGTGTGGACGCCGAGCCAAGCCCACTCAAGCCACGAAGCTTGCAGAGTGACTTCGAGGCCGGGTGGTCCGATTTGGTGGTGGTGGGGGGGCCGGGGGGGGGGGGGGGGGGGGGAATACATGTATCATCATTTGTTTCTCACTGCTAATGGTTATCGTACACAAGGCAAGTATCACCTATAGCTTCTGATTTGATTTCTATACATACATATGTATATATATATATATTACATATATATATATGTATATATAACTATTAAATTATATACTATAATATAATGTATATATCACTATATACCAAGTTCCAGACTTCAGTAATATACATATATATATATATATATATATATATACCACACACACATGCTATGAGTCGCCTCAGTTAGATGTGACTTTGTGCCGTGTGCACGATAGATGTTAAACCGTTAGTTAATTTTGATCCAAGCATAACAGCATAACTATATAACAGTTCCGCTCGCAGATAGCAATCGAAACACAGTTATGCATACCTCAGATCAATGCACACGAACATATATGTCTCCTATCATGCATCTGTGCACATACAGACAAGAACTTTAGAGACAAATATGATTTTGTTTCATGTGGTTACATCTGCTTGCTGGTGTGTGCACATCTCTGGGTACCTGTATATAGCTGTCCTTGCATGATATTCAGCGAAGTATGAAACTGTGTTAGCACATATTGTATATATTATATACACGGCATATATACTCTATATATATATATATATATATACATATATATATATATGTATGCACACACACTTTTGTAACGGTGTAGTATGTAGTAGCCGCACTTGGCACACGGATGAATACGTGATTGGCCAGGGCACCGACGACCCTCTTGCGTCGCCTGCCAAGAGTGTTGAGTCTGGTACGCCCAGGAAGAACAAGGCTGGGCACTCTCACTCCGCATATAATATTTTAGTTGACTAGCAGACAGCCATGCTGGCAGGTTCCGAAGATCAAGCTCGCTTTCTCGCCGAATTCGAGATCGATGACCCAAAGTGCCTTGGACGCCACTCTCATGAGGATCTGCAGGAGGAAGACGAACGGTCGCCTGGACGTGCCAGAGGAGGTTCATGCGAAATGGAAGCAGGGTGGAAATTCGCGCCGCTCTTTGCTGAAAGTGCTTATCTCCTGCAAGGGCAAGCCGGACCGCGACATGATCATGACATGACATGCATGCATGGCATCTACAACAATCGAGAAGAGTAGCTCATGGTTTTTTGCATGAGCATGGGGGTTTCTGGCGATAGTCTATACTTTATACCTATTTGCAAATCTGCCTTCAGGAAGCCTTCAAGAAGAAGATCAGCCACCAGTACACGCGCAGCCGCAAAGCTGAGCTCACAGAAAGAACGAAGTTTTACACCGAGCACCAGCTGAGAACTGAGAAGAAGCTCCCCGAGTGTTTCGACTGCACCTAGAGTCGATGACAACAACTCTATCATGACAGCAACTACATGCATGTGCCATGTTCATGTCCTGGCTCTCATGGTGGTATTGCTCGTCTCATGATGGTTGTTTTCAAGCGCATGCCCTGCTCTAGGTCCAATTGTAGATGCAAACATGTTTCAGGAAGCGGATCAAGGCAATCAAGAAGTACTGCATGAAGAAGGAGAACCGGGCCACTCATGTCAGGCCCCAGCATGCCAGCTACATGTCATGTTCCAGATACATGTTATGCAGCATGCCATGGCTTTGCATGCTCAGTTCTTGTCATGTATACATGCCATGTATAGGAAGGACAAGTATGAGCCGAAAGATCTCACAAAGCTGAAGTTCGCATTCGAGGAAGAGGTTGAGGGTGTGAAGCAGAATGCAGAAAAAGAAGAGTACACAGAGGATACCATGCTCGCGGAGGGTGAGGTCGATCAGTTGCCCTTGGGGCTGGAGGACCTGGTCGGGTCAGACATCTCCGATAAGGATGACGAGTCGGCCGAGCATTCCGAGGAGGAGTATGAGCCAAGCGACGCGAAGCGCAGGCAGCCCAAGCGACCCAAGTCGAAACACGAAGGCTTTGGAGAGGAACTACCGACCGAAGACCCGTGCTTGCTTGATTTACAGTTCATGTATTACATGTAGGAAATGTACATATATTACTACAGAAGGGAAGGGGGTTTTGTATGTTATTTGTGTATATATATATATATAGATATTAAGTCTATGTGTTCATGTAATATATAGGGATATATGTTTACATATGCCCGCTCTCCGTGCTGCGACCCCTAAAAGATTTCGTGTGTGTATATATATATCGTACATTCTATGGGGTGCCTTTGCAAAGTGCATATATATAATGTATCAACAAATACTGTATAAATATTCATCATGTCGAAGGCAATAACAGGTATAAGCATGCACTTAGGTAGTGCTCATGTTATCCACTCATGCATGTTCCTTATTATTCTTGGAAGCCAATCTACAATACTTTTTGTTTTGCAAATTTAGGATCCACATGAGAGCACTACCTAAGGACATCATGGATTGCAAAGATGTGCTGGGCCAGATCCTGATTTCGCAGTCCAAGATGTTGAAGCTTCGCATGGAGCTTGAGCTCTCCGGAGCCCCGGATGCCCAGAAGTGCCAAGCTTAGCACGCATGCATGAGCTGGTTTGTATCACTAGCATGCAGACAACAACACAAGCATGTGCTCATTACATAATATATGTGCTCTGATCTTTCCAAACCTGCAAGGGAGTCCGACAAGATTGCAAAGAAGAGCGAGGAGCTCACCGAGCTACATGATAAAATCGCCGATCTCAAGGCAGACTTCGATGCACACAAGAAGCTGTCCCCCGAGAGCCATGGTGTGCACTCAGACATGAGTTAGCGCATGCCACAGACATGGTCCGTGTTCTACATGTATAAACAGTTGCCTCTGCATCGCTAAGGAAGCAGCGCGATCTGGAAAGCCATCTCCGCAAAGTGGAGAGTGTGTTGGGGGCCCAGGGGCTATTATGAGACTTCTATAAGTTAGGCTTGTATGTTGGCATTTGCCCGGTGTGCCCTGCCGTGGCTACGAGGTGCAGCCGCTGTGAGATGGAGCGGGAGAAGCTGAAGAAGCTTCTGGGATGAATGATTGGCTTGAAACAATATATATATATATATATATATATTTATATGTATAAATTATAATATAATATAATATAATAATAATATATATATATATATATATATGTATACATATTATATATAAGTATATATATATATATATATATATATCATTAACCTTACATGGGTGTATAGCTTAGCCTCCACTCGTACTCCAACCGTTCAATAATAGTGAACCTTACCATGTGTGGCTCACTGCATGCATGTGTAGAGCTTGCATTCCCACCATGCCCGTGTTTACTGGGTTCTGTGTCTGGGTTGCAATTTTTGTAGTGACACAGCATGTTCATCACATGCATGTAGGCTACCTACCCATGTTTGCAATGTCATGACTCCATGATTAAGTCACGTCAACAAACTCCACAAAGTAATGAACCCCTACATGTCATGTAGTACATGAGCCATGTGGCCGAGGACCATCCTCAAGAAGAAGGCCCTTGTGGGCCCGCCCCCCAAGGAGGAGGAGCAGCCCAAGCCCAAAAAGAAAGCCAAAGCAAAGGCGGCGGCCAAAGGTCGCGGCAAAAAGGCACGCAAGTGAGGCATCATGTTATGGTTGTGACGGTGGGCGTGTCACTGCTGGGGCCCTGGGGAACATAAGGGCCTTTAGATGCAGTGTTTGATCCTACTTTCAAGCCATGCAGGTGTGCATGATACTGGCCAGTCCGTGGCAAAGCTATATGATGGACTATCCCGTCATGAGCAATACGATGGTGTGTGATGTAACATAGGGAGACCTTCACTAGTGTGCAAGCAGTGGACATAGGGCCAGCTTCATGCAAACTTGCCAATCTTTCACGGGATACGTGATGCTACCTTGTGCTGGTCGAAAATCGATGTGCCCTCCATGTGCAATCTTTGCCATGCATGTTATTCTCACCGATGCCCCACGCCTTCATGCTCTGCAGGTACTGGGCAAGGCGCCGCAGAAGAAGCTGCACCTGGGCCAGTGGGCGAGGCAGTTGCTCTGTCCGTGACAAAGGGTGTCGCTTGGACGCTATGCGTCGATCGACTTTTCTTTGTGTCAATTGTTGTATTCGGATGAAAATTTCGACTGCATGGCTGCATGTATGCGTGCATGAACGGGTGCACATGAAACATGATGTGCATGTCCTGCTACACGAACATGAGAGACATGATCATGGCATGAAGTGTCATGTTACTTGCCATGTGTGCATAAAGCTCATGCTCAGGTGAGTCAAGAGGTCGCGACGAGCCTCGTGGCAGCTTTTGCTAAGGAGGTTCGGGCAGCATTCGGAAAAAATGCTGTATCGAAACTTGAATCTGGTCGTCTTATTGAGAAACTTGCCAAAGCTCATGAGACGGGTCATGCAAGTGCATGTCGTGATCTTCTACGCAATTCTGCTTTGTCTGCATCTATGCCACTTACTACAAAGAAACTCTGTGGTGATCGGGATCATCAAGTTATCTCCCCTGTGGACTATGTGCGAGAGCTTGCAGCCAACAACAAGCTGGAGAACCTGACTGGTGGTGAGCCTCTGAAGAGCACACTCCGAGACTTTTGGGAGCGATTTCAATATTTGAGACCAGATCACCCGGCACTGGCACACGGGGTTGAGGCCTGCGCCTGCAGTGTCCCGATCCTGCTCTTCGGAGATGAAGGCCGGGCCTTGAAGAAGCAAGCAGCTATGGTGCTGGGCTGGGAGCCTATGTTGGGCTTTGGGTGCATGACACATTGCACAGATGACCCTGAATCGCATCATGGCCACAAGCTCAACTTCGATGGCTCCACATACAAGACTCGGATGCTGTACACCATTATGCACAAGAAGACCTATGGATCCAAGAAGTCCGGCAATAAATACTTGATGTCACTTGTTGATTGCTGGGCGTCGGACCATGCAGAGGCCATGCAGGGCGTGGTCGTACAGCACGGGCCAGAGACTATCCGGGTCCACTTGATTCCAGTTGGAATCAAGTGCGATTGGCCGGCATTAGTCAAACTCGGCCAGATCAAGAGATCTTTCTATTGCGATGCCGTGCCGCATGGGAAGGGTATCTGCCACCTTTGCATGGCGAATACAGCCGCTTGCCCAGACTACAGTGGCGATGGCTGGAAGGAGACCATGCAGCACAGCGAGGCTTTCACAGCCCCCTGGGATGCTGTGCCTGCATTGGTTTCTCAGCTGTGCCCTGGTCTGGATGAGTGGCAGCAAGCAGCGTTTTATCGCCTGGATCTCTTTCATATCTGCCACAAGGGAGTGATGGCAGAGCTGGCAGGGTCTGGCCTGGCATCTGGGTTTGTATTTTGGGGTTTGTATCTTTGCTTAGCGCTTTGCCTCCTACAACCCTTAAGCCTTGAGCCTCATGTCTGCATGTCCTTAACAACAAACCAAGCAAATCCTTTGTATATCTTATGCATGCATGCATGCAGTATATAATTGCCTCTGCATGTTCGCATATGCATCATGAAAGCTTCTCAGCAAGGTGACCCTCTTGCACATGCGGCTTTACCCAGCTCGTGGGTCCTTTGAAGATCGGCTGGGACTGGTGTATGAGGACCTCAAGAGCTTCGCGAAGTCGGAGAAGCTGACACTGCACATGAGCGGCCTCACCCGCACACTGGTGCGTTTTCCAGAGAACGATACCTATCCCTCTGGGTATCTTGGTGCATGGCTAAAACATGGTCAACAGTTCAGCTCCTGCATGTTCCTATTTCTCATGTGTTTTCATGCATGAATTTAAAATATACCATGGTGCATGCATGGTTTTCTAGCATGTCATGAACCTCATATACGTGCATGGATCTCGAGGACATGGTTCAAGGGCGCCGACACGACAGTGGTGCTGAAATTCCTGGCTTCGTTCCTGCAAGCGAACCTGGGGCCAGACTCCGATGACTACCTGAAGTGCCTGCTCCAGTGCTGCCAAGCTGGGAACAAGTTCTTGTCCATTTTATATCATAACGAGCTGTGGCTTCCGAGTGCTGCTGCCAGGAAGGTGGTGAAGCATGGCAACATGTTTGTTTATACATACAAGCGGCTGGCAAGCATGGCCTATGCCCGTGCCATGACGAGATATCTTTTGATTCCGAAGCACCACCTCTTCAAGCATATCGTGCTGACGCTGGAGGAGCAACTGAAGCAGAAAGGTCCAATCCTCAACCCGCTCTGCGATTCATGTCAGATGTGCGAAGATTTCATCAACAAAATCTCGACGTTGGGCCGCTCCGTGTCGCAACAGAAGTTTTGCGAAGCGACGCTGCTGCAGTACATGCTGTGTGTACAGAGAAACTGGTGATGTCGTGCATCGCTGGAGTGAAAAAGAATGGTCTCGAGACAGAGCTTTGTGCAACTTTAGCAGTTTGAGCTGCAAGCAGCCAAAACCAAACTAGGCAACTTTAAAGAAGTTGCGAGGGAAGTTGCTAGTTGCCAACGAAACCCAGCAACCAGGTTTTCCAGGTAAGCAGATTCGAGAGAGGATTTGAAGCGGTAGCTGGGATGCCAGACATTTTCTCCAGGAGAAGTCACGCAAAACAGGCGTACCCGTATTTTTGCAAAGGCAAGACGAGTCCACTGAAACATGCGTAAAACGTGCCGAAGTGCCTGCAGGTCTGTACTCTTCGTGAACCCCGCTGCAGGGCCCTGGACCCGGCTCTGAGCAGATGTAGCTGCACATGGCTCCCGGTGCGGATGCTGCTGCAGGGTTCTTGATTTGAGGGGTCACCCCCGCGTTCTGTAGTCGCAATGGCACCGTCAGCGGCTCGCTCCGGCGGTAGGTTGACCCATCCTCGGGAGGCCGGCAGGGTGATGCCCCCCAATTCGCGACCGCGCGGCATCGCAAAGACCAAGAAATCAAGCGGATGCCCTGGTGCAGACATCAACATGGTGGCAAACAGTGCCCCTGGCGGCACTGACAGAAACATTGGGACCATTGATGCCATTGGGGTTAAAGTATATGCTATTTGGGTACATGCACCCTTCGTCTAGGGCTTAACAAGCACTAGCAACGTTTAAGAGGGGTGTAAGGTTTCACCTAATCCTTTAAGGCCTCGTTGAGGGATCCATAAGGCTCTGCAGAGGATCTAGTAGGGCCTACTAATTAGAGGCTTTAAGGTGTTTAGTTTTAGGGTTTAACGCTCCAGACTTTGGCGGGTACAACAACAAGGCAAGCTGTGACGCTTTAGGTTTACGGTTCAGGGGTTCAGGGTGGACTCGTTTTCTAGTTCATGGTTGGGATAGGATTAAAAACCAAATTTGTTATTCCTTATTGGGTTTAAGTACCCCTAAAAAATAAAATGTTACCCAACTATGGCAAAGTTTTGCAGGGTTCAGGCGAAAGTGTGTAAGGTTGCGACCCCTTGGCTGCAGGCTATAACTAGGATACCCATTAACCTAAGAATAAAAAGGCCTCTCTTTCTTGGGTAACTTTAGAAGGAACCTAGGACTACAAAAAGGGAATAAGGGTACTACTGGGCATCCTAGTGAATCATTAGATAGCAAAAATCGGAGGCACAGGTTAGGACTTGTAGAAAACCGTAGCATAACCCCTATGGAACCCTAACCCCTAAAGGAAGCTCCAGAAAGTTGGAATATGGTTTCAGGGTAGTATACCGTATAATTTACCATAACGGGTTTAGGATAATCATATTCCAACTTTCTGGCTTTTACCTTAAACGTTGAGAACTCAAACCGCACCCCTCAAGAGCCCGTGTAGCATCTCCTGCATCCAGGGAGGACCCGAAGATTCGGGCTTAGGGGTTATCACTAGTTAAACAAACCCTAAACCCTAAACCCTAAACCTTGAACCCTAAACCCTAAACCCTAAACCCTGAAGCGAAGCCCTTAGGGTTTAGGGGTTAGGGGTTTAGGGGTTGCGGGTTTAGGATTTAGGGGTTGGGGTTTAGGGTGTTGGGTTTAGGGTGTAGGGGTTTAGGGTGTAGGGGTTTAGGGTTTAGGGCCTAAAACCTAGTCAACGGTAAACCCTTAAACCCTTACTTCCGGAAGCGAAACCATGGATCACAAAAGCCCTTAGTGCCCTTTGAAACCCAAGCTGCGGGAGTGCTGCAAGCACATGTGTGCTTGTGATGGCTTACACTGAGGAACATCGGCTGATTTGCGAGACCTTCTGCAGCTGATCCTCTAAAGCACCACCAGAAAGAGCATCACCCCAGGTGATGACAGAGCCATCGCACCAACTTTCAACAACAACAGCGCGAGAGGATTGCATCTGCCACACGTTGGCGAGCTGATCTTGAAGAGCGCTGCTGTCACCGTCATTCGCATCACTTCCGCAAAGGCCAGGTCACGATGGATCCATTGCCGAGAATGGCAGCAAACGCGCATTGAGAGGCTTGGATCTCCTGTACATCAATGAGCTGATCCTGCACAGCCTTAGTTGCTGAGTTCAAAAGCCCCCAAAAGTGTACACGCTCACTTTTATGGTGGGTAATATTATCTCAAAAAGTGTAAAGTGTATCCACTCAACTACTAAGCAGCACGACTGTCACCGCCAGCCAAAGCATTACCCCAAGTCACGACGGATCCGTCGGCAAGAATGGCAGCAAAAGCGCCGGAAGAGGCTGTGATCTGCTGCACATTCATCAGTGGACGCTGCGCACTGCTGCTGTCACCACCATTCGCACGATCGCCCCAGGTCACGACGGATCCGTCGCCTAGAATGGCAGCAAAAGCGAAGTGAGTGGCTTGGATCTGCTGCACATTCTTCAGTTGATCCTGCACACGGCTGCTGTCACCACCACCAGCGCGATCACCCCAGGTCACCACAGATTTATCGCCAAGCGTCCCAGCAAAAGCGCCAGCAGAGGCTTGAATTTGCTGCACATTCTTCAGCTGATCCTGAACACTGCTGCTGTCACCACCAGCAGCCGGGTCACCCCAGGTCACGACGGATTTATCGCCTAGAATGGCAGCAAAAGCGCCGCTAGAGGCTTGGATCTGCTGCACATTCTTCAGCTGACCCTGCACACTGCTGCTGTCACCGCCACCTCTATGGTTGCCCCAAGTCACGACAGCTCCAACATGTAGAACGGCAGCAAAAGCTGTGTTAGTGGCTTGGATGTGCTGCACATTCTTCAACTGATCCTTCACAGCACGACTGTCACCACCATGGAAAGCATCGCCCCAGGTCACGACGCATCCGTTGGCAAGAATGGCAGCAAAAGCGCCGAGGGAGCCGTGGATCTGCTGGACATTCTTCAGTCGATCCTGCACACGGCTGCTGTCACCACCACCGGCAGGATCACTCCAGGTCACCACAGATCCGTCGTGAAGAATGGCAGCAAAGGCGCCGTTGGTGGCTCGGATCTGTTGCACATTCTTCAACTGATCCTGCACAGCACGACTAGAACCACCATAGCGAGGATCCCCCCAGGTGATCACGGATCCATCGCCAAGAATGGCAGCAAAAGCGAAAGCAGTACTGCACACCCGAACTCGCTGTATGTGAAGGGTCAGTACGTCGCCATCCTGCAGACTGGAGTCCTTGACGAGGGTAGACTCATCCAGAACGCTCCCAGACGAGTCCAAAAGCCGCCCCCTTCCGACTCCGAGTGTGGTCTGCGCCCGATTTTTCAATGTCTCAACATCCTCAAAAAACCGAGCTTCCACGGTCGTGGTCTTGCCACTAAGCAGCCCGACTTGCAGAGTGATCGACATGTTGCACACTCCAGCGCAATTTGGCGTTTAAGCTTAGCGTGTGTTCAGGGCTTGGAGGAGAAAACGTAGTCACTTTTACGATTGATGATAAAAATCCTAGAGTACCTTTAGGACCGGGTCTATTCCTTGTTATGGTTGGTCCAGGATTTATGTCATCAACCGTATGTCGTGGTAGTGACCGTTGTGCTTATGAGGAGTGCTGACCTCTGCTTGGGGTGAGACTTATGATTATGGGGCCGCAGAACGACACAGTATGCTAAATGCTTTTCTTTTGAAATATGCGGGAGTTTCAGAAAATTAGGGGCACCTTATTTTGGGGGTCCTTAGATTAAGGATCCTACTATTTAGGGTTGTTTTGGGTCCCCTGTTTTCGGAAACCCCCATGTGGGTTCGGGATGAGTTTCGAGCATGAAAGACTGTGGGTTCAAAAATAGTTATGAGAAAAAGTGAAAACTTGAAAAACAGAATGAACACAGTGGAAAACATGGAAAACTAACTATGGAACCATTATGAATGCATAGCAGACAAAAATATGGGAAGCAAGAACCGCATGTCCTAGCCTCTTGTTTTAGACTGCCCTCAAGAACCTTGAACGGATATCTTGGCGATGGGGCAACTTTCGGCTGTGGCCTCCACCGCAGAAATCTCAGCGGTCTTTACGTGCAACGCCTTCAGGAAGTCGTACGCAAAGAACTGGATGACCTGGGACACTTTTAGGTCGGTTATAACTCTTAACCATAAAACCATAAAACCCTAAACCCTTAACCATAAAACCATAGAACCCTAAACACTAAACCCTTAACCATAAAACCATAAAGCCCTAAACCCTTCAACCCTTAACCATAAAACCATAAAACCCTAAACCCTCAACCCGTAACCATGAAGCCATAAAACCCTAAACCCTTAACCCTAAAACCACGAATCCCTAACCCCTTAACCCTTACACCATAAAAACCATTTTGCACTAAACCCTTAACCATAAAACCATAAACCCTAAACCCTAAACCATGAAGCCATAAAGTCCTAAACCCTTAACCATAAACATCCCTTTTAGGTCGGTTATAACCCTTAACCATCAAACCCCAAACCCCATAACCATAAACATCCCTAAACCCTTAACCCTCAAACCATAAAAACCATAAACCCCTTAACCCCAAACCCTTAACCATAAAACCCTAAACCCCAAAACCCTAAACCATAAAAAAAAAAAAAAAAAAAAACATCCCTAAACCCTAACCCTCGACCCCAGGCCCTTACGGGGTCAAGGTTTGAGGTACGGCGCAAGCCTGCGGATCCGAAAACCTACCGTTTTTAAGGGATCTATAATTAAGGGTTCCCTTTTAAGGGCTCCTTTAAGGGATCTATAAGGGTTCCTTTTTAAGGGCTCCTTTAGGGTCCTATAAGGGTTCCCTTTTAAGGGCTCCTTCAAGGGTTAAGGGTTGAGGGTTTAGGATCTATCGGGATCCGAAAACCTACCGTTTCAAGGGTCATACCCTCCAATTAACCCTAAGGCTCTAAGGACTCATATTTCAAGACTTTTGGGCCCAAAGGCCATGCCATATAAAGCTTTTGGGCTATTTTGAGCTTTAGGGTAAGGGGCCATAACCTACTCTTTTGTCGGGTTTGGGGTCACAGGAGGGCCTTGACACTAGTAGTGAACATGGGGTGTTGGAAGCGATTGTAGTCTCTATATTTATAGTAAAGCAACCTGAGGCACTCAGGCTTCTTCCTTACAGTCATGGCTTTTCACGGGTTGTTTGGTGTTCAGCAGAACCATCCTACACCTGAAAACCTGAAGCTTGGACCCTAAACCCAAAGCCCTAAACCCAAGACCCTAATCGCTTTGGGGGTGATTGCTTCGGGGTGTCGAGTTTAGGGTCGAGGGGTGTGCCCGGCTTGCAGAATGAGTACTGCAACTGAGGGGCTAGGGTCTATGGTTTAGGGTTAGGGTCTATAGGGTTTAGGGTCTACGGTTTCGAGTTTAGGGTTTATGGTTTAGGGTTTAGAGTTTAGGGTTTAGGAATTAGGGTCTGGGGTTTCGGGTTCAGGGTCTGTGGCTTAGGTTTGAGGGTGTGCATGTTCACAGCATGATGTGTCCAAAGCCGATTGCTGAATCTATGCATGTGAAGGCCCCATGTTAATGCTTGTGGTTGAAGTTTGCGGTTTAGCCTCTCGGTGCAAACCCAATGGCACAAGCATTTCGGAAGTCTGTATCCAGGCAACAAGGCTTCGCGACGTATTCCAGAAGAGAAAGTATACTGAACTTAGAACCCTAGCAGCAATTATTATTTTAGCTGTTTCTTAGGGATTATAATAACCACAAATTAAAAAATATTTCAAAGTACCCCTAAGAAAAGACAATAAAGGGATCACAAACCGCATGTTAGACCCTAGCCCCTACACATTCAACCAAGTCCCTAGACCCCAAACCCCTTTACCCCAAAACCCTAAAACCCTAGACCCCAAACCCTTAACCCTAAAACCCTAAAACCCTAGACCCCAAACCCAAAATCCTAAACCCTAAACCCTTCCTTAACCCGCCCGAAGCCGAAGCCGACGTATTCACCGCCCTGTAGCACAAAACCATCATCATAATTTAGGTACGGCCCCCTTACAGTAAGAGTCTATAATAGGGCTACTATTAAGGTCCTTATATATCTATATTATGAACATTATTCAACTATTACTGAGTGGGGGGCCGTACCTAAATAATACACTAAAAGTATTAACACTTGAAGTAATTGTAAGATAAATGTAACTGTGAATACTACCATTTACAATAATGATAATAACACGTGTTCAAGCTATAACTATGACTATAGTTACGAATACATTTATCTCTGTTCTTATAGTTACAAGATCCCCCAGGAGCCAAAGGCCTGAATCCTGATTATTGATTAATAGTGTTCCAAAAAGCATTCCGAATGTGTTCCAGAAAAGTGTGGGGAATAGTGTTCCAGATTCGAAAGTGTTCCGAAAAGCAATCCGAGAGAGCACCCTTGAATCTGAAAGCTTCCGGCTGGAAACACATCTTGGAACACTTTTTGGAATACTTTTTCAGCAGCAGGTCATTGTCGGAACGCTTTTTTGAGAACACTTTTTGGAATGCTTTTTGGAATGCCTTTTCGGGGGCCCGTCCTCTCCAGATCCGGATCACAAGCATTCCAAAAAGCGTTCCAAAAAAGTGTTCCGGAAAGTGTTCTGCAAAGCGCTCTGTTGGAATGCTTTTTGGAACACTTTTTGGTCAGAGGGCCCCCGTGGAACGCATTTTGGAATACTTCTCAGCTCTGCATCAAAATCAGAATGCTTTCCGCGCGTTTTTCAGGAATGCTTCTGGAATGCTTTTGGAACACTATAAAAACCGATCTACCCCTCCCTTTCTTTAGCCCTCGGGATCTTGTAATCTTATAGCTATAGGCATACTTATAACCCCCGCGCCCTAACGCAAAGCCCTGAACCCTAAACCCAAATCCCTAGACCCCAAACCCTTAACCCTAAAACCCTAAAACCCTAAACCCCAAACCCCAAACCCAAAATCCTAAACCCTTCCTTAACCCCAAATAACCTGCCTGTTCAAGGACTTATACAAGGAAATCATAAAAGGGAGCCCTAAACAAGTAGGTTCTTTAGGGTCAAGGTTGATCCTAAACCCTAAACCCTAAATCTTAAACCCTTGACCCAAAAGGAAGCAGCTGGGCCCTGGTACCGGGTTGGCCACAAGCCAGAGGGAGGTGCCAAGGCCACGCCAAAGGGACCTCACAGGTTCTGACGGTTTGGGGCTTAGGGTTTAAGGGATCCGAAACCCTAACTACCGTTTAAGGGTTCCACCCTCTACTTAAGGGGTCATAGCTGACTATGTTGTAGGGATTGGGGCCACAGGTAGGGCTTGGGGTGGAGGGGAGCGGTTTAGGGGTTTAGGTTTTAGCTTGGGGTGGAGGGGAGCGGTTTAGGAGTTTAGGTGTTAGGGGGGTTGGGGTTTAGGGTTTGCGGTTCAGGCCTAAGCAGCTAGAGTAGGCTTGGGGGTTGGGGTTTAGGCCTAAATAGTATGGCGCCTAAACAGTTAGACTAGGGTCTGGAGTATGGTTGCAGCATTATCATGACGAGCACCCCCCAGGGACAGTCTGCAACAAAAACATACTAAAGGACGCCCTTACTGCAAACCCTTCATCGGAAGGCTTACACGAACCCCTGAAAAGGAACCTACCAATAGTATCTGGGGGCTTGAGTGTTTACGGTTGAAGCGTGTAGACTTTTATAAGTTTAAGAACTGCGGTTTGGGGGTCTAGGGTTCAGGCATTCGGCTCCGAATTCCAGAGAATCTGATGAATGTTTTCTGGTTTACGGACAACTGTGAGAATCATTTGTCAAGTCAAGTCTGGTTGGCATCTGTATACACGTCTATAGATCTATGCATGTGTCTGTGTGATCACTTACACATCACACGAAGACCACCTGCTGATGCTTATACCACGCACGTTCCGTCGCTTCTTTCTCTCGATATCCTGTCATATAGGAGCCGCATTGATGCCAAGAAGAAGCGAACTAAACACACCAGCAACACTACTATAGGGGGCCTAAATAATTACCAATACTATATGTTTAGTTTGGGGTTCTTTATTATAACTATGGTATTATGGGCCGCAAAACCCTGTTCTAATTATTAAGGCCCCTATGTTACGAGTTTCAGTTCAGTGTTTTATCTTGTCGAAAGACAGTCACAGAAACTAGCAGTCGCAGCATGAATGATCCAAGTGGCCAGTGGCAACAACAGTCCTCAGAATCTTGCCCGGCTTAGAAAAGCCTAACACCGTTTAGGATTTCGGGTTTACGGTCTAGGGTTTCGCCGAAGGCTCCATACTAAACAACCATATACCGCAGAACCCGATCAATTGACCCTGAAGGCCGACAATCATAAAGGCTGACACCCAAAAGCCCTGTAAACGAAACGCCCCGCGAGCCAACAAGCCCTAGTACAAGGGCCTTAATACTTAGAATAGGGTTTGGGGGCCCAGTATACCTAAGTTATCATAAGGAGCCCTCCAAATAGTATAGGTAACTATTTAGGCCCCTAGGCATCTAAGGACTCATATATTAAGGCTTTTGGGCCCAAAGACCTTGTTATATAAGGCTTTTGGGCTATATTGATGCCCAGGGAACGATGGCTAAGCATGGCCATCTGCCTCGCCCCTTCTTCGAGCCAGAGTTGGTGCACCTTGCAAAGCCCGTTACCCAAGGGGTCCAAAGGACCCAATAGTTAGGAACTTAGGTTTCGGATAGTAGTTATGTAGGCTACTAGTTGGGAAAGTACATGATTACCAGGCACTTGGACCCTTGGGGTTAACAGATGAGCCTTAACCATTAGACTTGGGTTCCAGACTGAAACTCTGTGGGTTTCAATATTAAAAATACAGTTACTATTGGGAACCTGTACGAACAGTAACACTCAACCCTAAGCCCAAAGGCCCTACTGCCCTAAACGCTACTTACTCAAAGCTTACCTTTTCATGCTTTAGGGCTCAGCTAAACCCTAGACCCTTTACCCTAAGCCCTTTATTAGGGCCCCCCAAAGGGATAGGGACATCCCATTTAAATCCCCTTATCATGAAGCCCCCAATAAGGTAAGGATATCCCCGATAAATGCTTCTGCTTATTTCCTTTTTGAGTCCCTGATTTAAATAAACCCTACTGGTCGGGTCTCATGGGTAACTACAGGTTAACCTTTTTGGTTATATAGGGATTATATATAGGGACCATACTACCCAAAAAAGGTTAAAGGTTACCTACTCTACTACTAGGTATGTAGTTTCGAGATGAGTTTCGGAGATGTAAGACTGTGGGTTGAAAACTGGCCATGAGAAAAAGTGAACCCTAAACCCTAAACCCTTTATGGTTCCGAGCTCAGCGTTCTTCATTTTTCAACCTGGGGCTAAGAGTCACGCAAGGAGTCGATTTAGTCTTCGAGACAGTCTGGGGGGGGGGTAAGGGGCTTGGGATGGTTTAGGGTTTAGGGATTAGGATTTAGGATGGTTTAGGCTTTGGGGGTTTACCGGTAAAGCATTCAGGGACCAAAGTAGTTTATTGAGCATCGCAATGTACCCAGAAGCGCTAAAGCCTGCTATATCCTCTTACAAGCCCTTTTAACACCCCCTGAAACCCCATAACCTATATACCCTATATACCCTAAAAGCATACTTATTGACACCCAGAAAAATTAAACACATACCCTTATTCGTCCGTGTATAAACCCTGCCTGTATCCCAAAAGCCTACAAAATAGAAGGTTATGACCCCCTCATTATAGGGTTGACCCCTAAAGCAGAGGGTTTTTGGATCCCCAGGTAAGCCGCAAACCCTAAAACCTCAAACCCTATAGATCGCTTATAGGGACCATTACAGGAACCCTATGATGTATAGTTCGGGTCCCAGCCCTAATGCTTCAAGTGAACCCTAAACCCATGAAAACCAGATTCAAGCTCTGGGTAGGCACTGTTTTGGAGGTGGGGGGCCGGAGCTTGACGGGCCCTTAACGCACGTTTGCCTGTTTCAGGGTTTCAGGCTTTTTGGTTTAGGGTTTATGTTTTGTTGGTTTAGGGTTTCAAACTTTTGTTTTGGTGTTTCAGGTTTTTGGTTTACGGTTTCAAGTTTCGTTGGTATAGAGTTTCAGGTTTTTGATGGCGGGCTTAGATTTGAAGTGCAGGGTTTGTTTTTCGGTTAGGGCTTCAGTTTTTTGGTTCTGGGTTTCTGTTTTTGGTTTAGGGTTTAGGGCTTGTGGTTTAGGGTTGCACTCGTCCTTGATGGTAGGGTTGAAGATTCGGGATTCAGGTCTATTGATGTTTTGCTTCGCAACCCAAAAACGTACATAAACCTACAACCCTAAACTTAAACCCAAAGCCCCTAAACCCCTAAGCCTTTAAACCCAAGGCTCTTCGGTCCGGTCCTCATTAGGGACCCTTAGAGGGGTAGGGGGACGGGGTTTAGGGGGCCTTAATGCCGATAATAAGGGTTTAGGGTTTAAGGCTATTTAATGGGAAGTATAGTCCACTACCCCCCTCCCCCCTACACCCCTAAGGGTTCCTATGACTTAAACTCAATCAAGCTCATTCATTGATTTGAAACATTTGTGACGAACCCTGCGCATAAAACACTGGAACCTCCTTCAAAGGGGGTTTCTACAAAGGTTTCTTTACATACGTGTTAGTTCATGACTAGCATAAGCGGGTTGTGGGGCGTATGATTTGGAATAGCATTGCTACTCGCTCCGACCCGTGTATTCCAAAGCCAAAGCGGTCTGCACCACGTCATGCATTCCCAGACCCCCGGGAGGATCTAGAAAGTAGATCCCCTAATTTGGGGCCCTATGCTATCAAGGGTACTTTATAGGAACCCCAAGGGATCCTACTTTTTGGATCCTCCCCCTAAACCCCCCCCCTAAACCCTTAAACCCTAAACCCCTAAAACCCTAAACCCTACTTTTGGGATCCTCCCGGGGGTCTGGGTTCCTTAGTTTTGTGCAGGGCTTACGGTTCAACAAACTTCCCGAGGCCCGGCCTGATAAAACCCTAAAGCCCTGAACCCTCCTTGGAGGTCCTTAAAGGGCTCCTTAAAAGGGCTCCCTAAAGGGATCTATAGGGTTCTTTAAAGGGATCTATAGGGTTTAGGGTTTAGGGTCTACTTGGAGGTTCAGGGGACTTAGTAACTACAGTCATAAGTAGCAAAACTGGTGTTAAAACTAGTTATAAGTGTCGTTGCCTTAATTATAACTGGCGTTACTAAGTCCCATGAACCTCTAAGTACACCTTACACCGGACACAGTAGATCCCGAGCGCTGATCTCCCAAGCTTCCAAACCTGAATTTAAAGTGCTAAACCCTAAGGCTAAATGTACCCATATAGTCTATACTTAGGCCTCCAAGTACCCATATAGGGACACTTTCAGGACTAAGTATCTGATATAAAGCTGCATGGAGCCTTTGGGAAAGCCCCCCAAGGCTGCTAACACGGCACAAGCCCGACATCCTGCTTGCGGATCTCATGCTTACTTTGAGTTTAGGCTTCAGGTAGCACGTACAATTAGAAGAATCCGGTGTATCCAAAAAAGGCAGGGAATAGAAGTTTGGAGCCGACATCAAACCAAGGGCAATCCCCAGACCCGACACCTTAAAAAAAAAAACGAATCCCTAATCCCAAAACCTCTAAGCCCTAAACCCCTAAAACCCTAAACCCTAAGTCCCTAAAACCCCTAATTACAGGGTGCTAAGGCAACCCCCTGAGGCAACCCCCTGAGGGCCTCAAATGCAGAGATCTGGCTTCGGGGATGTGTGGGTTGGCATCCTGCACGTTACGCACCGGCCGCTTTTCCTCTCAAAGGCTGTCTGCGATCTTCTGCATGGTGTCCTTTAGGACAGCTTGCGACGGCACTCTCAAAGGCTGTCTGCGATCTTCTGCACGGTGTCCTTTAGAACATCATGCGACGGCACCTAAGCCCTGAACCCTAAACCCCTACGCCCTAAACCCCTAAACCCTAAACCCGTAAACCCTAAACCCTGAACCCTAAGATCCTAAACCCCTAAGCCCTAAACCCCAAAACCCCTAAACCCCTAAAACCCCTAAACCCTAAACCCCCCCCTAAACCCAAAACCCCTAAACACTAAACCCTAAACCCCAAAACCCCAAAGCCCTATAAACCCCAAGCTCCTAAACCCGGAGCCAAAAAAAACCTTGACGGCTGCTAAGGAAACGGCAGTCCCGAAGACGCCCTTAGGTGCTCTTCTCTCGACACGACCTCGGCAGCCGTTTAGAAAGGATGGGTTTGGGGGTTCATAAAAAGGGGCCTTAATTATTAAAATAGGGTTTAATCGGGCTTTGGAGCCCATGATACTTTAATTATAATGAGGCGTGTTTCAAAATCGTATAGGTATTTTTATGGCCCCATATTAGGGTTAAAGGACGGAGTAGAGGTTTGGGACCTTGGGTTTTAAGAGCTGAGGGTTGAGGGTTTAGGCTAGCTTAGGGTTTAGCAGTAGAGGGTTTTGGGGTTTCGGTGCTAGAAGTTTAGGGATTAGCAGTTGGGGGTTTGGGTTTTGGGGTTCGGGAGTTTAGGAGTTTAGCCTTTACACCTAGTTTTCTTAGAGGTTCATGGGACTTAGTAACTACGGTTATAATTAAGGTAACTATACGTATAAGTAGATATAACCCCAGTTCTGGTACTTTATAACTGTAGTTGCTAAGTCCCATGAACCTCCAAGTAGACCCTAAACCCTAAACCCTATACATCCCTTTAAGGAACCTTATAGATGCCTTTAAGGAGCCTGTTAAGGAGCCCCTTAAGTACTTACTAAGCCCCATGAACGCTCAGGGATGAGGAGTTGAAGGCTTCGGGCTTTTCAGCGCTTAGGACACTCGGAGTCTAGGACTCAGGGTTTAGAAGTTCAGGGTTTAAGAACTAAAGATTAGGATTCAGATTCCAGGATGTAGAAGTTTGAAGATTTTTTGGGGTTTAGGGTACGTCGGGCACTGTAGGTTTGTCGGTCTCGGCACCAGAGGAGAGCCGCTGTTTGTCGCAAGGCTGTGCCGCAGCTTAGTCAGTCGTGGGTGGGAGAAGTTGAAGAAGCCCTGAACCCAAAACCCTAAACCCCATAAACCCGAGACCTACCTGGGGATCCAAAAACCTCGGTTTAAGGGTTTAAGGGTTCGACCCTCTAACTAACGGGTCATCACCTACTATTCTGCAGGGTTTGGGGTCACAGGTATACCTGACCACGAAAACCTAACACCCCAAACTGGGATTAGGGTGGACACAGTCGGCCAGCTCGGCTGCAGAAGTAACGTCTCGGCGAGCGTCTCGGTTTCGTAGGAGGCAGACGCACCCAGACCTTCCTTTGTCCTTGCTAAGGAATATACCTTAAATTTTCGAAGGCTCCCTATTTTCAAGTCTATTCCTGAATTAAGGGGTTGTGGAAGGTCTGGGCAAGTGCTCCTCGCCGTCAGCACTGTCCCAAGTTGAAAAGTTGAGGACAACGATGACAAAGACGTGTCGCTGGCAAGGGAGAAGCTCACGCAGTTAGTGGGGTTTCGAGTATTTAGGGCTTAGGAGATCAGGGTATAGGTTGTAGGAGTCCTTTTCAGCAACATCGTTCGGTACGTGCCTGACAAGAAGATGGGACCACTTACCTACAGAGTGGGATAATGTCACCGAAAACTCAAGCCAATGTATCTAATTTACAATAAACGCTGATCTTAAGCGGGATCCTGTATAGAATTTCGAAGCCCGTAGCCCTAAAATCTGTGCAGAGTTAGGCTTCCTTTAGGGATTCCTTTAAGGGCACCATTATAGAATTTAAGGGAGTAAGGGGCCATGGACCTATTATTGTCAAGCCTGATGGTACCAACTCCCAGTCGGCCTTTGTGAAGGTGACAGGGCTCCGACGTTACCCTGAGGGTCCATGTACCCAAATAGTATATTACCTTCCTGTGGATCCAAAAACCTGCCGTTTTAAAGGTTCTACCCTCTAACTAAGGGGTCATCACCCACTATTTTGAAGGGTTTGGAGCTACAGGTTGGCCTTAAAGTAGTCCCTATATTGGTACTTCGGGGCAAAAGTATATACTATTAGAGGGTACATGGACCCTTAGGGTTATGTTGAAGAAAGCCACTTCTGACAAGAAGTCCTCGACCCCCCTAAACCCTAAACCCTAAACCCTAAGGCACTGTTTTGGGGTACCCCTTCAAAAATAGCACGGAGCCCCTCGAACATCCTCAACAGTACGGCTTCGGACCCATTGGTAAACCCTGAACCCTAGGGTTTCTTTAAGGGATCTATCGGGTTTAAGGTTTAGGGGACTCCAATATCCTATACTGAACTTAGAACCCTAGCAAAAATTATAACTTTAGCTGTTTGTTAGAAATTATAATAACAAAAAACTAAAAATTGTTTCTAAGAACTCCCAAGTGTACCTTAGTAACCCTTCTAATCGAACCGTCAAAGAGTCCTGTACCAGACCCCCGGGGAGAATCTAGAAAGTAGATCCCCTAGTTTGGGGCCCTATCCTACTGAGGGTACTTTATAGGAACCCCCATTAAGGGATCTACTTTTTGGATCCTCCCGGCGGTCTGGGTAAGCCCTGAGCCCTCGGCCCTAAAAACCCCCAACCTGCTTTCGATGGCCCGACGAGGCTTGGGCTCTCTCTGCTCGAGCTGAGACCCGCGGAGCCTCCGGAAGCAGGGGATACATCTGATGCGTGGGCCTTGCACTTGGGATGCTACGGCGTTTTTTTGGGGGATCTACGGTCTAGGGTTTCAGGGTCTCGTGTTTAGAGCTTGGAGTTATTTTAAAGTGCAGTGGGCCTTTCCACACTCCGCGCGAGATCACGGCTCATGAATGCTAGGTGCTTTGCAAGGATTGAGGATGGGGGTGCTGGGAATTTCATAATATACACTTTAGGGAGCCGGGGCAGTTTCATTGACATGGAAAATTGCCTTCCCAACTTTTGGAGGACTTGAATTGAAGGCGTTGCAGTTTACACCACTTTGCTAAACACGAAGGTAGGCCACAAGTAATCTTTACTCACTTGCCCTAAGGCATGTACCTATGGGATCTAACCTTTTTGCTATTAGTTTCACAGTGTTCCTGTACAGCCCTACACCCCTAAACCCCCCAACCCCTAAACCCTAAAACCCTAAACCACTATGCCCTAAAACCCTAAACCCCCAAAACCCCAAAACCCCTAAACCCTAAAAGTCTTCTAACTTCGGGTCGAAGTTTTTACTACATGGGTACATCAACCATTACCTGGAGATCCGAAACCCTACCGTTTAAGGGGTTAGACCCTCTAGTTAACGGGTCATAACCCACTATTTTGTAGGGTTTGGGGCCACAGGTTATATACTACATGGGTACATCAACCATTACCCTGAGGCTCTAAGGACTCATATTTGAAGGCTTCTGGGCCCAAAGACCATACTAAAAAAGGCTGTTGGGCTAGTTTGAGCGTTAGGGTTACCCCCAAGCCGTGGACCCTTGGCACCCGCTTTTCGAGTGCCCTGGTGGCGCAAGCCAGGCTGACACACACTAAATTAGGGCCCGACAAAAGCACATAAGCAAAACTGAGAATAGAGATATCCCAGATAAACCCCCTTAGTATGGAGCCCATTCTGGTCGGGATATCACTATAAAATGGTTATGCTTATGTGCTTTTTGGGTCCCTAATGAATACCAACCTGGGAATGCAAAAACCTACCGTTTTAAGGGTCAGACCCTGTAATTAAGGGGTCATAACCTACTATGTTGTAGGGTTTGGGGATACAGGAACTCACTGTCACGTTCCCAAATCTTCCAATATCCCTGCTTGGAGGGTGGGGGGACTTAGTAAGTAGTTATTTTATAGACTTCTAAGTATCATAATCCCAATTAGGCTCCCTGTTAGGGTACTTATAAGTCTGCTTACTACCTACTTACAAAGTCCCCCGACCCTCCAAGTGAGTTAAGTATATACCTTCAATTATACCGGGATCTCGCAGATGGTTTATAAGGATTATTCAAGGCTTTCGGAAGCTCTGGGTTTTGGGGTTTCCACAAAAGGCGCGGTGACATGCACTTTAGACATCAGGGGCACTTATGATTTGCTGACATTTGCCGGTTTGGGGGGTGCTTCAGCAACCCAAAGCCTCCAAAATCCCTGAACCAAGGATTATACCATTAAATCATATTAGGGATCCTACCATGATTTAAGGTATATTCCTTAATTAAGGGGTTTTGGAGGCTCTGGGAACCATGTCGAAGCTCGAAAGCTTGCGGTCGCCTGCCGGCGCGTGGCTGGCCTCCAGCATGATGTGGTGTGTCAGGGTTTGGGATTTCTGGGTTAGGGTTCTAAAGTATAGAAGCATCGGACGTAGGATTTTTAGGGTATACCTCAAACTAGAAAGACCTACTTATCTGCAATATGTGTGTGTGTGTATATATATATATGTATACATATGGTGGTTGTCAAAATTATGGTCCCTTTTGGATACCCTAAACATTAATTCAATGCCGTATGATAATAAGGACCCAAAAAGGGACCCTGATTTTGACAACCTCCCATATAAGATCTAGGGACCATACAAAAGACTTGGTGAGCCGAAGTAGGTGCTCGGAGCCTATATAGTATACGGCCTTTGCTCCACTGAGCCCTGCCTGCCTTGAAGGTTGAATCTCCTGCTACCTGTCCATGGACCCTAAACCCTGAACCCTACCTAGGGATCCAAAAAGCTACCGTTTTAAGGGTTCGACCCGGACCCTCCAACTAAGGGGTCATAACCTACTATTTTGTAGGGTTTGGGGTCACAGGTAAACACTAAACCATGGTGGTTTGGGATGCACTTTTGGCTTCGGGCTTAGAAATACTGGACAAAGGGGACAAATTTCAAGGTTCATTGCACGCCGAATGCGATCTGCACATGGACCTTAAACTTACGGTTGATGATATCAATCCTGCATTTTCCCGTAATAATAAGGAGTACCAGAATTCCCATAGTCTAGGGTCATTAAGGAAATGCAGGATTTATATCATGAACCGTATGATGCAGGTTACAATTGAGGACTGCGCAGGTGACGTGCTCTCCCGAAGTGTGCCACCACAAGCACCCTATCAAGTGCATACAAGCTGGAGGTCGTTGCGTCAAACCACAAAGGTTGCTGTGCGGATATTGCAATTTAAAGTTTGTTTCTTGCTAAACATCCTCTTTCTCCTCCTTTGATCCCAGACTTCAACACATTAACTTGTGTTGCAAGCATGGACCAACAAGGACAACACGAATCCCTTTCAATGACAACCAGAGACGCTAAACGTCTGGTACTGGGCGCAGAAGTGCTGTGCTTCAGAGGCGGCGGAACACAAAACACAATGACGCTACGACTATGCTGGAGTTGCAGCCAGGAGTTTCTTTTGCAGAAGAGAAACCCTTTGGGAGCTAATTCCGCTAAACAAGTGCGCGTGGTCCGGAATACTTACCTTCGGTTAGTAGGGAATGGAGGAATGGGGTACAATTAAAAGCACTATTCCTAGCATTCTTCCATTCCCTACCAACCAAAGAATGGGGCACAACTATAACTACTATATTCTTCCATTCCCTACCAACCAAAGGTAAGAATACCTGCACAGGAACCCAGCCCATCCAGGCACCGAGACCCTTGGAAATGTTTTGTCAACAGTGCCTGAGCGACAACGGAAGCCCGCCACAGCGGTTCAGTAAAGACCTTGGTTTGGAGTGTATCCCTAAACCCCTAAACCCTAAACCCCTAAACCCTAAACCCCTCAAAACCCTAATCCCTAAAACCCTAAACCCCTAAAAACCCTAATCCCTAAAAGCCCTAAACCCTAAACCCCTAAAAACACTAAACCCTAAAACCCTAAGCCCCAAAGCCTCAAAGCTCCCATGCCCTCCTCTCTGGTAAGGTCTTCATCAACTCTACCTAAAGGATCATGGGACTTAGTAACTGAGGTTATAAACGGGGTAACTATGCTTATAATTGCTTATAACCCCAATTAAGGTACTTATAACCTTACTTACTAAGTCCCATGAACCTCCAATGTACACTAAGCTGTCACCCCACCAGGACCCCCCCCAAGTGACCTTTAAAGGGCTCTGATATTTGTCATTAAGAAGTAATTTGGGGCTACAATAAAGGGTAGTTGGGGGGTCTAGGCAAACCCTAAGCCTGAGTTGTTGCCAACCACCTACTACCCACAACGATCTGTCCTAGAACTCAAGAGTCACTACTAATCGGTTAGGGGCTTAGGGTGTAGGGTTTCATTATGCCGACCATCAGACGGTTTACACCTCAACGCGTGGTGCTTCAAGCAAGGGCATTCAAGGTGACTACGACGTTTTATAGCACAGGGTCGTTCAGGTATGGTAGTGATTGTCAAACAGCGCTGGCCCTGATAAGGTCTAGCGGCTTCTGAAACTGGGAGTTTCCGAACGTTAGGGTTACCTTATTTAATAAGGGGCCTTTATAATAAGGACATATAAGGACTCTACTATTTAGGGTACTATGTCTTAGGGTCCCCCCCCCATTTTCGGAAACTCCCAACTGCTTGAAGGCTTGTAAGGTCTGCGTCTGAGGTGTGGCAGGATTGTTATGTTGATAAACACACCAAACCCCGAACCAAATCTGCCATCGAGGGGGTAGCCCGAACCCTCAACCCTAAACCACTAAAGCCCTAAACCCTAAAACCCTGAACCCTAAACCCCAAAGCCTGACCCTAAACCCCAAGCCCTGAACCCTCAACCCTAAACCCCTAAAGCCCTAAACCCTAAAACCCTGAACCCTAAACCCCAAGCCCTGAACCCTAAACCCCAAACCCTAAACCCTCAACCCTAAACCCTAAACCCTCAACCCTAAACCCTAAACCCTAAACCGATGTAGGGGTTCGGGCTTCAGATTTAGGGCATGGGGCATTGAGGTCGACGGTTCCCATGCCAGGGCCTCGGCTTGTACCGACCGGAACTTCAGGTTTAGGGCTTTAGGAATTTAGGGCTTAGGGGGTTTAGGGCTTTTAGGGTTTAGGGGTTACAGAGTTTTAGGGTTATTTAGGGTTTTAGGGTTTGGGGCTTGGAGCTTGGGATACCATGAGCAAGTTGGTGCGGTCGTCTTTGAGGCTAGGGACCCTAACCAGCAAGCCCTGGTAGGAGGTTCTCGTTGCAGGGCCAAAACCCATTAAAGGGTAAAACCCTGAGACCAACACGAAGCTCCCAGTTCTGTATGCACAGTTCTCTAAACCCCCGCCCACACCCCCAACAGAACAGACTGTAAGGGTCCATGCACCCGAATAGCATATACTTTGGCCCCAAAGTACCTAAATATAATTTATTTGTTTTTTTATTTGTTTATTTATTTATTTAATTATCTAACCTGTATATGTATATACGTGGAGTCATAGAAAAGATACAGATACAGATACATATTTACATACAAATATAAATAAAGATATAGGGACTACCCTTAGGGATAACTCGAAATACGGACGTTCTTGACTTCCTTTGGTGACAAGGAGCCATGTTCAGCGCTCCTGCACCCCATAAGCCCCAAAACCCCCAAACCCTACACACCCTAAACCCCATAATCAAGACTATATGCAGGGCGCTCTTGGTTACCGGTTCCCTGTGCCGGAAAGGAGCCATGTTCAGCGCTCCTGCGACGGCCGAGCTGGCCAAGGTCTCATAGGAGCCGATCACGCCTGTTAGGGCCCCAAAAAGCACAAAGCAAAAACTAAGATTGTGATATCCCATATAGACCCCCTTATAAAGAAGCCCCGTAAGGTAGGGATATCCCGGTAAAATGCTTATGCCTGTGTCTTCGACGACGATTTCGCCGTGCAGGATTCAGGAAATCTTAGGAAGGTTTAGGATAGCTGTAATGGGTTCTATGGCGCCTGCCACAACAGATACAGTAGGGTTTACGTAGGTTGTAGGGTATTAAGATTTAGGGTTGAGGGTTTAGGGTTTAAGGCTTAGGGTTTACGGTTCGGGGTTTAAGGTTTCAAGCTCAGGGTTGCGTGCAGAGGGATTTACCCAGACCCTTGGGAGGATGCTCCCAAAAAAGCTCTCTTGAGGGGCTTCCTATGGGTGGTTGTCAAAATTGTGGCCCCTTTTTGGGTCCCTAGTATTATATGGCACCTACTATTTAGGGTACCCAAAAAGGGACCTAATTTTGACAACTATCCCTATAAAGTACGATCCACGGGCCACGCCACGTCATTGCACTGACCAAAGTCGAGCACGTGCGACAAGAGCTCGACGAGAAGCCGAATCCTTCCCACTTGCTGCATCATCACAGCAAGATCCGGGCCGGCGCGCACTCATGTTCTGTCAAAGAAGCCGCATCGTTGGCCCGTTGGAGAAAGTGGGCGCTCCTCCGCGATGCTCGGCATTGCTAGCCGTCGAGGCATCGCTGATGCCGGGCTGATGTGGGAAGCGCTCTCCCTCGCCCTCTCCTATTTTAGAGGTAAGTAGGGGACTTACATTCTGGGTCGCCAGCCCAGTGTCCGATGGCGCCGCATTTAGGAGTCTAGGGTTCAGGCCCCAAGGGCCCTTTCAAAGAGTTCCTACTATCCAGAAATTCCAAAAGCCCGGAACGAAAGAATGCACCTTGAACTTTAGAAGGACCCATTGCAGAACAGGTGTAGTATGCGTATTTGCACATTAGGACATGGGTGCACAGAGACACAGAAGCAGGCCTGAACGATGCGTTGATGCGGGAAGGCCACTGAAAGACCAAGAAGCTGGGAAAACATGCAGCAATCCCTGAGCGGCAGGCATACAGCCCACAAGCCCGAAGCTCTAAACTAGATTTTGAAGCGCTGATACTCGCGAAGCCCATATCCTAAGCCTTTTAAGCGTGAGCCATGAGGCTTATATGTATGTATATACATATATATATATATATACACACACACACTGTAACTGCAGTAAGGAACCCCAAACTAGTTTGGGCAATCAGTCAGGCCCCTACATTTTGCATGTTGCAAGTGCCGCGCCCTGAAACTCACAATACTTGCCAGAGGGTCCAAGTACCCAAATAGTAGGGTTTTAGGTCCCAAAATCCATACTCTGAATGGTTTTTGGACTTTGAAACCCAAATATTTGGGTACTTGGACCCTTAGGGCTTGGGGCCTTTGGTCAGGGATGGCGTGGTTCGGGGTTTGAAGCGGTTTAGGGTGTAGGGCTTAGGGGTTTAGGGTTTAGGGTCTAGGGTTTAGGGTCTGGAGTGTAGGGTTTAGGGGTTTAGGGTTTAGGGTCTAGGGTGTAGGGTCTAGGGTGTAGGGTTTGGGGGTTTACGGTTTAGGGGTGAAGCTGCATGGAAATGAACAGCCTCTTATACTTAGAGGTTCATGGGACTTAGAAACTAGGGTTTATAATTAAGGCAACTACACTTTTATGTGCTGATAATCCCAACTAGGGTAGCTATAACTGTACTTACCAGTAAGTCCCATGAACCTCCAAGTACTTGTACAGTGCAGTAACCAGTCTCATCATTACCTGCATCCCCCAACCCTACAGAATAGTAGGCAATGACCCCTTAATTAGAGGGTCTAACCCCTAAAACAGTAGGTTTTGGATTCCCAGGTAAAGGATCAGGAGGTTGTAGGTTTTTCTTCAAGTCAATCAAGGGTAGCCGCCTTCTTCCCGACCGAAGGCTCTCGCCAATGGCTCCTGCGGTTAGCACGGGAATTTTCCAGGTCAGTAGACTAGGGCTTCTTCAAGGGTTCCTTTTGCAGGGCCACCCTAAACCCTAAACCCCTAAGCCCTAAACCCCTAAACCCTAAACCCCCAAACCCTAAACCCCTAAACCCTAAACACCTAAACCCTAACCCCCTAAACTCCTAAACCCTCAACCCTGGCCATGACTCAGAAAAAGCCGAAGTCCTTCACATAAAAGAAAGAAGTGAAAGAAGTGCTTCAGGCGCGGGAAGATGTAAAACTATATGGGGCTTCCCCAAAAAATAAGGGACCCTAAGATAGTACCCTAATTAGTAGGATCCTTGTTGCAAGGACCCCCCCAAAGTAAGGTACGTCTATGTTGGAAACCCCATACAGCCATAAAGCGATGCAACGCCAAACGCGAGAGTGGATCGTTCTCTAAAAGTGAGGTCCCTTTTTAGGGCCCCTTAAAGGGATCTATGATTTTTTATAAGAGTACCAGAAGGGTAGTTCTCTAAAGTGGTAAGGATCTATAAGGGTGGTTGTCAAAATTCTGGTCCCTTTCTGGGTCCTGAATATAATACGGCACCTAATATTCAGGGTCCCCCCAAAACGGACCCTAATTTTGACAACTACCGAATCTGGCTGCGCGGGCTTAGGGTTTAGAACTTCGGGTTACTAGGACGCCCAGTAACCTAGGAATAAAAAGGGTTCCCTTCTTGGTATTGGGTAATTTTATAAGGAACCCAGGACTACAAAAAGGGAATAAGGGTACTACTGGGCATCCTAGGGCTATATACTAGCCGCGAACAATCATAAATCTACACCCAAAATCCCACAAGATCCTGTTAACAGATGCGAACACCGTCTTGAAGCACCAGACATCGCGAGTCATTCAGACCTGAGAAGAGATTTCAAAACCCTGGAACGCTTTCAAGCCCTGGAAGTTGTAAACACCTTTGAATACGGCCTCCGGGGCCCTGACCTCTAAACCCCTACACCGAAATGCGAAATCCAACCTCTCAAAACCCCAAACCCCTAAACCCTAAAACCCTAGACCCGAAACCCTAAACCTTAAACCCCTAAACCCTAAACCCCAAAACCCTAAACCGTTAAACCCTAGACCGTAACCCTGACAAACACAAATTCTTTCAGGCCCCAGAACTCCGAAACCCGAAACTCAAACCCTCTAAACCCTAAACCCAACAAACTCCTTCAAGCCCTGGATTTAAACCCCATGATATTTGGGATCCTGCAAAATTTATGTAAATTTCTGAATTAAGGGCTGGAGCCCCTTCTCTGAACCCTAAACCCTAAACCCCGCACCCTAAACCCACAGACTCCTTGGAAGAGGTCACCCCTAAACCCTAAACCCCTGAAGAAGCTCTAAACCCTGAACCACCTAAACTGATTCAGCCCCTAAACTTTTACCTGTGACCCCAAACCCTACGAAATAGTAGGTTATGACCCCTTAATTAGAGGGTCTAACCCCTAAAACGGTAGGTTTTTGGATCCCCAGGTAAACCCCCAAGCCCCAAAAACTGCTATTCAGGCCCTGGAAGGGGTAAACACCTAAACCCTAAATCCTACTTGGAGGGGCAGGGGGCTGAGGACCTTAAAGGGCTCCTTAAAGGGATCTATAGGGTTCCTTAAAGGGCTCTAAAGGGTTTAGGGTTTAGGGTCTACTATAAGTCAGGTTATAATTGGGGTAACTCCTTTTAGGGTACTTATATAACTCTACTTATAACCTATTTACTAAGTCCCTCCTAGTAAACCGTCAAAGACCAATTATCTCCTATAGGTCCCTTATTAAGGAACCCTTGAAGGAACTCCTTCAAGCCCTGGAAGAGGTAACCCCTAAACCCCCAAACCCTAACCCCCTACATCCTAAAACTTCTAAGCCCTAAACCCCTAAACCATGACCCCCTAAACTCTAAACCCCAAAGCCCCAAACCGTTAAAAAAACTCCTTCATGCCATGGAAGAGGTAAACCCTAAACTCTAAACCTCTAAATATAGATCCCTTAAAGGAACACAGGGTACATCCCTTATAGGTCCCCTTTAAGGTCCTTCAAGCCCTGGAAGAGGTAAAAGTAAAGGAAGTTGGAGGAGCCCACGGTCTGAAGCATCGGAGTGCAACCTCGGCTCTTTGGGGTTCCTTTCAAGGCTCTTTGGGGGGCTTTTGGGGTTCCTTTCAGGGCTCCTTTCAAGGCTCCTTTAAGGGTTCCTTTCAGGGCTCCTGTAAGGGTCCAGGCTTTCAAGGCTGTTCCTTTCAGGGCTCCTATTTTAAGGCTCCTTTAAGGGTCCCTTTGACTGTGTCTTCAAGGCTTCCTTTAAGGGTTCCTTTCAAGGCTCCTTTAAGGGTTCCTTTGAGGGTTCCTTTAAGGGTTCCTTTCAGGGCTCCTTTAAGGGTTCCTTTTAGGGCTCCTATCATGCATCTATAGGGCTTAAGCATCGGAGTGCGACCTCAGCTCTTGGGGAACAGGGTTCCTTTCTTTAAGGCTCCATGGTACCCATAATCGGGTTCCTTTAAAGGGTTCCTTAAAGCGGTCCTTTAACGGGTTCTATAGGGCTTAGGGTAAAAGGGTCCATGGCACCCATATAGTATATACTTAGGCCTCTATATAGAGACCCGCTTAAGGCTTAAGTATTATCCACTATAAAGGTAAATGGAGCCTTTCAGTTTAAGAGCTTGTTTAAGGGCTTATAGGGTTCCTTCACAGGGTTCCATGGGATTTGCGGGGTTTGGGGCTTCGGGGTTTAGGGGGGTTTAGGGTTCCTTTGAGGGTTTCTTTAAGGGGTCCTATAAGAGATCTATAGGGTTTGAGGGTTTGGGGGGTATATACGGGTTTTAGGTTCTACCGTTTTAGGGTTTAGGGGTTTTGTTTTTTATTGAGTTAGGGGTTTAGAGCTTAGGGTTTAGGATTTCGGGTCTTAGGGTGTAGGTTAGGGTTTCAGGATTTCAGGGTTTAAGGCTTAAAAAGGTTTCGGCTTTCGGCTTTACCTACAGGCTCATACCCTACTCCTTTTGTAAGGTGCCTACTTTTCTATATAGGAGATCATAATCACAAAACTAGGTGCCCTAAAAACATGTGGTAGGGTATGTCCCTCTAGGTATGATTTAGGGTATGTATTTAGGGGCTTCAGGTTTTAGGGTTTGCGGTTCAGGGTTACTGGGGCACCACATGTATCACGCATGCGTGAATAGTTGCTACACGACGATCCTTTCGCCTACGGCCTACACGTCATTCGATCGCAAACCCTAAACCCCAAACTCCACACCCTAAGCTTCAACCCCAAACCAGCAAAGCCCTGGAACAAATACCCTAACCCCTGAAGCCCTATCAGTCATTTAATCCTGAAGGAACCCTTAAAGTCACCGTTTAAAGCCCGAGAGCGAAAAAACCTAAGATCCTTTAAGTAAGCCCCACACCCCTACATTGCTCGCCAATCGATCAGGTCGGTGCTGGTAAATGGGGGCCATTTCGCAAAGCTGCGTAAACAAGTCTCCAGAACTGAGCGTGTGCTTTTGCCCACCATGTGGAGGCGCTTCCACTCTCCAGTTCATGCGTTGCATCTTGAACGTGTTCACATGGTCCAACTGATAGTCGCGAACGCCGGTGTGGTAGAGGCCACTGTAGCCGGGTAGCCGAAGCCGTGCTTTTGTTTCATCAGCAAATGCATGGGACTCGTGCGCTCGACCATGATAAGGTTGGCAACGAAGTACTTGTACTCATCAGTGTCGACAAGACCAAGCTTCTCCTTCGCCTTCCCTAGGTTTTCGAACGCGCCCTGGAAGAACCACCAAAACCCTGAAGACCCAACAGAGAGTCGACATCGAAGGTACCCCGGTTATTCTAGAAACCTTTTCCCTAAGTATTGAACTTAAGTCCCAATCTAGCCCTAAACCGTAAACCCCCAGACCTAACCCTAAAGAACGCTTACAAAACCCTTGTGAGCTCTTGTAAGAACCCTCTTCAAGGAACCCTTGCAGGAGCCCTTGAAGGGACCCTTAAAGGGATCCTCAAAGCAACCGTTGAAGGAACCCTCAAAGGAACCCTGTACAAACCCGCCGCAGAACCCTTTAGGAGGACCCTATTGCAGAACCCTGTAGTACCCTTTTAAAGGGGATCCTATTCTAGAAAAACGCACTAAACTCGCCAAGAACTGAGACCTTCGAAGCCCTAGATCCCAAATTCCCAAAAACCTTAAACCCCCAAATCCCCCCCCCGAGGTAACACCCAAGCATAATAATTTTTTCAAGGGATCCTATTATAGAACCCTAAAGTGCCTAAACCCTAAACCCCTAACCCCTAAACCCTAAACCCTAAACCTCTAAACCCTAAACCCCTGAACCCCTAAACCCCTAAACCCCTAAACCTCTAAACCCTTTAAGGGCCTCCTTCAAAGGAATCCTGCAAGAACCAAGGCTGGGGCCCCGATAGAGTCCACCGGCTCCTCTTGGAGGCTCATGGGACTTAGTATTAAAGGGATCTATAGGCCTTGGAGGTTCCTTAAAGGGATCTGTAGGGTTCCCTAAAGGGATCTATAGGGTTCCTTTGAGGGATCTATAGGGTTGGATCTATAGGGTTCCTTAGAGGGCTCTATAGGGTTCCTTGAAGGGATCTATAGGGTTTAGGGTTTAGGGTCTACTTGGGGGTTCATGGGACTTAATCAGTCCAGTTATAAGTACCCTAATTGGGATTATCAGTAATTATATAAGTATAGGTATCTTATTTATATCCCTAGTTATCCCTAGTTAAAGCTTTGGCATCCGGCTCGATAGAAACTCGACCGAGGGCGGCTTAGGTTTTGGTATTGCTTGGGTGTTACCTCGGGGGGGGGGGGGGGTTGGGGGTTTAAGGTTTTTGGGAATTTGGGATCTAGGGCCCTAGGGCTTCGAAGGTCTCAGTTCTTGGCGAGTTTATTGCGTTTTTTTTTCGGGGTCTATTGGGGTAGCATAGACCATGGTACTGGTGATGGACCAAATCCTGCATGACCTTCAGGACCCTAAACTATGGGAATTATGGTGTATTCCTTATAATGGGTAATGCAGGATTTTGTCCATCAGCCGTATGGGTTCTGGGTTTGTTGGGTGTTAGGGTTTTCCGGCTGTCAAGGTTTGGGCGGTTTTGGAGTGGGGTTCAGATTCCAAAGTTTGCTGGGTTGGGTTTAGAGGGTTTGGGGCTTAAAGGAGCTAGGAATTGAAACCTTCTGAGGGTGCTGGGACCCATACAGGGGCCCCTAGGAGCAGTGTACGGCTTACGGCTCAGGGTTTTTAGCTGTTTCGGGTTTCTGGTTCAGGGTTTAGGGTTCTGGGGTGTAGGGGGCACAAACCTTGCGTCATGCTTGTGCGGCAGCGAGTATCGTGTTCCGTACGGCTACTTCATCTCATCTTCCAGTAAGCCGACTATCTCGTTTCTGGCCATCGTCACCCTTTAAACAAGGCCATTGTCCTTCTTCGTGTAGGACCTGACGAAAAACATCCGCGAGCCTCGACAGCGGGCTCTGCGAATGTGTTTTCAAGTTCAGGGTGTGGGCATTTTTTGTTTACAACGAATCGCAGAAAGTTGGAACATGGGTTTAGGAGGATTCGTGCTAGAACCCCTTATACTTTACCTTTAAGGCCATGAGGAGAAGCATGTTCCAACTTTCTGGCTTCGACTACAGGGTTTGCGGTGTTATGAGGGTTGAGGGTTTTGGCGCGTACATGTGGCGTCCGTTTGTTTGGTTCAAGGTTTCTTCTTATCAAGTGCTGAAGCTCTATACTTTACTCTAAGGCTCAAAATAGCCCAAACGCCTTATATAGTATGGTCTTTGGGCCCACAAGCCTTAAAGTATGAGTCCTTAGAGCCTAAGGGTTATATAAACCACATCCAAAGCTCGAAAGCATCCAATTACAAAACAATCAACTCAGAGCATGGAGCTGAACCTCGCTTCGGCCTACCCAGAGGCTCCATACGGTTGATGATAGAAATCCTGCATTACCTTAAGGACCCTGGGCCATGGAACTTGTGGTAAATTCCTTATTATGGGTAATGCAGGATTTATATCAAGCGTAGTGGTTCCTTTTTGGGGCTCATATTTAGAATCCCATATGGTAATCCCGAAGAGGAACTACTATGGAGCCTATGGGTATAAACTTAAAACTCTACAGTGTGACTCCGCAGTCAGAAATCTGTAGCCCCGAAGTCGTGGACAGGCATATGTTCACTTGGATTTCTGGCGTTCCCAACCGCTCCAGTGCCTTTCGTTTGAAAGGTCTTGAGTGCTTCGGTGCTTCTGAGACCATTCCGCAAGAAAGCCACGACATCCACTATTTGCCGTGCTTGATGGATAATACCTGGGGATCCAAAAACCTACCGTTTTAAGGGTTCTACCCTCTCATTAAGGGGTCATAACCTGCTATTTCGTAGGGTTTTGGGCCACAGGTAATTCCTACACCCCTATTTAAATCCCGACCTCTGACCCCTAAACACCTAAAGCCCTAAACAGTAAATCCTGGCCCTACCCAAAGGCCCCAAAGTAGTTCTTTCTTGGGGTTCGTATATAGAATCCTTTTGGGTAATCACTACTTTAGGGCCTCTGGGTAGCTAAACCTCCAAGCCAATAAACCGTCAACCTTGTACTTTTTTCCATCTGCAATACAGGCGAGTACTCCCATACAGAGAACGAACTTTTGTCTTCCTCACCATGCTCCTGTTCATAGCACCAAGAACGACAAATCCAAAAGCACGGGAAGAGGCTCAGATCTGCTGCACATTGTTGAGCCGGTCCTGCACAACACGACTGCCAGCACCACATGCAGCATGGCCCAAGCTCACGACCGACCGACTCAATCAAGAATGGCAGAACATTGCAACGCGAGATTAGCCAGCTAGAAATGGTGTGGATATGCTGAACATTCTTGGTCCTCCACAGCATACTGCCACCACCACGGGCGGCATGGCCCCAGGTTGCCACAGATCCGTCGCGGAGAACGGCAGCAATGTTTGGATCTGCTGCACATTCGGCAGCTGTTCTGCACAGCATTGTTCTTCCATCCGTAATCAGCATTACACCAGGTCACGATTGATCCGTCGCCAAGAAGGGCAGCGAAAGCGATGGCAGTGGCTTGGATCTCCTGCTTGGAGGGTCGGGGGACTTAGTAACTGGTTATTTTAGGGACTTATAAGTACCATAACCCCAATTAGGGTCCCTTTTAGGGTACTTATATGTCTACTTACTACCTACTTACTAAGTCCCCCGACCCTCCAAGTGCCCATTCTTGAGCTGGCCCTGCACAGCACGCCCGGCACCACCAAAAGCAGCATGTCCCTGGGCCACGACCTTAAACCCTAAACCCAAACCCTAAACCCCAAACCCTAAACCCTAAACCATCCGTCGCCAGCAATGGCAGCAACAGTGCAATCAGTGGCTGGAGTTTGAATTTTGCCTAGGTGTATACCCAGTGGACCAGCATGCTGCAGCCTGGCACGCTTGATCGGTACACATGCATCCAGCACACTTCTAGACGAGTTCACCAGCTGCCCTGTTTCGACACCGAGTGCGGTCTCAGCTACGTTGAACGCCGACTTGGATGAAGAAGTGTGGGAGCACTGAAACGTCGTGCGCGGCGCGACGTTTCAGTGTTCCCACTTCTTCATCCAAGTCGGCGTTCAACGTAGCTGTCCTGCCGTCCTGCCACCGACCAAATCAACTTCCAGAGAATTCGACATGCGGCACGTCCGGCAAAGACCTAACCCCTAAACTCCTAAACCCTTAAGCCCTAAACCCTATACCCCCAAACCTTATAAAGACTGAACCCCTAAACCCTAATTAAACCCTGAGGGCAAGGAGCAGCTCTAGACTTCAGAGCTTTCTGCGCGCAGCACCGCCGCAGCTCGAGCATCATAAACCTTACTTGGAGGTTCATGGGACTTAGTAACTACAGTCATAAGTATCTTAGCTGGGGTTCTAACTAGTTATAAGTGCAGTTACCTTAATTATGACCGTGGTTACTAAGTCCCATGAACCTCTACGTACTTCATACCCTTAAACTCCATCTCGCTCGGCCACAGAAGAAGGATAAACCTGCGATAAACAGAATGTTGGGGAGCCTGATGCTAAGCAGAATCCTACGGCTACGGCTTTTTGTAGTAAATCTTCTGAGTTTAGGAGAAGCAAGCAGCCAGAAACAGAAGGCAGAGCAACCTTGAAGCCCCTGAATCCAACCCAGAAAACCCAATATACCATCATCTACCCCTAGGCATCTAAGGACTCATAGTTTTAAGGCTTTTGGGCCCAAAGACCATATTATATAAGGCTTTTGGGCTCTTTTGATACCCAGGGTACTCCACCCAGAGGCTCCATAGTAGTTCATTTTGGGGTTACCTTCATTATATAGGATATGAACTCCAAAGAGGAACTGCAATGGATCCTCTAGGTAAGTCTTACATGGAGCCGCGGGGTTCACAAAACCCCAAACACAGAAAACCCCATAAACCCTGGTTTAGTGTTTAGGGCCAAGATAGAAATCTAATCCCGAGTCAGCAAATCCTGGATACCTGGGGGACATGAATTAGGTAGGAAAGGCCAAACCCTAAATCCAAAAGGTCTTAAACCCCAAACCCTAAACCCCAAACATTGCCCCCAGAATCTCTCGAAACAGTCCCTGACCACCTCAAGCTTGAAGACCCCACAATCTCTACTATGCTTTTTAAAAGTATAGAGTTTAGGTTAATTCCTAAACATCAAGAAATCCATCCCAAAAGCGCCTATGAAGCCCTTTGAAAGCTCTCAGGGATGTAACGGCCTTATGAAGCCCCTGCAGAATGTTCGTATACATTTATATATGTATATACGTATATGTACACAGATATGTAGATATGATATGGATATAGAGACAGGTATAGACATAGATACAGATATGATTATATATAGATAAAGATAAGGATATAGGTAAAGATATAAAACTACAGGTATAGATACAGATATGGATATAGATATAGAGGTCCCTGACAGAATCCCTGAACTCTAAACCACGAACCCATAACCGCAAGAAACGCAGTCCCGGGTTCAGGGCCCCTTGTTGCCGGAGGTGTCAATCTGCAGCAGCGTCTTCACGCGCTCCAGCGGGAAGAGGAACAGCTGGCTTTAGGGCATTGAACTTTTTTGGGTTCACGACTTTGTTCGGGTGTATGATTGTATTGTTTGTTGTTTTTTGTATGTTCGTGCTTGAAGAATTACCGGGACAAGGCCTGGGATGATCAATCGAAACTCCAAGGTTTGGGGCGTGTAGGGCTTGGGCTTGGGGTTTGCGTTCAGGGTTTGGGGTTTAGGGCTTGGGGTTCAGGGGCTTAAGGCTCAGAAGTTTAGCGCCTTTGGGGTCTAGGGGCGTGAAGATTTGGAGTGGGGATTTGCAGAGCTTATGGCGCTTGTAGGGTTTAGGAGAAGGGTTTGAATCTTTGGAGTAGGGGTTCGTATAACGCACCCTCAACCCTATAAGCCCTAAGTGGTGCTAACTGTTCCGACCTCTGCAGTTTGGCTTTGGGCTGCGCGGCATTCGGCAATCGGGAACCCTAAACCCTAAATCCTTAAACCCTAAGTTTAAACCCTCAACCCCAAGCCTGCCTCAAACATACAAAGTCCTTATGAAGACCTCATGAGACCCGGAGAAATCGTTCATTCGAGGATCTTCGGAGTCTCTTGGATTCCCGCAAACGGAGTAGGGTTTAGGATAGTTTTGGGTTTCGGGTATATATATGAACCCTTGAAGCAACACTTATAGTCTTATAGAAACCCTTAGCAGAGGAACATCAAAAGCCCGAAACTGAGCTGCCGCGCTGTCGCGAAGACGGTTCCGGTGGAGCCAGCCACGGCCTACCCAGAGGCCCCAAAGTAGTTCCTTTTTGGGATTACCCTATAGGATTCTCTATACGAACCCCAAAAAGGAACTACTTTGGGGCCTTTGGGTAATGGGTTCCTCTAAGGGTTCCTCTAGGGGTTCCGGCTGAGGGCTCTCATGCTAGGGTTTGGGGCTTTAGAGTTTCAGGGTTGAGGGTTTAGGCTCCTTGCTAGGGTTGCCGTAAGGATATTCTACACAGGTCTAGGGCCTTAAAAGTTAGGGTTGAAGGTTTAGCTTCCTCATAAGGGTTGCATGATGTTCTCTATACGGGTTACTGTAAGGGGTTTCAGATGGGGGCGGAAGGGCATCGGGCTCCGTCCGGATGTTGATGGGATCTGGAGTTTGGGGTCTTGCAAAGGTAACGAGAGGACTGCCTGCGCTGCCCCCACCTGCTGCAGCACCAGATCAAACCCAGCAGGTACAACCATATCTGTCAAGCTCTTTAAAGCTTCGAGTGTTTATGGTTTGGGGGTTTTCAGGGTATCAGGGTGTAGGGGGCGCTCCGGATAGAGACACCCCCTCAACTCTGCAAAACTGCCAATTGGCAGGATCCTGCTTGGTCCTAAACCCTAAACCCAAAGCCCTAAACTAAACCCTAAAGCCTACAATGCAGCGGCCTTGACACTTAGAACAGGTCTTTGGGTCCACTGCACGATACTTACATATCATATGGAACCCGAAGGAATACGGTTGATGATGTAAACCCTGCGGTACCTTAAGGACCCTAAACTATGGGAATTCTGGGATATTTGCTATTATGCGTAATGCAGGATTTACATCTCAACCGTAGCACGAGAAAATTGTCACGCTTCCGTACTTCATACCAAGCACCCATCGACCCGGGATTGCGGAAGCTCACACGGTACACTAGACAACCAGCTTACGACATAAAATTGGAACACACAGCCATATATATATATATATATATATATATTTATATTTATTTATATATATATATTTATATATATATATAATTAATTATATATATATATATATATATATATATATATATATATATATAGAAACCCAAATTCATGCCTGAAACCCCAAATCCAGCCCTAAGACCAATTTCTTGCTCGTACATCAAGCTCCGATCTCCCTAAGAGCCCGAGGGCGCCTTGCTGATGGGAGGCCAAAAGGGGGGGTTTAAGACTCTTGGGGTTCAGGGGTTTAGGGTTTAGAGTTTAGGGGTTTAGGGTTTAGAGTTTAGGGGTTTAACCTATGGATCCAAAAAGGGTCAGGCCCTCTAATTAAGGGGTCATAACCTACAATTTTGTAGGGTTTGGGGATACAGGTAAGACTCTGGGGGTAGGGATTCCTTAATTTGAACCTATTTACGGGAACCCTAATCCCGACTAAACCCCATAGGCTAAAACCCTTGTGGCCTCCTATGACATGCAACCGAGAAGCATGCTCCAGTGAGCAGACGGAAAAGATGCCCGTCATTGGCTCTGGAGTGGATGCACAATTCTTAAACCCTTACTATAGGGGACTAGACAATTACCACTACTATTTAGGGGGCTCCTCCTAATAATTTTCGTGTGCCGGGCCCCCAAAAACCCTATTCCAATTATTAAGGCCCCTATACGAAAACCCCCATAATACTCTTGATAGTAATCCTTGTAGATCCCCTTCAAAAGGAACCCTGTGAAGGCCCCTGGGCTCGGAGCTGAGTTGTTCAATGCTGGCATGTTGTGTTGGGTTTAGGGTCTAGAGTTTAGTGGATTGACTAAACAAAGCCTTACTTACTTGGAGGTTCAGAGGACTTAGTGAGTACATGTAGCTGGGTTCTCCCTAATAAGTATAGTTTTCTTATCTGTAACCCTACTCATTAAGTCAGTCCCATGAACCTTAAACCCTAGTCGCTGGCCAAGAAGTTTCTAGGCATGGAGTGGCTGCGAACTTCGAGAGCTCGAAAGCAGCGGCAGGAAACGCTCGGGGGGAGCGGGGCTTGGTGCGAATTCGGAAAGAAGCCTCGGTTTTGTTAGGCGTTGACATCACCGTTGGCATTGAATAAGGCTTCATATTATGAGAACACTAAACCCTAAACATCCCTAAATCCCCAAACCCTATAGTAATCTGGTTCTAGCAAGCTCTGGGGCTCGAAGAGCTGAGATGACATGTTTAGGAATTTGTATAAGACAGTTATAACAAGGAGCCCTAAACAGCTAGGTTACGGCAGGTTGTTTAGGGTTCAAGTCGTTTCGGTAAGTTGGGGCTTGAGAGTAGTCCAAACCTCTGGGTCCAAATACCCAGACCTTCGGGGAGGATCTAGAAAGTAGATCCCCTAATTTGGGTGCCGATACTACTAAGGGTACTTTATAGGAACCCCCATTAAGGGATCCTACTTTTTGGGTCCCTCCCCTAACCCCTCCCCTTAAGCCCCTAAACCCCTAAAACCCTAAACCCTACTTTTTTGGATCCTCCCGGTGGTCCAAATAGCTAGTACTCAGTCTTAACTCTCATCATTCGGCTGATGATATAAATAGAAGCCCATTACAGGTGGGTAGTTCCTCTTCCATAGTACTCCCATAAGACCCCTTTACCTTATAGGAGTGGTATGGAAGACACTTATGGGAGACGACCCACCTTAAAACTACCCACCTGTAAATGGCTTAGAACAAATCCTGCATTCCCCATAGTAAGGAATATACCATAATCCCATAGTCTGGAGGGCCCTTAAGGTAATGCAGGATTTCTGTCCGCTAGAGTACCTCGGACCATGCGGCCAGATGGCAACAGAGTACGAGCAAAAGACCCAGGCCCTTACCATCGGGGCCTGCATAATTAGAATTTAGGGTTTAAAAATTACCTGGGGATCCTAAACCCTACCGTTTTAAGGGTTCTACCTTCTAATCAAGGGTCATAACCTACAATTTTGGAGGGTTTGGGGATACAGGTAGGGTTTAGGGGTCAGTGGATGATAGCGCAACGAGGTAAAGACTGCAATGGGGTGCTTTTACTACTATGCCGACCTCTGTATGAGACCGTCTAGGACTGGGAACTCGGCGGAGGAGGAGGGTGCACGGAGGTCCGGGCGGCGGGCAAATATGTACGAAACCTGCATACCTCAGAAAAATCCGATGCTTCGAGTGGGAAACTCGCCAGATATAGAACCACTCGACGATTCGACATAACCGGCGGGTCGAGTCACTGCATCCACCTTCTAGGATACCCAGTAACCTAAGAATAAAAAGGCCTCTCTTTTTGGTATTGGGTAACTTTATAAGGAACCTAGGACTACAAAAAGGGAATAAGGGTACTAATTACTGGGCATCCTAGTCTTCTTTTTTGCGAGAGCCAGCTTCTTGAGCCATTTTGTTGAGCTGTGCGCGGCTCGCTCTACGAAGGGCTCAGGGTGTTCACGCGGGCCCGTCCAACAACTCTGAACCTTAGTGTCAGTGAAGGTTTATAAAACTAGGATGCCCAGTAACCTAGGAATAAACAAGGCTCCCTTTCTGGTATTAGGAAACTTTATGAGGAACCTAGGACTACCAAAATGGAATAAGGGTACTACTGGGCATCCTAGAAAAAACGGCATCCGACTAAGACTCCTGAGTGGTTAGACCAGGATTTCGAAGAGAGCCATTGGGCCGATACACTGGGCAATCACGCGAATCATCGTCCTATGAATTCTACAATTCTACAAAACCCTAAATCCCAAAACCCTCACCCCGAAACCCGTCTCCGCACACCGAAACCCGTCTCCTCACATCGAAACCCTAAACTACCCTACAGCAAACCCCACAAAGTTGGAAACCGGATTAAGGCCAAATGGTGCTGGGATTCTCTATACAAACCCTAAACCCTAAACCTTAAGCCCTAATCCGTTACTCTCAACCCTAAGACTCCAAATAGCCCAAAGTAGGTAGTATTTATAGACTTTAGACCCCAAAGTAGGTACTATATGTAAACTTGGAGTCTTCGGGCAAGGATTGAGGCTATTGGGTTTCCAACTTTTGGGTTTCCACTGTAAACCGTAGCCGCGGCAGAACCTCTGAGATCGTCTTTTCTTCTTACCCATAGTAGGGTTCCTTCAAAGGGTTCCTTAAAGGGGTCCTTTAAAGGGTTCTATAGGGTTTAGGGTATAAGGGTCCATGGTGCCCATATATATAGTATATACTTAGGCCTTGAAGTACCTATATGGGTGGTTGTCAAAATTAGGGTGTCGTTTTGGGTCCTGAATATAACACGGCGGCTAACGTTTGGAGTACCCAAAAAGGGACCATAATTCTGTCAACTACCCAACTGAGGGTTCGGGTTTAGGACTGTGTCTCTTCGGGTCTTAGGCTTCAGGGATTTGATGGAGGATTAGGGTCTAAAGTCTGGGACGTCAGTGTTTAGGCACGTTGAGTTCAAACCGCGAAAGTATGTTCTGAACTGAACCTTAATAATTAAGCTTGTACAGGCTTGTACAAACTGTTCAAGACCAGGAGCTTACCCTATGCTTCCAGGTACCTTACGGTGGATGATATAAATCCTGCATTGCCTTAAGGACCCTAAGCTATGGGAATTATGGCATATTCCTTATTATAGGTAATGCAGGATGTATATCATCAACGTTCCTATTGGGTCCTTGAGGGGCCTGGGGCCCCTGACAATACGGTCCTGGGAAGCATAGGGTTAGATACCATACAAGGGATCCTCTCAACCCAAAACTCTAAATCCTAAACCCTAAACCTAGGCCCTGATTTAAACTATTTTGAATGATCTGGGTAGGTGCGAGCCTCGATGGCTTTTGAAGCTCACGTTGTGCTGAAGGGAACCGCGGGTGGACGGAGACCTCAAAACTGGGAACCTACGTGTCAGTAACCAAGGCAACTGAAGCTTAACCGTTGGGAGTACCTTGGGATGATACAGGGATTATAGTACCCAAAAAAGTTAAAGGATTCTCTATGATCTCTCTCGTAGAGATCACGACATAGGGTTTTTTGGAGTATCCCGGTATTTGTCGTTTCGTTTTGGTTCCCCCCCCACGCACAAACACAAATACACGGGCACACACACACACACACACACACACAAACAGACCCCCCCACACACACACACACACATGCACGCACACACACACACACACACACACGGGGGGGCGGGGTATGCAGCAGCTGCTGGAGAATACTGGAAGTTGGCTCATGGCTTAAAGTCTTAGAGCTTCGGGCTCATAGGGTGCTCATAGGGCTTAGCGTTTACTTGGAGCTTTGGGTACATGTTCACAGATTGATGCCTATGATGTTTAATTTAAACTACTCCAACCTTCATGCTGGTAGATTCGCATGATAAACCCTAATGTAAAGTTTTTCAAGACCCTACAAAACAGGCAGTTTGGTAGTTAAATGCAGATATTAGGGATGTTGGTTTCAGGATTTGGGGCTATAGGGCTCAGGGTTCTGAATTTCAGCGACAACTGCTAAGGACTTATATAGGCCATGGGGTTTCGGATTTCCGTGAAATATCCCAAGTGATGCCAAACAAACCCTAAACCCTAAACCCTAAACCGAGGATTGCTTAGGTGCGGAGGGAGCGCTCAAAGCCCGAACCTGTGGGGAGGACACAAAGAGGCAACGGTTTAGGGTTTAGGGTTTAGGGTTTAGGGGCTACTGTAACCCCGAAGCCACAAAGCACGTATACCCGTATAGTAGAAGCCAGAAAGTTGGAACAACATTTTCCTCATGCCCTTAAGGTAAAAGTATAAGGGATCCTAGCACTAATCCTCCTAAAGCTATGTTCCAACTTTCTGGCTTCTACTATCCCTAAGGCTCCATGTACCAATATACTATATACTTAGGGCCTAAAGTACCTATATGGGGACCGCTTTAAGGCCTAAGCATCTACTATGACGGTACATGGAGCTTTTGCGTGTATAACAAACTGAAACAGGGCTATCTGCTATTGATATCTACTTCTCGGGACACTCCTTGTGCACTTGTCCTTTCTGGGCAACTGTCTCTTGAGGGGTTTAGGGATTTAGGGTTTAGGGGGGCTCTTAGACAAGGGTCTGCGGTTGGGCGGCAACTAGAGCACAGATCCAACTCTCTATGACTCTATGAGCTACAGTTTCACCCTTCCCGCATAATAAGGATTCTAGATGTGGGGTCTTGGCGCAAGCGAAAGTCTGTTGCAACCCTACGCACCATGAATGATGCCATCAGCGATGTGCGATACAACCCTAAACCCGAAACCCCTAAACCCTAAACCTCTAAACCCTAAACCTTGTGGTTATGCTTGCAGCATGAGAACCTTCCACCCTACATCTGAAACCACAAGCCAGGAAGCCCCAATTGGACCCGAAATCTTTAAGCAAAACAATGCAGACGGGGCACAGACACCCAACGGTTCCCGAGGCATGCATTTCGGGGGTTCTGGCTGCTGGTGAAACCAATCTTGCACGAAAACCACGCTATCTAAGATTATCTGAGCGTTTTGGATATTCTGGAAACAGACGGTATAATAGCGCGCAGCTCCAAAACTGAGCTTTGTCGAAACGGGGTGGCTGCTGATTGCTGCAAAGACACCTGTTGGAGGCTAAGCAATTCTACACAATGGCATGGCAGCCGGTGCCTGCTGTTCCTCCTCCGCCTACTCCTCCTCCTCCTCATCATCATCCTCTGCCCTCCAATCGTCCTCATCTTCATCTCCCCACTCTCCCCCCCAAGTGACGATGGAACCATCGTCCAAAACTGCGACAAAAGCCTCTAGGCTGGATTGGATCTGCTGCACATTCTTCAGCCGATCTTGCACAGCACTACTATCACCACCGTTGTCAGCATTGCCCCAGGTCACGACAGATCCGTCGCTAAGAAGAGCGGCAAAAGCGTACCCAGAGGCTTGGATAAGCTGCACATTCTTCAGCTGATCCTGCACATGACTGCTGTAACCACCCCATTCAAAATCACCCCAGGTCACGACAGATCCGTCGCCAAGAATGGCAGCAAAGGCTCTGTCGCTGGCCTGGATCTGCTGCACATTCTTCAGCTGATCCTGCACATCACTGCTGTCACCACCCAAACGATCATCACCCCAGGTCACGACAGATCTGTCGCCAAGAATGGCAGCAAAGGCTCTGTCGTTGGCCTGGATCTGCTGCACATTCTTCAGCTGATCTTGCACATCACTGCTGTCACCACCGTTGTCAGCATCGCCCCAGGTCACGACAGATCCGTCGCGAAGAATAGCGGCAAAGGCTCTGTCATTGGCCTGGATCTGCTGCACATTCTTCAGCTGATCTTGCACGGCACTGCTGCCACCGCCCCATTCACCAACACCCCAGGTAACGACAGATCCGTCGCTAAGAAGAGCGGCAAAAGCGAACCTAGAGGCTTGGATAAGCTGCACATGCTGCAACTTGTCCTGCACAGCGCTACTGTCACCACCCAAATCATCATCACCCCAGGTCACGACAGATCCGTCGCTCAGAATGGCAGCAAAGGCTCTGTCGCTGGCCTGGATCTGCTGCACGTTCTTCAGCTGATCTTGCACAGCACTACTATCACCACCGTTGTCAGCATTGCCCCAGGTCACGACAGATCCGTCGCTAAGAAGAGCGGCAAAAGCGTACCCAGAGGCTTGGATAAGCTGCACATGCTGCAACTTGTCTTGCACAGCGCTACTGTCACCACCGAAGCTAGCATCACCCCAGGTCACGACAGATCCGTCGCCAAGAATGGCAGCAAAGGCTCTTTCGTTGGCCTGGATCTGCTGCACGTTCTTCAGCTGATCTTTCACAGCACTGCTGTCACCACCAAATAAACGCAGACCCGGTGTGACGAATGACCCATCACCAAGAGCGGCCGCAAAAGCATGATGAGTGGCTTGAATTTGAACTCTACCTATTTGTAAAACCAGTGCGTCACCATCCCGCAGACGGGCGCGCTTGATCGGTGCACGCAAATCCAGAACGCCTTCAGATGAGTGCACCAGCCACCCGCTGCCGACGCCGAGTGCGGTCTCTGCTCGACGCTTCAACGTTCCAACTGCTTCCTCCAAGCTGGCTTGCAGAGTAGCAGCCCTGCCACTGAGCAGTCCAACATGGACAGTGATTGACATGTCTTGGAAGGTCGAAGCGGCTTAGCGAATTTATACCTAAGTTGTTGAAAATGATGCCGAACTCTACACTCTAAGCACATAGCTCTGTGAACTTTCCCCAACAAATCCGAACCATACACCTAAGAACCTTATAGTACTTTATACGTATAAGGCTTAGGCGGGTGACGGGACAGTCTTCCATATTTCTCCTACAGACGGGAACTCGTACCGAGCAGCAGAATCACCAGTCGGGCAGAGACTTCAATGACCAAGGCTTATGATTACGGTATAAGCCCGCCCTGAAACTTACTTGGGGTTTAGGGCTTGCTGTTTACCGTAAATACCCTAAACCCTGATGCCCCCTAAACCCCAAACCCTCAAAACTCAAAACCCTAAACCCTAAACCCTAAACCCTCAAAACTCAAAACCCTAAACCCTAAACCCTAAACCCTCAAAACTCAAAACTCTAAACCCTAAACCCTGAGTCCCTGGACCCTCAACCCTAAACTGTGAACCCCTACCTGCCAGGACCCCGCAATGGCCCTTTCATGGAGCCCTTATTATGGTCCTTCATAGTGGGTTTAGGGTTTAGGGTTTATTTAGGGTATATTATATTAGAGGATAGTTGGGGGGTCTAGGTCTATCCCCAACCCCTACAAAATCGTAGGTTATGACCCCTTCATTAGGGGCTTTTGGATCTCCAGGTAAACCCTGGGGTCTACTTCCTGCGAATAAAACCCTAAACCCTAAACCCTAAAACAGGCACTACTAACTTTGAGCTTTGGAGCCCCAGGGAAGTAGCCCACAACGCTAGATATGGACAGATGTCTCTACAAGACCAGAAAGAAAAACTATACAACTTAGCTGCTGAGTTCATAAGCCCCAAGAGGTGTACACTTATCGTTTTATGGTGGGCTGTGAGTATTGTCCCGAAAAGTGTAAAGTGTATCCACTCAGCTACTAAGACAAGGTACCACCTAGTAAGGTTTGGGGGTGTAGGGTTTTAAGGGCATCTACAACGCACACCCTACAATTACAAAGCTCACCCGAAACTTAACCTCGCACTGGCACAGCATGTACCTGCTCTACTGAGCCTTGACCCATCGCGACCATCGTGCCTCGTGGAAGTCCGAGCAATATACATACCAAGCACACAAGGAAGCCTCAACACCAAACCCTAAACTTACATTGAGCCCTACTTGCAAAACATAAGCCCCGCATGAACTCGATCCCTTACTTGACTAAACCCCCGACCCTAAATCACTAAGCCTTTACACCCTAAACCCTAAATCCCCAACCCCAAACCCCTAAACCCCTAAGCCCTAAGCAACCGCGAGGTCGCCCTGCAGCCGAAAAGCAATGTTCCGTGAGCAGACAGACCCATGTCCGTCATGGCTATGAAAAGGGTTTAAAGGTTTAGGGATTTAGGGTTTAGGGGTTTAGGGGTTTAGGGGTTTAGAGGTTAGGGGTTAGCGGTTTAAGGTTTAGGGTTTATATAAAGGTTTAGGGGTTTAGGGGTTTATGGTCATGGAGCAGACGCAAAACCCTTGAACTCTAAAGGGTGCAGGCCGTAGGGGCTTATAGGGTTTAGGGATCGGAGCGTATCATACTTAAAAGCCTGCATGTTGACATGTTCGTTCACTGCTCTGTGGTCATGTGGCTTAGTTGTCCATTGGCTTGGATGGCCGCGCTGTTTATGGCTCCCTCGCATCCAAAGCCTCCAATATTGCAAGCCCTTCGACAAAGATTCTAGGGATTAGGGGTAAGCTAGCCGTCTAGGGTTTATGAGAGGGCCTCACGCATCGGGATGGACGTGAAGCATTTAAAAGCTCGAAGGCCGCGGCACAGAATGCGGGCGAAGTTGGGTTGTGGGTTTGGGGTCTATGGTTGCTTACCTGAGGAATGAGCCCGAAATTTAGGTTTCAGTGGAGCTTTCTATTACAGCAACCCCTTCAGACAAAAAAAATCAGGAGGATACAAACACCCCATAAGCTAGAACAAGGCCTGGTAGCTTTGGAGCTCCACATAGCCCGAAGTAGGTACTGTAGCGGCATTAATAATTGGAATATAGTGCTTGGGCGCATTTTAAGATATACGTTCTGCAGGGGCCTTGTTGAATCGAAACAGGCTTTAGGTGTATATTAATGGTATAATCATAAGGAGTAGGGGGGTTTCCGAAAAATGGGGGACCCTACTGTAATATAGCACCCTAACTGGTAGGATCCCTATTATAAGGACCCCAAGATAAGGTACCATTACTTTTCGGAAACTCTGAACCCTTATAGAGCCCTTTAAAGGAACCCTTATATTACCCTTTTAGTATCCCTTGAAAAGAAGCCCAAGGTACCGCTACTTTTCGGAAACTTCTATATTACTCTTTGCATACTTGGAGCCCTTGGGTTGCATCTGACCTGGACCCTACAGTCCTGAAGAACCTACCTTTTTAGGGCTCCTTACTATGATTTAGGGTTTAGGATTTCCTTGTATAAGCACAAAACAGGTAGGGCGTTTGGGGTTAAGGTAGGTGTTGAAACGTAACTCAGGTTTGGGGGCGGAGGGTTTCAGTGGGGGGCTCAAGCCCCTAAACCGCAAACCTGAACCCCAACGTTTAACCTTGAGGACTAAGCAGTCAGATCAGTTGCCTGTTTTGCGACAGCCCTAACCCTAAACCCTGAACCCCATAGACTGGCAAAAAATTAAAAAAGTACGAAAGATACACGCAGGCTCTGCATAGGGACATAGCGGTTGCCCTGAAACTCCAAATACCTGCTTATTTTTAGGGCTCCTTATTATGATGTTCTATTATGTCAACGCTTGAAACCACAGGCTGTTTGGGGTTTTTAATTCAGGTAGAATTTAGGATAATCCCATGCCGTCCAGGAACCAGGTGACCAGGTGGTTGTTTGATGCTCCGAATCACTACAGGATTGGAAGGACATATCCACATTCAGTGAGTCTTATGCTTGGTTTTGTACTTATGTCCTGGGACCTTTGAACATGGCCACTGTATTCAAAGGACCCCCAAAATAGAGGACCCTTAATCCTCGGAATCGGGAAAGCCTTATAGTAGCTCTTTAAAGGAAACTTTATAGTACCCTTATAGTAGCCCTTTAAAGGAACCCTAAGGTCCAGCTCTTCTTTTGCGAGCGCCAGCTTCTTATACCAGATGGCCGAGCTGTGCGTAGCTCGCTCTCCACAGGGTTCAGGGTTTATTTCGAGTTTCATGGGACTAAGTGGGTTATAATTAAGGTAACTATACTTATAATTACTTATAACCCCAATTAAGGTACTTATAACCGTACTTACTAAGCCCCATGAACCTTTATGTAGGGTTCGCAACCACTCCTATATCGTATGCACCGAATCCAAACCCCGAAACCCTTCTGTGACCTTGATACGCCCTATCAGACTCTATAATGATCTTACACAAGTGCCCTCGGCGCCGAAGTCGCATAAAACAACCCCCAAGCATATAGTTCTAGAAGGAACCTAAGACCAAAAACAAAAAGGCAAAAAGGCGCCTCTGGGAGACCTACCGTTGATGATATACATCCTGCACTACCTTCCTAAACTATGGGAATTATGGTATATTCCTGATAGTGGGTAATGCAGGATTTATATCATCAGCCGTAGTAGTAACCCCTTATAAGTAGCCCTTTAAAGGAAACCCTAACCCTTGTAGTACCTTATAAGAAGCCCCTTAAAACCGTAGGGAAGCTCTGGGCATACCTGGCAGTCACAGCCCCTGAGTCTCTCTCGAAACCACAAAACACCCCATCAACAGCCTACTTGGAGGTTCACGGGACCTAGTAAAGAGCTCCTTAAAAGGCAGGGTTCCTTAAAGGGATCTGTAGGGTCTGGGGTTTAGGGTCTACTTGGAGGTTCATGGGACTTACTAAGTACACTTATAAGTACCATCCTTGGAATTACAAGTATATATAAGTGTGACCCTAGTTACTAAATCCCATGAACCTCTAAGTACCCTTATCGAACATAGCAACTGCTTATAGCCCCTGAAGAGGTAGAAAATTGGAGCCAATGCGGATCCAAAAATCCTGCTTTAGGGATTTAGGTTCTAGGGTTTAGGAATCTACTTCTAATTAAGGAGTCACCCACCTACCCTTATGGAACATAGCAACTCCTTTCGACTACTGTTTATAGCCCCTGAAGAGGTAGAAAATTGGAGCCACTGCAGACCCACAAATCCTGCTTTGAGGGTTCAGGTTCTAGGGTTTAGGAATTAAGGAGTCATAACCTACTGTGTTGTACCTTACTTGAAACCACCACAAACGAAGCCCGTGGAGGCCTCATATAGGGGCCTTGATAATTAGAATAGGGTTTTGGGGCCCATTATATATATATATATATATATATATATATATATTCGTTTATTTATTTATTTATTTGTAATCAGGACGCCCCCCCAAAAACAGGATAGGTAATTATGGAGGCCCCTATAGTAAGCAGATCCTTGATGTAGGACGGTTTAGGGCCGAGGGTTTCGGGCTTAGCCTCAGGTCTTAGGGGTTGGGGTTAACAGTTTAGGGTTCAAGGGTTTAGGACACTATTTGGCCTTAATCCGGTTTTCAACTTTATGGGGTTTACTATAGGGTTCAAGGGTTTAGGGTTTAAGGGTTAGTGATGGGCCATCACGGTTAATTGACACATCAAGGGTTGAAACCATGGGCCCCCAGTATGAGCCCTTAACCTTGGGATCCCTAAATACCAACTATATACCCTATATAGACTCTTCAGGGTCCCTACCTAGAGCTCCCTCAAAAAGGCCTCAGGGTCCATTTTAACGGGGCATACTTCTAACCTTAGATTAATTAATGGAGACATGAAACACCCCAAACCCTATGCATCCTCCGGCCCGGCATCAGTACGGCCGCCCCAGGCAGGCGGGTACCACTTTGGGTAAACCTTGGAAGATGTTCCCCGCACCCCCAAACCTTAGGGCTTGAGGAGTTTCCGAAAATGGGGGATCCTAATATAGTACCATGCATAGCAGGAGCCTTATTATAAGGACCCCGAAATATGGTACCCTAATTTTCGGAAACCCTTATATTGCCCATATAGTATCGCGAGAAAGGAAGCCCAAGGTACCCCTGATTTTCGGAAACTCCCACGTAGGGATCAAGTAACTCTGGGGGAGCTCCGTGCTCCGGGTTGGGATTTTGCAGTGGTTTCGGGCTTCCGAAGCCACGGTTTAGGGCTTAGGGTTAACATTTTATGAAGCTTCCCTCTCAAGGATGATTAAGCGGTGTCGAGAAGGTTGACAGGATTTTGTATTGATTGAGCTGTTCTTGAGGACAAAGTTGCAGTGCGCTCGATTCGATGTTCATGACGGAAACGAGGCCCTGAACCCCAGAAGCCATGAAACCATGGACGCTGCATGCGGTTTAGAGTATGGGATTCGGTAATGCAGCATGCACCAAGTCTCTTCGCTCCAAATGCTGTGGCACGCGCACACACATCCAACAAGTCCGGAAGCCGTGCAAGCAGGCAGCGTCGTCGTTGTCATCATCATCATCATCACCATCACCATGGCCATCACCATCATCATCGTCATCGTTGCCAACATCACCAAAACCCCATCACCCTCAGCCTCATCATCTTCATCACTCTAATTATATTTATAGCCATCAATTTCATCATCGCCATCATCGTCACAATCATCACCGTCATCAGCATCATCATCGTCACAACCATCAACACCGTCATCATCATCAGCATCATCATCATCACCGTCGTCATCGTCACCGTCATTGTCGTCATCATTGTTGTCATTGTCATCATAAAAACAATCAATGTGTTAATACGTACATGTGTATAGGTATGGGCACGTGGTATACACATGCACTAAGTTGTCGTGGTGTATATTTCACAGATCATGTGATGCTAGATATTACATATACGAACCCACATTTGCACCACATGCGTCCTTCCTGGGCCACCCACTCGTTTGTACAGGTTCATGCAGACGGTATCGTCCTCTGCAGAAGTAGACTTGTGGAACTCACACTGGGGACATTATCTTGAAGTCCTACACTCTGGCAAACAGCTCGGCGAACTGCCCCGCACTAACAAGGTTTAGGGTTGACAGCACCAGAGACAACCGTGGACCCCTCGCCCTAGCTCCGAACCATACACTCCAAATCGCTCAGCAGGCGTGTCAGAACCGTGATGCTCAACCCTAAACCCTACTTGTGGATCCAAAAACCTACTGTTTTAAGGGCCAGACCCTCTAATTAAGGGATCATAACCTACTTGCTGGGTTTGGAGTCACAGGTAAACCCTAAACTAACTAAGCCCAGAGGTTCAAGCCCGTTGAGCTCAGCACGAAGAAAGGGCTCACCTACCATTTTAAGGACTTACATAAGGAAATCATATTAAGGAACCCTAAAAAAAGTAGGCTATTCAGGCTAAAGGTAAACCCTAAACTCTAAACTGATGAATCAACACCACAAACCCAACCTTGAGACTGCACGTGGCAAGTATGGGCCATGCCTCTTAGGATTTAGTGGGTTTGGGGTTTACGGTTTAGGGGTTTAGGGGTTTAGTGGGTTTAGGGTATAGGGTGTAAAGCTCTAGGGTTTAGGGGTTCAGATATTGCACATGCTCAAAGGACGCCCAAGCAAGAGCCTGGGGGCTTGCGGACTATTCCCCGAACTCCTGAACCCTAACCCAGAGGGTCCAAGTACCCAAATAGTAGGGTTTTAGATCCCGAAATCCATACTCTGAATGGTTTTTGGACCTGAAACCCTACTATTTGGGTACTTGGACCCTTAGGGTAATAAACCCCGACCCTAAACCGCAAATCTGATGCCTGGACATGAGAACAAACTCTCGCCACCAAAACAGTACTGAACCCTGAACAGCAACACGCAAAACCTGAAAGACCCAACCGCTCAAAGTCGACAGCCCCAAAGCCTAAAGCCAAAACCCTGAAACCCAAACCACCACCTCAACTCATCCAAAAAAATTCTAGAATCATGGCCCGGCACTCCTAAATGGCCATTATTCTACCTTGAACCCCTAAACCCTCATGGGCTTCAGGTAGAGCTATTCTGGTATCTTGGACCCCAGAAGCTTCAAAACCCACTTTAGTAATCAATTCCATTTAGGGCTTAGGTTTTCAGGGCCCCCTTTCCAGGGTACACATAAGGCGGCTTCCTGTAAAGCGATCTACAAGTGTTGAGGGTTTAGGGTCTTGCATTATGGGGCGGGATTCTGAGTAGACCCGAAACTCTAAACCCTAAGACCCTTCTTCAAACGAAAACTTGAAGATAGTGTCCCTGATAGAACCCTAACCCTGACGACCCTTGTGCATAAATCCTTCTACTGGGCCTTAAAAAGCCTCGTAGCATCTTTCTTTAAAGAAGAAGCCTGAACCCAAAGTCCCAAGCCTTGGGACCGTTGTTATAAGTTGTAGTTACTGCAGTTAAGTCATACTCCGAAGAGTTTACAGGTTTGATTTCTCCAAGGGTAAAAGGAGGGACCCTTAATAAGGACCCCTAGGTATATACCCTTAATATAGCTATTATATACCCATTATATATCCAATTATAGGGTAGGGGTCCCCATTAATCCTTTTCCCCTTTGAATTTCAGTCTCAGGCCTGCTTGATGTGCGCAGAGAAGCGGCACTTCATGTAACCATGGGTGCCGAGTGACTCTTTGATGTGGCCTGCAGATACGGCTTAGGAACTTGGCTGACTTATGAACCCCTCCTAAAAGTTAAACATGTAGCCTCCTTATTATGGTTCATAGAGAAACCCAAAAAGTTAAAGTCCTAAGAGCCAACCAGAAGAACACCAAGGGAACTGAGGTTAATCTCTACACACTGAAGACTTTCGGCCTTGAGCTTTTGGAAGGCCCTGCGCCGTTAGTTTGAAACTCTGGGTAACCTGATCCCCCTCCAACAAGCCTTCACAAGTATGATGAACTGGCTACTCGTACTGGAGGCTATCACATTTCTCAAAAAGCCGCCGGGCGTACTTGAGCCTCGCGGTCTAGCGTGTATATATAGATTAAGGTTGTTCAAGGTTCTTTTGAGGGTTCCAAAGAAGGATCTATAGTGTTTAGGGTTGAGGGTTTAGGCCTAGAGATTCTGTGCAACAATGACTACCCTATGGATATATACTTAAATATGGCAACTCCAGACCCTAAGCCCCTCAACCCTCATAGGCTCTCCGGCCCAGGGGTCTCAGGGTGTTTTTAAGCCTTCTGGGGCTCAAGATTCAGTGCCTCTTGCGACAGAGCTGCAAGGGCTCCGGCACACATGTTTCCATGGCTTCCAGTTCTGACAGCCGGATATATACTCTGGAAGCCTTTTCCAGATGTTGCCTTTGGGGGCTATTCCGTAATCCACCCTCGGGCTCCAAGAACCTTAATAGTAGATAACTAAACCTATGGTTTTAGAGATTAGCCTATTGACGTCATACGTGCAACCCAATCACAAAATCATGCCAGAAAGCTCCAATACGATCGCCGGCATGCTTCGAAGCTCAATTGTAGCGAACCCCAGCACCTAAACGGGCTTTCTGCAACCAGCTGAGAAGCACCGAAATCCCTGCTGCGGATCTCTGTTGTGGAGACCTGGCTCCTTTAACAAAAGACTACAAGGGTTGAGACCATGGGCCCCTAGTATGGGCCCTTAACCTTGGGATCCCTAAATATTTACTATTTACCCCCTAAAGACTCTTAAGGGTCCCTAGAACTCCCTGAAGAAGGCTGAAGGGTCCATATTAGGGGCCCATACTTCTAACCTTAGAAGACTACAAGAGAATCATGCGCGGTTTAGGGGTCAGGGTTTAGGCAAGAGAATCATGCTCTTAATTAACGACAGGGTTTCATTCATACCTAAACCGTGAAATACCACCAAACCTCAAGAACCTTCTATCTACTTCCTAAAACGTGGTACCTTGCTTACCTGAAGCTTCGTTGTATGAGGTCCTGTATGCGATGGGTACTTCTCTGAAACAGGGCCCTTTTTAGATCCCCCAAATAGTACGGCACCCTTATGAAAAGGACCCTAAAGGTTACACCAACTTAGAACTAGCCACATTCTACGGCATGTACTTTCTTACCCAAAGGGTCCGTGTACCCCAATAGTATATACTTAGGCCCCAACGTACCTTACGGAAACTACTTGAAAGCCAAAGCATATACTATGTGGGTAGCATGGAGCCTTAGACCCCAAACCCTTTAGAACCCCTTAAAGGAACCCTATTTGGGCACCATGGACCCTTAGGGTTAGCCGCCCGACTCCTCGAGCACTCCCAGCCTCTGAGCCCTTTCTTCGTGCTGAGCTCAACGGGCTTGAACCTCCGGGCTTAGTTAGTTTAGAGTTTAGGGTTTGGGTTTTAGGGTTTGGGGTTGAGGCTTGAGGGGTTCAGGGTTTTTAGGATTCTGGGGTCTAAGGCTTGGGGTGTAGGGTTTAGCGTATAAGGTTTCGGGTATAGCGTTTAAGGCTGAACCTCTGGGTTTAAGGGTATAAAGCAAAAGCCAGAAAGTTGGAATATGATTGTCCTAAACCCTTTATGGTAAATTATAGGAAACCCTACCCTGAAACCATATTCCAACTTTCTGGAGTTCCCTTTAGGGCTTGGGTTTAGAATTTAGCTTTCAAGGTGCAGGTTTAGGAGTTCAGGGTGCAGGGTTTAGCGGTTTAGGGTTTAGGGTTTAGGGGTTTAGGGTTTAGCGCTTAGGGTTTGGGACTTAGGGTTTCGGTTGTAGGCCTTCGCGTTCACATGTTACGGTGTAGGTTTTAGAACTTGTAGGATTTAGGATTTGGGGTTCAGCCTTTAGGGATCAAGATTTCAGTCTTTTCAGAACTTTTCGGATAACCCTGAACCCACAACCGTAAAACTAAGATCCGCATCTCGAAACTACACCTTCGAACATGAAATATCATGAAATCATAAGCCACAAAAAGCAAAGCCCCAAAATCCAAAATGCAGCACCTGATATGTAAACCTATATTTCCAGACACGATATTGGCCCGAAACCCCAACCCATCCCCTTCAGAAAAAAGAGCGATTGTGCCTTCGAGGAAATTAGGTAATGAAGTGTCGCTTTTGGGCTGGGGGTTTCCTGTTTTGGAGGTTTTGCTGTTTTCAACTGTCGGACATATGAGTGGTTGTCAAAATTATGGTCCCTTTTTTGGGTACCCGAAATACTAGGTGCCGTATTGTGATAGGGACCGAAAAAGGGACCATCATTTTGACAACCGCCCATATCTTGGCAGGCCCTCTCCTTCTCACGTCCGACGAACGGTTTCGGGGAGGAGAGCCGAGTCTCATTCTGACTACTTGGAGGTTCATAGGACTTAGTCATTTTTACCTTAACGGGGGTTTTAAGTAATCATAAGTATGGTTACCTTATCTATAACCCCAGCTGCTAAGTCCCATGAACCTCCAAGTACTCACTTACGCACCTCTGACTCGTGCATTACTTGCAATCTGATTGCAGGTGTTGCTGCTGCTGCTGCTGCTGCTGCTGCTGCTGCTGCTGCTGCTGCTGCTGCTGCTGCGTAGCCGCGTCTGAAGCGATCCAAGCCAATTACATAGTATGGAACATACCCTAAACGCGAAATCCTAAGCCTAGGTAAGCCCCAACGCCCTGATATGTGGGACCTTACTTCAAAGTTCATGGGACTTCGTGGGTCGGGTTATACATAAAGTTACGATAGTTGTAAGTACTTATACCCACAGTTCTCAAGCACGAAAAGAACCTAAAAGGATTTAAAGTTCATAAACCATATCCGTATTCAAAGTATAGTGGTATAGGGCCCCTACTTACAAGGGTCATTTGGTTGTTTGGTTGAGGTACTTATAACTGCACTTAGCCCTAAGGTTCCAAGTACCTTGCTATCATATACTCTTCAAAATGGTAACTTAGGTAGCTACTATCCTTAACCCGAGTACCTTATTATTGGGTCCTTTGGACCATCAACCCTAAACCCTAAACCCTTGATCCTGAGGGATAGTAAGTGCCACGAAACTCCAAGAAGATCCTAAACCTGATACCCGGTCACAGTAAAGGACCCCACAAGGGCCCTTCAATCTACCGTTATGGCCCTTCAGAGTGGGTATTTGGGGTCTATTAGAGGGTACTTGGGGGTCTAGGGTAAACGACTTGGGTTTTGGTTCCGGGGTTCCTTTAAAATGCTCTTGAGGCTTTGTGTGTATGTATATATATATATATATATATATTTTTTTTATTTACTTGTTCCTAAACCCTAAACCCTAGACCCTATTCGATCCAGCAGGCTACTGTTAGGGTTCAGGGTTGGGCTTGGAGCTCCGCTATATTTAGGGTAGAGGGCTCAAGTCAGCATTTGGGGTCAGTGCTCGTGGGCCCATACACCCTTGGGTGTGGTGCTTTGATTTTGAGGTTTCTAGGCCCTTAACCGAATGCAAACACAGTCCCCAAGGTCTGGGCCAGCGGATATCCTCAGGGCTGAAGAACATGAAACGCACCTTGCTTCAATACTCAGCACAGCTTGCGCAGGTTTCAGATTTTGGCGATTCAGTTTGTGCGGGTCTTTGAGGATGTGGAGACGTTATAGAACATCGTGGTACGGTTGATGATATAAATCCTGCATCACCCAGATTAAGGAACATACCATATTTCCCATATTTTAGGGTCATTAAGGCAATGCAGGATTTATATCATCAACCCTAAACCCAAAACTCTAAACCGTATTTTGCCTCAGCAAGTTCGTACTGCTCTTTGCGGACTTGCACCAGGCCACTCTTCGAGACGGTTTACCCAAAGGCTCGATGTATCCACTGAGGCTCCATGGTACCCATAATAGCGTTGCTTTAAAGGGCTCCTTAAAGGAGTCCTTTAAAGGGTTCTATAGGGTTTATAGGGTATAAGGGTCCATGGTATCCATACAGTATATACTCAGGCCTTAAGGTACCGATATAGGGACCTCGCTAAGGCTGAAGTATCTACTATAAGGGTACATGGAGCCTTTGGGGCTTCGTGTGGTTCCATATGCGTGAATTCTGGTGCTCGTGCAGCGGTCTAGATCTTGTTTAGCTGGCGCATGCTTTGGACACAACGCTCCCTGCGGGCGTACTGCGAGGGCTGAGGGCTGCTGGATTGGTTTGATGGGTCTCTTCACTCTTCATAGCTTGGGTTTCGGAGCTTGAGGCCGTGTTTAGGGCCTTAAATAATGCAAACCATTCTTTTGTGTGGTGGGGACAATTGTAGCAAGATGTAATCAGGAGTACCTATACATACTACTATTCTATGCTCTCTTCCGCAATAGCAGGGCCCAAATCAAAGGGTTCAAACGCTCCCAGATGGACTAGTGACTATGTGTGTAGCCCCCACAAGTTTCAAGTGCTCCCTTTGGCATCTAGTAGTATTGGGTCCCCCAAAACCATAATTAGAATGGTCTTTGGTGGCCTACTTCCATGATGATAGTATCTTTGGACCCTCTGGGAAATAGAGAGCCCTCAACACAAAGCGGCATTCCATTCGCTCCGCAGGGTTTAGGAGTTCGGGTTTAGGGGTTTAGTGTTTATAGTAGTAGCCCAAAAGTTGGAAACTCAATAGCCTCAATCCTTAAGAGTCATGTATAGGGAATCCCAGAAATTTGCGTTAGGTGGCCCAACTGTCCGAAATCGGAAATGAGCCTATTTCTCGAGACGGTCCCGAAAAAAACAAAAATACCACTATTTGGCCTACACCCTAAACCCTAATTCCGTTTCCAACCTTATGGGGGTTACTGTCAGGGTTCTCGCCAGAAGCTCTAAAGCCTGGGTACTTAGAGGTTCATGGGACTTAGTGACTAGGGTTATAAGGGGCTCCCTTTAAGGGTACTATAGAGTTCCATAATGGGGTTCTCTTTTATGGGTTTAGGGTTTAGGGTCTACTTGAAGGTTTATGGGACTTAGTAACTAGGGCTATAATCAAATACGGTAACTACACTTATATGTACTTATTATACCAATTAGGGTACTTATAACTGTACTTACTAAGTCCCATGAACCTCCAAGTAGACCCTAAACCCTAAACCCCATATATCCTTTGAAGGAACCCTATAGATCCCTTTAAGGAGCCTTTTAAGGAACTCTTTACTAAGTCCCATGAACCTCCAAGTAGGGTTAAGGGGGGGTGCTGACATGCGGCTTCAGACCCAAAGGCGCCTTGTACGTTTATAGTAGATACTTAGTCCTTAAAGAGATCCCCTATATAGGTACTTGAAGGCCTAAGTACATACGATATGGCTACATGGAGCCTTAGGGAGGTTTGGGTATTTAGGGACATCTGTGGCTCAGACCACAGCTTTGTTCTTCTGCGTGCGGAAGGGGTAGCCTCTCTGAGGGCCGATTGCAAAATGAACCCTTTTTCTATAGGGGCCTACTTAGCCTTCGCCCATGACACTATACTTATACTTGATATTACAATAAGGAACCCCCAAAATAGTATCGGTAATTACTTAAAACCCTAAACCCTATTACCCTCATTTGGGCCCCTTTATTACCAGCCCCAGAGTTAAGCTAATTTAGCAGCTTAGCATTTAAATCCTATAAGCCCGAAGCCCTCAACCCTAAATCTCAAACCGTGAACCCCAAGCGGCCACGTTCCTAATCCTAAAGCTCCACTGCCCTTTACAAAGGAACCCACGACAGAAACTTAAGGCTTAAACGCTGGTCGGCAGGTGCCATACCCTAGACGATTGGGTTTGTGAAGGAGACTTTACATTCAACCCTCAGCCGTGATCCTTGATAGATTCTGATAGATACGGATGGTTTGATGCTGTAGGGGTCGGAGGGGCAAGACAAGGCTACGAGTCCACTACATTTGGAAGGGTCTTCCCCCGAAGGTCCATTTGAGGGCCTGGGAGATGGCTGTGGCTTGACATTCGAACGAAATCTCAACTTCGTGATGAAGAGGCTCCACCCCTGAGGAAGCAAAGTTTAACAGGGACTGAGTAGCGGGAAGCTATTCCAAGGAGCTGAATGCAGGTGCAGCTTCGAAGACTGGGAGGCTTGCATAGAGGTTTCATTAATACTGTGGTGACTATCATTGTTATTACTATGACATGTATTACCACCGTCATTGCTGCTATTGCTGTCTTAACTGTGACTGCTACTCTTATTATATACATAGACTTTGCACGGGTATCGTTCACGGAACCTTGCTTGCCTTCTTCCATTCTTGAGACTTCGACGTCAAGGTAATCACCAACGCAACGTCGTTGCTCTCGTCGATTGGGGCAAGCGGTGGTTCCCATCCAGAGGAAGGAGCACCCGAAGAGTACTTCTGTTGATGGTATAAATCCTGCATTACCCAGAATACCCTGGGCATCTAAGGACTCATATATTAAGGCTTTTGGGCCCAAAGACCTTATTATATAAGACTTTTGGGCTATTTTGATGCCCAGGGATAAGGACTAAATCATTATTCCCATGGTTTAGGACCCTTAAGGTCATGCAGGATCTATACCATCAACCGTTCTACTTGAAGTTTCCATAACCGATGTGGAACTTGTCGGAGAGGCACTTCTCCACATCGGCCACGGTCATTTGCTTGTCGTAGTTGAACTTTTTAGCCTTGGTGGGCCAGATCTACCTTTTACGCCCCCAACCACGAAACCTGAAGATAACCTTCTAGAGAGTGCTCCTACAGAAGCCCTGTAAGAAGTAACACACGGAGCAGCACATCGGTACAACCTCCCACAGCCTTTACTCTAAACTCCATTCACCCTTCAAGGTGAGCAACAAACACATGTTTTCGGAGATCCCTACGGAAGAAAGCACAACTACAAAACCGAATACACAAGGAACCGTAGTAAAAAAACCTAAACGGTAAAGCTCTAAATCTCCAAAACCCTAAACCCTTAAGCTCTAAACCTCCAAAACGCGCACATCGCCTGTCAAGATAATCCGCTTGATCACCAACTGCTTCGGGTCCACACTGACCACCTGGCTCGGGGCTCTTGTTGTTTTCTTGTGTAAGCGCCCAGAAAGCACCTAAACCACACAAAAAAGGTAACATTGAGATTTTCTTTAGTCCATTCGTTAATTACGTTTCGGTCCTTGTTTGTTCCTAATGTAATTTAATTCTTCTGTATGTGGCTGAAAGGGTTCATTACCGATGTTTAGGACGGGTTTAGGGTTTATGAACCAGCGGAGCCCGGCAAAAACCCCGGCGGGCCACGATCACAAAATAGTTCGAGCCAAGAGACTCCGATATCCATTAGTTAGGCAATATACGTAAGGGTTCCTTCAAGGGTTCCTCAAAGGGATCTATGCGGGTTCTATAAGGGAACTGAGAAACATACCTGGAATTATAATAGGATAGAATCTCCAATATGCTTTAAGGAATATTCCTTAGTGAAGGGCTTCTAAAGTCTCTGGGTACCCTAAATGGGGTTTAGGGTTAAGGGTCTACACCCTATAGATCCCTTAATACTTAAAGGAACCCTAGGTGGGAGTCGCTGGGAGTAGGAAGTCTTTCGGACCCCGATTCCAGGAGACTAATACGTGGCAGCCGCACGCTGCCCGCCGCTGCCAATTCCGGGAAGAGTGCCTGGAACGGTTTAGGGTTTAGGGGTTTGGGTTTCGGGGTTAAAAGTTTAGGGGTTTAGGGTTCAGGGGGAACTTCGGAACAGTGGCTGGCGAAGCTATATACCCTATGCTTTCAAAGACCTTTTAATTATTGCCGTTAGGGCGCTAGAGACCCTTCAAGAACCCAATAATAAGGTGCCTGGGCGCGTAGGGTTATATATAGGGTTTACGACCTATAGTCATTGGAAGCAAATGCCAAGTTAAGCCTCACAAACCCTAAAACGGGAACCCTGAACACAAAACCGTTTTGAGTTTCGAGTGGGGAGGTTCTAGGATTGACCAGGATCCTCATTGTTCAGTCGTACAGGGTGAGGGTTTGGCGCACCATGAACTGCACAACTGCATCCCATCTGAAGTCTGAGGGGTGTAGATGTGATTTGATATGGTATACAAGGGGGCATGTGTGAACTTCACCGTACTGCACCTGAATCTGTGTAGAACGCTCGAGTTCGTGCACCTCGTTTAGGCTTGGGGGTCTGGTTCCGGGTTATTCCGACCGAAATCCTAACATATCCACAACCGCGCCTCTACAGAACAGGTTGAATGCGAGTGCAGCACAACTTGCAAATCTTGCAATCACCAAACCTGCAACCTCCGTCCTTACACACCAAATTCCGGGAACATTCCTGCTAAGCCTGAGACGCTATACTCTAAAAAATGTACCCTGAACCATTCATCGTCGAATACCAGAATCACCAGAACCTTCGAAATTAAATGAAACCATAAACCCCTTCCCAAGCCCGAAGCTCTACACTCAAAGCCCCATGAGCCATAACCCCGTACCGTAGCTAGACCCGGGGTTTCGGGTTGAGGGTTTGGGGATTAGCATTTGGGGTTTAGGGCTCAGGGTTCCCAACTACATTGTGTCCGTGATGGCGGCAGCATACCGAGTGATGGTGTTGTGTTTTCTTTCCATACCGAAGGTGGCTGGTAATCCTTGGTCCCTGGTAATGGTCCGACATGTGTAATAGCCAATGCAGCTTCCTATTGCCATGTTTCTCTCAAGGCGAGGCAAGCCACGAAGCCATACATGTGTCTGCTGCTTGTCTGATCCAGGGAGTGTTGACATGTGAAGCAAAGCCGTGGCAAGCTGCTTGAAGCAGCTCGACCATGTAGCTCATTTGGAGGAAGGCCTTGCATTCGTTTTCCAGCACCTTTTAGCCTGGACACATGTGCGAACAAACAAAGCCAGCACGAGGTTCAAGGTGCATCTCGCTGGCCGTGGTCTCGAATTTGGTTTAGAGTTTTGGGCTTCTACTTTAGTGGCATCGCTGCATGCCTTGATCTTCTTCTCCGTGAAGAGCTGTGTGAGCTTCATGTGGGCAATCGAATGACAAGTACAGTAAAACAAAGTTCCAACGAAAATGAACCTTTGGTTAAGCATACCTGGCAGAATCGTCATAGAAAGCTGCTAAAGCTTACCGACGGAGCCCCTAGCCCTAAGCCAACAAAAACAATCCTGAATCCCAAACCCTAAACCCTGCACCCTGTAGGGAGCTGAAACCTAAAGGCCCACACCCCTTCAGGCATGACGGACATCAGCAGACGGCACGGTGGAAAGACCTGGGGCTCGCTTAGGGCTTTCAGAGCTTTGGGTTTACGGTTTAGGGTTCGTTTCGCGTTTAGGGCTGTGGATTAGTGGGGCTTAGGGTTCGTCTAGGGTTTAGGGCTTTGAGTTAATGGGGTGACTAGGGCTGTTCGGGTGGCTAAGGGATCCGGTTTTAGGGTTCAGGGTTTAGGGGCATCGGGGTTTGGAGCTATTGCCAGTTTGGGCTTAGGGCTTTGTGAACTTTGGGTCCTGACTAACTAGGACAGTACGTTCGGATAAAGTGCTCTTTTTTCTGCTCTTCTACCCTAAGAAGGCAAGCAGCATCTTTTCTTGGAGGTCCCTTTGAAAGAAACCACAACCCCAAAACTGAGAAACCTAAAAAGCCACCGAGAGCCGTGCAGTGATACAGAGACTATACAAGCCCATATTCGCAGCTGGGCTCTCCAGCTGTCTGTCCACTCATGCCTGCAAAAGCGCAAGGGCTGATCTTCCTGCCTCAAATGGGAAACCGGCATGGTGTATGGGGTGCAGCGCGTCAATGCATGAAAACCCCAGTCTCCCAAATGGATGTGGACCTCGTGGACCTCGTTGGCTGCTATCACCCTATCCAGCACTTTTTTCACATCATCCAACGTCCAATTGCTGTCTGCTTCGAGTGTCAAAGTACCGTAACCGGGCACATCGGTCACTTGCACTCGGACACGGCTGCTTTGCACCAGGGCAAGGACACCAGGATTTGCGGCACTTCTGCTTTGCCCCTGGGGTGAGTTCTTGGTAGTAGGGAAGTAGGGTTCGTAGGGTTCCGATAAAGGGTACTAAAATAGTTCCTTTAAGGGATCTATAGGGTTTAGGGTCTACTGTCGGGTTCTTAGTAGGGAATGGGGGAATGGGTCATAGGGACTATTATTGGAATATTTTCGGACTACTATAGGGAACCATTCCCCCAAACAAACAGTATAGTACCCTGATAGTATCCCTTATAGACCCCAAAAAGGGATCCATTCCCCGCTTCCCTACTAAGAACCAGATAGTCTTTTAGGAGTTCCTTGAACCCTAAACCATATAAATCCCTTGAAGGATCCCTTAAAGGAACCCTTATGGATACCTTTAAGGACCCCTTATTATAGAACCCTGCAGTACCCTTTACAGGAACCCTAGACTAACACCAGACAGTCTTGCTTCTTGTTGGGTTTTGCGACTCGCAAGTTGTGGGTTCATGGCCGATGGCTCGTTTAGTTCGTTTAAGGATTCTATAAATTAATAGAGGCTGTCGGGTATTGGGACTTAGGGTTTAGGGTTTTAAGGCCTAGGGTGTAAGGGTCCATGCACTTTTAGAGTAGATACTTCGGCCGTAATAGATCGGTACTTTAGGGGCTCAGTACCTATACTATATGTGTACAGGACCCTCATCATATTAGGGCCACCTATTTTCGGAAAACCCCATATTCTAAGATAGGCCTGGAGTCTTTGTATACAGACTTTCCTGAAGGGCCGACGTGCCCAAACATTCATTGTAGATGTACATGGACCTTTAAGGTTAAGCGGCAAGCATGCTAATTATGGAAACTTTGCACATGGAACCGAGGTCATGTTCATTCGGCTTTTCAGGAATCGAGGCTCTAAGCTATAAGCGCATATGCGCAGGATGTATAGAACATAGCTTGATGCTTTGCGGGTTTAATGTTTGCAGGATCCGGGCCCTAAACCCAAAACTGTAGCTTCTACAATCAACACCATGGGTTGAGGGTCATGGGCTTGGGAGTGGGTTGAGGGTCATGGGTTTTGGAGACGGTCTAGGCCCTGCAAGGTCTGTATAGTCCTCAAGCGAAATCCCGGAACCCTCGAACCCCCGAAGGGCTCCGGCAACAGGGGCGTAGAAGGAAGCACATGCCGTGACCTGCTCCGCGCATCTAGCATATGCACTAATACACACTACATGTACACTCATTAGTTGCTACATGTCGTGAGACGGATGCAGAAGCCGAACACATTGAATGGGCCGTGTTTGTATGCCAGGCATACAGAAACCTGTGCCATATAGTGCAGCAACTGCAGTAATCAGCAGGACACTATGACAATAATGGAGCATTTTATCTGCATGAGGGCATAAGACTAACATCCCCCCACAACGGACAACAGTGCCTGGCGGCACAAACACTGAGGTTCTTGATCTAGTGTTTTGCACAGGCTGGCAACAACCCAGTCTGAGATTTCCAGTACTTGATCGAGCCCTCAAAAGCAGGGTATCATAGGGATCGTCCCCCAAAACCCTACCCAGCCCCAAACCCTAAAGCGCGTAGGGGTTAGATTTGAGCCAATATCGGTTTCGAGCGGCAATCCGGCCTTGAGGGTATGGAATTTGGGGCTTGCAACTCGATCGCCCAGCAAAGGGATATGGCCCTAACAGTCAAGCACCCGAGTTTTGCCATAAAGTAGCTTTCTAGGCACTCGTTTAATGAAGCAAAAGCATGGTAGTATGTAATCAGCTTGATGAGAACTGATCCACACATACACATATATAATACCCCAGCCCAGACCAGCTGTGGATAATTTCATGCCTCAGAGTGTCTTCGGTTTACGACCCGAATTTATGTTCTCAGGGTTGGGGTTTGGGGTTTAAAGCTTTGAGTTTTGTTTCGTCAGAGGACCGTCCTTTCCAAAATCGGATGCCTCCTGGTGAAGGAAGCGCATGAACTTGTATTTCTTGTTGGTGGAGTTCTTCCTGCCAGCACAACAGGAGCTCGATTGGATAATCGTGCGATCCTGATGCCGAGCCCTTACATCCTGTACACCAGACCCTAAAGCCTAGACCCTGAACCCTAAAGCCTAAACACGAAGTCCTAGCATCCTCCTAAGCTGATGAGCCTATATAAGGGGTCTTACTATAGTTTGAGGTATGTTTCGTACTTACGGGATAGTTAGTGGAAGTTTAACAACCCTAAACCCTTAAAACCCTAACCCCCCAAAGGACCCCTAGGTATATATTCTTAATATAGCTATGATATACCCGTTATATAGCCCATTATAAGGTGGGGGTCTCCATTAAGGGACCCTTAATGGGGACCCCTACCCTACAATGGGCTATATAATGGGTATATAATAGCTATATTAAGGGTATATATCTAGGGGGTTTTAGGGTTTGGGGTTTTGGGTTTAGGGGTTTTTGGCGGGGTTTAAAGCTTTTTGCACAGAAACTTGGCATTTCGGGTGTAGGGCCTGTGTTGCCGTGCATGGCTGTGAAGTGCCGATGGCCGATGGCCGATGTCATATGTCAAAGAAACATCATCCTCGTTCCCAAGTAGCCCCTAAGAAAACACATCCTTGACCCTACAGTTCGTTTTGAAAGGGAACGAAACCACAAGGGTCCAGGTGCTACTTGGAAAACTAGACATCATGAACGCATGTTACATAAGGTAGTATGGTAGGCAAGGAAGACTTCTCGACATCACCTTAAACCGATAAACAACTTTCAATTGTATACGAGACTCTGTAGCCTTCTCCGGTACTCGCCCTGTGATTTAGTTCACTCGTTGTTTGGATCCTTTTTGCTCAAAGACCGAATTAGCCGTTATCCCCTCGATGCAACCATCAAACACCCAAGGCACTAACCCTCCTACAATCAGTAAGCCTGAAAACCGAACCCTGAGCCAACAGAAACCCTGAACGCTTTGACACCTATACAGCTATGTAGCGAGAGACGTCCTGGGGATTTCGGAGTAGATCGGGCGAGCAGGGAAACGGCGGAACCCGGCGTGCATGATCACCTTCCGGGGTGCACGGTACCCTACTTGGAGGGTCGGGGGACTTAGTAATTGGCTATTTTGGGGACTTATAAGTACCATAACCCCAATTAAGGTCCCTTTTAGGGTACTTATAAGTCTACTTACTACCTACTTACTAAGTCCCCCGACCCTCCAAGTAGACCCGATCTAAGACCCTAAATCTGAAACCGTGTAGACAACCCTAAACCCTAAACCCGAAAACCCTAAACCCCAAATCCAAGCAAACCTTGGGAATTGCGGGTTAAGGGTTTTAGGGGTTTGGGCTTCGGGGTACGAGAGTGATCCAGGCTCATGAAGAACGGGTTTAGGGGTTTAGGGCTATCGGTAGCCTAACTGGGGTTCTAAGTATCTCTAAGTATGGTTACCGTATATATAAGTGTCGGTACCCCAACTGGGGTTATACTTATAAGTAACTCTAAGTATGGGTACCCTAACCGTGGTCATAATTATAAGTAACTCTATGTATGGTTACCGTATTTTCAAGGCCAACGTGGCTCACACCAGGGTGCAGAGCTAAGCAAAATGACGCAGCAGCACTGAACCAGTGTGGGTGGCCGAATGCCAACACCACAAACCCGTGAAGGAATGAAAAACCTTACCAAGAGGGTCCACATACACCACATTATGGAATTAGGTCCCCAAAACCATAATGGGGATGGTCTTTTGGGGCCTAATTCCATAATAGTAGTGTATATGGACCCTCTGGGTTAGAAGCCATAATCTCAACCCAATGAACCCACCCCGGGTGCCGCACGAAGCAAAATGCTGCAGCAGACAATCTAGAGCGAGGGATGGGATGCCAACCGCACAACACTGCAACCTTATTAAAGGCCGGACCCTGGGAGCGTGGTGGCCACGGCTTCGTCCACTTGGAGGGGCAGGGGACTTAGTAAGTCGTTTATAAGTAGGGTTGTAATTTGGGCAACTCCATTTAGGGTACTTATAACTCTACTTATAACCTACTTACTACGTCTCCTGCCCTTCTAACACGCCCTGCCAGCCGTATCGACCAAATCCGTTAAACTCGCACAATGGGCCATTTCTATACTGAACTTAGAACCCTAGCAACAATTATAATTTTAGCTGTTTCCTAGGGCTCCTAGGGATTATAATAACCAAAAATGAAACATCTAAGTACCCCTAAGATTTATCGTCAACATGCGCCACAGACAATCCAGCGATCGATGTGCCCCCAACGAGTCGAACGGCTGATTGCATTTCCCGGTGGGGTGCCCGCCCGATTCTTTCAAAGAGGAAAAGGAATGAAAAGGAGGGACCCTTAATGGGGACCCCTACCCTATAATGGGCTATATAATGGCTATATTGTGGGTATATACCTAGGGGTCCTTATTAGGGGTCCCTCCTTTTACCCTTTGATTCTTGGTATAATACACGGATAACCGCCCTAACTGGGGTTGTGATTATAAGTAACTCGAAGTATGGTTATTGTAGTTTTAAGTATAGGTACCCCAACTGGGGTTATACTTATAAGCAACTTTAAGTATGGTTAAATATATTATTTCAAACCCCAGGTTTTTAAGTCCCATGGTGGTCTCTGTATCTGTTCCTAATACTGCCTAATATAGCCCTAACAAGGATCCCTGCATACTGACCCTTAAAACAAAACAGCAGGTAAAGAGACCGCCGAACTATATAAAGCCTAGTTGCTAAATCCCACGAACCGCCAAGTATTGGTTACCAGGAAACGTAGAACCCTTCAAGGAACCTTTTATGGATACCAGATAGAACCCTTAAACGGTGCTATAGATCTATAGTGCTGATGATGGAGGCCCCTGAGTACTAAACCCCTTGTTTCCTTGATGAGGGTTGAAACAAGCCCAATCAATATGAAGGCCCTTAAGGAAAGCTGCCTTCTTAACAAACCTTAGCCCAAAAAACCTGAACCCCAAATCAGGTGCTTGCATTAAGCATTTCGGGACCTTTGCACGGATACGGCTTCTCCGCCTGCGGGCTACACTTACCTAAATCAAGGCTTCTAGCACAAATCGAAGTCATGTATAATAACGGTTTAGAGTTATTAGAGATTTATGATTTAGGGATTAATTATAGAGTCTAGGGCTACCTCCTACGTTACGCAGCTGCAGCCCAAAGGGTTCATATAACCACCTCATCTATGGGCCGCTGCAAAGCTCGACAGCTTGTACCGTAGTTTAAAGTTTAGGGTTAGGGGTTTTGGTTCTCTTGAAGTAACCAGGGAGAAACAAGTATAGACTCTCATATTTAATGGTTCCTTTAAGGATTTAAGGAACAGGTACCCAAAAATATTCAAGTATGGTATTCCAGGCCCAGGAGTACCGTCGAAGGACTTGGTAAGCTGAACCTCACCATGAACCCCACCCTAAACCCTTATAGGATCCCTTAAATGGAAGCCTATTACAGAACCCTCCCTGAAAAAGAACCCCAATTCTGAATCTTAAACTACTGCGCAAGCGGCACCTCGTCTTTCGACTTCATGACCTGAGTCTCTGCCATTGGCACCGGGTTTTGCAGGTTCTTGAAAAGGATGTATGAACGGGTTCATAAAGGGCCTTATGAGGGTGTTTTATCGGATGTTACGGTATACTTGACAACAATTACACTGAGGCACTACAGGGATTTGCTGTAAGTTATAATTACAAAATATTCAGTCTCCTATGCTATAAGATTCCTGGCTTACCCTAGTGCACTTAAACTAAGACTGCTTGCTCGGAAGACCACACTGCATGATGCTCTTGGGCTAAAGGGAACTCCAGAAAGTTGGAATATGGATTAATGGTCGGATCCCCTATAATTTACCATAAAGGGGTTACGATAATGATATTCCAACTTTCTGGCTTCTACTGTAGTTGATCCTTATGTGAGGGTTCAAGGCGTGATTCGGAGGTCGGAATAACTGACAGGAATCTTTCTAGCACCTGTCTAGCAACCTTTTTGAGGCCAAGGCAGACACTCTCTATGGGTAATATAGGGGCCTTGATAATCAGAACTGGATTCCTCTTTTCAAGGGTTCCTGAAGGGGTCTCCTGTGCAGTTTGCTATCATGGGTTTTGTGGAGAGAGGGTTTAGTATAGCAGCGTTGATCACGAGAACAGGGTTTTGGGGCATAGTAAAGTGCAATGACAACCAGGAGTCCTAAACAATAGTATTACCAATAAGTGCACTTCCCAGATCACATGGATGAGTAGGGCTAGGGTTCGGGATTCCAGGGGCTCTCTTCAATGTCCGGGCCTCTTAAAGAACTCTTTCTTAGATAAACCAAATATACAAATATATATATATATATATAGATATATATATATGTGGCTAAGATGTTTAACATTCTCCCATCGGGTACCTAAGAATTCTTGCCCACCAGCAAGACACGAAACGCTGCAGAGCTGAGTGTTTAGAGGAGTTGAGGATTTAGGACTCAATGAGAAAATGCGTACCAGCCTGCTTGGAGGGTAAGTAGTTATTTTGTAGACTTACAAGTATCATAACCCCAATTAGGATCCCTGTTAGGGTACTTATAAGTCTACTTATTACCTACTTACTAAGTCCCCCGACCCTCCATTTGGGCACTAAGCGTACTTTGGATACCTTGGCAGTAGAATGTAATAGAACAGACTTTGGGGGCGAGGTGGGTTAGGGCCGAGGAACCACATTAAGCTACATGAGCACGGCACGCTAAGTGGGGCATCCCCTATTGTCTTTCTACAACTATACTTCGTAATAGCCGCAAGGATTGATTGACATTCCCCTATGCCAGAAGCCTCTAAGCGCACGATGAAGCCCTTACGAAAACACTTACACGAGACATATATGAAACGCACCATCACAATCTATACCGTTCTTTCGTGCAAGCAGAATCTTCAAGTCCGGCTTCTCGTGGCGCCACTTTCGAGTTGGAAACTGGATTGCGAACTGCGTCGCACTTTGCCTCATCCTTGCGAACTTGTCGGCAAAGCTGTCGTTGGTCTGCAGGTTCTGCACCAGTTCGGAGAGCCGCATGTTGGCGAGTGACCCTCTCTTGATGTAATAACATCGCCGGCACAACCCGCCGCCCTGCTTCAGCATCACCACCAGCTCCTCATGGCCAGGCGGGTTGTCCTTTCACGCTGATAGCCCATTTCATAAAGCTGTCAGCATTATTATTTGTGGTTGACGGAATCATCAGCATCATACACATCATCGTTTTGGGTATGGTTAGTCTTACTGGTATAAGTTCAAGTGACCTCCGGGCCTCACCCTGAACCCTAAACCCTTATGTCATTCTGGGATCCTTCTGGGTTCCAGAAACTTGGCTGACTTCTGAACCCCTCCTAAAAATTAAACTTTTAGCCTCCTCATTATAGTTTAACTATATAGAAACCCAAAAAATAAAGTCCTAAGAGTCAACCAGAAGAACACCAAGGAAAGGGAGTCTCAATTCTCCACAGGGCTTTGTATCCCTGGTACCCTCCCCAGACCCCTGGGAGGATCCAAAAGCAGATCCCGTAAGGGGTTCCCATAAAGTAGCCTTTAGTAGTATAGGGTCCCATATTGGCGGATCTCGGTTTAGATTGTTTAGATTTTCAGGCGGTCTGGGCGCATGAACACTCCAAACGCAAAACCGAACCACGCTCACCCTGAAGGACGCTATACTTACTACCCCAGTAAGCCACAGAAATAAAAGGTTAAACTTTCCGATTCCTACTAAACTATAAGAACCCAACAAGTTTAAAGGTTAGGTATTCGGGATCTAAGTATAATTAACCATCAGAGCCCAGCACAAACAAAGCAACACATTCAAGAGTTGCGTTCCTTGAAAGGGGAGTTCTATAAGGGCATTATTCTAAGTTCCTGCGACTGAATAAGCACTTCAAAGTATGTTTACCTTATTTATCATCGCAGTTTCAAGCCGCCTGAACAGTAAAGTCAGAAATCTACATGTCTGTGGTTGCGCATTAGAAGGTCCTTGGACATATGCTCTTAAGATAGTTTTTTGTGAGAAGCGGGGTACAGGTAGGTCTACGTGCTTAGTCATAAGAAGTAATCTGCAGTATATAAACACCTTGCCAACATCGATATGCCGTTCATTCGGGATTCTGCTCCATCCTCTCAAGAGTCCTATCCACAAAGCCGATTCCGCCGATACCGATAACCCTAAACCCGAAACCCCAATACCCTACACCCGAAACATGTCCAGCAAAAAACCCTCATCCGACTCCTGAAGCCTTTAACCCTTAAACCCTGCACCGCCCTCCTAGACCCCCCAACTACGCGTTATTGTAGCCCCAAATTACCTCTTAATGAGAAATATCAGAATCAGAGCCCTTTAAAGGGCACTTGGGGGGCCCTGGTTCAATGTCAAGTTTCGATCCTCAGCTCTAAACCCTGAACTCCGAACCCAACACACCGGGGCCGAAAAGCCCAAAGTTCCCAGACCCCCGGGAGGATCCAAAAAGTAGATCCCTGAATGGGGGTTCCTATAAAGTACCCCTAATAGTATAGGGCGCCAAATTGGGGGATCTACTTTCTAGATCCTCCCGGGGGTCTGGGGCTAGGTTAGGAAATAGGGTCTACGAGTGACTGCAGCAAGAGACTCTGCCGACTAAAATCGCATTCCCGAATCCAATGGGGCCAACTCGCAGCAGTTGAAACTTGAGGCAGCAACCTCCTCGTAGTCCTGCATGGCCAGAGGTATTGGCTTCGGACGGATGGACAGATGTAGCGCAGAGCTTACTTCGGGTCCCTAAACCCTAAACCCTTAAACCCTTAAACCCTTAAACCCTTAAACCCTAAACCCTAAACCCCTAAACCCGAAGCCCTAAACCCTAAACCCTTAAACCCTTAAACCCTAAACCCTAAACCCCTAAACATTAAACCCTAGAGCTGGTTCCGACTTCAAGGTTTCCGCTTGGTGGTATAGTCTCTACGGGCTTTAGGATCTATGCTTTGGATGGATACTTAGAGGTTCATGGGACTTAGTAACTAGGGTTATAAGGGGCTCCTTTTAAGGGTACTATAGGGTTCTATACTGGGGTTCCCTTTTAGGGTTTAGGGTCTACTTGAAGGTTCATGGGACTTAGTAACTAGGGTTATAAATAAGGTGACTATACGTAAAATTACTTATAACCCCAGTTAAGGTACTTATAACTGTACTTACTAAGTCCCATGATACTCCACGTACTTCGGGTAGCTGGAAAGTTAACACAGAAAGCCGCGTACTGGTTCAGGTCTTAGGGCTACTATATGACTCTCTTCTTCAGCAACAGGGCCCCAACAAGTTCAAAACTTCTAACATAGAGCTAAGATATAAGGCCGAAAAGTTTAAAGTTCACCCGCTCACTATCTAAGATGATACCCCAAACTCTACCCAGACCCCCGGGAAGATCCAAAAAGTAGATCCCTTAATGGGGGTTCCTATAAAGTACCCTTAGTAGTATAGGGCGCCAAATTAGGGGATCTACTTTCTAGATCCTCCCGGGGGTCTGTGTGTGTGTGTCGCGAATATTTGTTAGTTGGTACGTAGGTGGGGCCTCCGGCACCTCGCGTAGACATAGCAACACGGTTTGGGGTAGACTACTTGCACGGGCAGGGGACTTAGTAAGTAGGTTATAAGTAGAATTGTAAGTACCCTAACCGGAGTTACCCCAATTATATATAACCCTACTTACAAACGACTTACTAAGTCCCGTGCCCCTCCAGGTATACTAAACCCATACTGAGGAGCCCAAGGAATAGCATTATACAGCATCAACAGATATCCCGACTCCCGACCCTATACAACAAACCTTGCAAACAAACATTTCCTCTACAGAACCCTTGACAGGAAACCTTGGACCCCTCAAGCCTCAAACCCCGAAACCCTTCTTGGAGGATCATGGGACTTAGTAAGTAAGGTTATAAGTACCTTAAGTAGGGTTATACGTACTTATAAGTGTAGTTACCTTATTGCACGACCTTACCACCTAAGTCCAAAAGTATCTCAAGGTTCCCTTAAACCCCTCAAGGGCTCCTGTAAAGAGGCCTTAAAGGAGCCATCAAAGGGACGCTTAAAGGAGCTGCAGATTGAGTATGCATACAGGGAGCCCGCCTTAAGGGTTTAGGTTTGGGGGCTTTAGGGTTTAAGCTTTGGGGTTTAAGCTTCCGGGCGTTTCTAGAGAACACGCTGCATTCCAGAACACTCCCGGAGCCCTAAATCCTAAGCCTTCGTAAGGTAATGCGAGACCCTTAACCCCGAAACTCAAAATCCTGCCTCTGGTCCAGATCCTACAAAACAGTACGTTTCGATTCCTTTTATAAGAAGGTTTAGGGTTTAGGGCTATAGCCCCAACGGTAAAGTTTGAAACCCCACACCCCTTGACGCGGGAAACTTGTCCACGCACCCCTAAACCCTAAACCCTATACATCCCTTGTAGAAGCCCTTTGAAGGAGCCCTTCAAGAACCCTTAGAGGAACCCTTAGAGGAACCCTTAAAGGAACCCTTCCATAACCCTAAAACCCTAAACCCTGAACCCTAAACGAACCCTTAGAGGAACCCTTCAAGGAACCTAGGTATAGATCGCTTTAAAGGAACCCTCAACCCTTTAGATCCCTTATAGGTCCCTTGAAGGAACCCTAAAGAATCCCAAAGGAACCCTCAAAGGAACCCTTAAAGAACCCCCAGAGGAACCCTAAGAGGAACCCTTAAAGCAACCCTTAAATAACCCTAAAACCCCAAAGCCTAAACCCTAAACCCTAAAACCCCTTAGAGGAACCCTTAAAGGAGCCCTTTAAAGCGACCCTAAACCCTAAACCCTAAACGAATCCTTAGAGGAGCCCACCTTGATCCGCGAAACTTGTCCGTGCACCACGGAGACCTTCTGCTCGCAGTCGAAGAGACCCGACCTAAGACTCGAGTCCTAGAACGGGGCTTAGGGGCTTTTAGAGGGTTCCTTTCAAGGGAACTCTAAGGGTTCCTTTAAGGGTTCCTATAAGGGATCTATAGGGTTTAGGGTTTATAGGGTTTAGGGGTTAGGGTTTAGAATAGGGTTTAGGTTTATAGGGTTTAGGGGCTGTTAGAGGCTTCCTATTTAAAGGGAACTATAAGGGTTCCTTTAAAGGGATCCATAGGGCTTCCTTTAAGGGGGTTATAGAACTCTCTAGGGTTTAGTAAGGTTTGAGGGTTTAGGGCTTTAGGGTTCCTTTGAAGGGATCTATCTGGGTTCCTTTAAGGGTTCCTATAAGGTTAGGGGTTCAGGGTTTAGGGCTTAGGGGTTTAGGGTTTAGGGTTTCTAGGGTTAGAGGATGGGAGTGCTGGGCCGTACGTTTGTTGAGGGTTTAGGGGTTTTAGGGGATGTAGGGCTTCAGGATTCAGCTTGCGTTGGGCGGTTAGGGTTTAGGGCTTACCTTAACCCCACGTAACCTACCTTTTCAAGGACTTATATAAAGAAACCATATGAGGGAACCCTAAAAGGTAGGTTCCTTGGGGGTTAGGGTTTAAGGGGCCCTAAATATGGACTCCAGTCCTGGAACTCAGGGCTCACTGGCTCACCACGTGCCCTTTAATGGAGCCCTTATGGTCCTTAACATTGGGTATTTGAGGTATACTTGAGGGTAGTTGGGGGGTCTAGGTAAAGCTGTAAGGGATAAGGCGTTAGGCTGGAATGATGCTTTTGTGAGGATTCACGACATAGACAATCTAGGGTTTTACAAACAACATTGAACATGGTTTTATAGTTGTTAACAGGTCTGACATAGGCTCGTGGTTTTGCACAATTTTGTATAGTCGTATACTTGTTTAAATGGGTATCACATGGCTTGGTTCAGTGTTAATCAAGTCACGGGCCTATGGTTTAGGGGTTCAGGGGTTTAGGGGTTAGGGGTTTGGGGGTTTAGTGTTTAGGGATGGTTGAAGGCTTTTAGGGCTGTTTAGGTGTTTTGGTTTGAGCTTGGGCTTGTCTGAAAGTCCTGATCAAGGAAAACAGGGTCTTTGTGTCCACGTTGGGGCACCCTGGATACTCTGATATCCCTAGTTTAGGGGTGAGGGTTTAAGGTTTAGGGAACCGTAAACCCTAAACCCCTAAACCCTAAACCCTTAAACCCTACACCCTAAACCCTACACCCCAAACCCCTAAACCCTTTAAAGGAAGCCCTATAGATCCCTTTAAAGGAACCCTATAAACCCTACAGAAAGCCCTCAGCCCGACCTGGGCCCTTCCATTCGTTGGGGTTTAGGGTTTAGGGTTTAGGGTCTCCGAAAGGCTGAGAACCCAGATCTTCCCAAGAGCTCTAGTATTGAAGGGATCTATAGGATTCCTTTAACAAGACCTAAGAGTAACCTAGGGATAAAAAGGATGCCCTTTTTGGTTTAAAGGGTGTTATAAGGGAACCTAAACCCTTAAAAAGGGAATAAGGGCCTACTCTGGGTCCTAGTTAAAGGGATCCATGAATCCCTAAGGGCCCCTGTAAAGGGATCTATAGGGTTGATGATAGAAATCCTGGGGTTCCTTTAAAGGGATCTATAAGAGTACCTTTAAGGGATCTATAGGGTTTTAGGGTTTAGGGTTTAGGGATAGAAATCCTGCATTACCTTGGGGACCCTAAACTATGGGAATTATGGTATATTCCGTATTTTGGGTATTGCAGGATTTATATCATCAACAGTACTTTGAGGAGTACTGTAAACCCTAAAAGTTCAAACGGGCTTATAAGGGAAAATAGTATAGGTATTTATTGAGGCCCCTAAAATATGGTTTAGGGTCTGCAAGATCTAGGAAGCTCCGAAGGAACCTGGCACAACATGATCCTACCTGCAGTCCCCATTGAAACTCCCTTTGTTGGCTACGTTATAGGACAATGAATATAGAACTGGCTAGAACAGATACAGGAACTACAATGGAGACTATACCCAGACCCCGGAGGATCTAGAAGGTAGATCCCTTAATTTGGGGCCCTATGCTACTAAGGCTACTTTATAGGAACCCCATAACGGGATCTACTTTTGGGATCCTCCCGGGGGTCTGCGTAAGCACGACGCATGTCCAGGAAAGAGATAAATAGAGGGATGCTACCATGCAAATCAGCCTCCTCCTGCAATTGTCGCATGATTCCTGGACTCTTAAACCCTCAGCGCTTTAAGAAGACTTTATATAGAATCTTTATACAAACCTTATAGCACACCTTAACTGTAGAACTTATGGAACCCTTACGGCGGGCCGCTAAATTCGAGCCTTCTGCCCTGGGGCTGGCACAGAATGAACGGAACTCCCTGCATCTGCGTCTCCATGACGCTGGGGGCCACGCCTGCCCAAACACCGAAGCCCACTTAGGGTTTCAATTAGGGATACCCTAAACCCTACAAAACAGTAGGTTATGTTATAGGGTCTAACCCCTAGAACAGTAGGTCTTTGGATCCCAGGGAACCCCACTTAGGGTCTAGGGTTTAAGTTCGGGATACCCTAAACCCTAAACCGTTTAGAGTTTAAGTTGGGGATATTGGGCTCTGTAGGCCAGGGTGAAGAAGCGAGGGCCCTAGCCCCTGCTTGGAGGTTCATGGGACTTAGTAACTAGGGTTATAAGGGGCTCCTTTTAAGGGTACTATAGGGTTCTATACTGGGGTTCCCTTTAAGGGTTTAGGGTCTACTTGAAGGTTCATGGGACTTAGTAACTAGGGTTATAACTAAGGTAACTATACTTTTATGTACTTATAACCCCAGTTAAGGTACCTATAACTGTACTTACTAAGTCCCATGAGCCTCCAAGTAGACCCTATAAACCCTAAACCCTATAGATCCCTTTAAGGAACCCTATAGATCCCTTTAAGGAGCCTCTTGAGGAGCTCTTTACTAAGTCCCATGAACCTCCAAGTAAGTTTTCGCGACCCCGGGCATGAAATGTGCTCAAACATCAGTAGCATCATCACGCAACAGCCCATATGGGAGTTTCCGAAAACTAGGGGTACCCTAGATTGGGGTTTAGGGTTTAGGGTTTAGGGGCCCATATGGGAGTTTCCGAAAATTAGGGGTACCTGATTTTGGGGTCCTTATAATAAGGATCCTACTATTCAGGGTGCGATACTAGGATCCCCTATTGTCGGAAACGCCCATATGTATCTGGTGGTAAATTTGATGACCACCCAAAAATTGTCCTTGCTGTTGATTTGATACTACTAGGTTGCACCCAAGTGCCTCCAGATTTGCTAGGTACTTTGAACCCCTTCAGGTAGCTTTGGCAGAGACCTTCCAGCATTCAGCTGGAGTGGGAAAGCCTAGATGTTGCAGTCTGCAGGGTGTCTCACATGTACATATACATAGGTATACGTGCATATCTCTATACACATGTATATATATATACATACATATATAACATATATACACATACATATGAATATATAGTGTATATATATACACAGCGTATCCACATACCAATCCTAGCTTGTAATCCTTGATGTCAGACTCAAAGACGACGACCTATGAAGAACGCAGGGTGAAGCACGCTTTTAGACTCCAGAAAGGTGTTCTTAATCTTAGGGTTTAGGTTCTAGGGTTCCTGCCACTGCTGCTGCTGCTGCTGTTCATGTTACAAAGTTAGGGTTTAGGGGTTTAGGGGTTTAGGCATTTGGGGGTTTTAGGGGTTTAGGATTCGGGATGAAAGGCTTCTGGGCTTTGGGCTAATAATGACACGCATTGAGGCCTTGCATGCTCAGAACAAATTTTCAATCAATGATTCAAACCTTAAGAGCCATCAGACTGGTAGCACGGTCTCCTTCAGCTCTGCGACGGGGACCGTTGCGAGGTCCACGCACCGCTCAACGTCCAGCGGTTCTCCATCCTGCGAGTAGTCGCACTCCGCAGCCAGGTTGATCTTGGGGACCCTATTTTTTTTAGCCTTTTTTTTTTTTTTTGGCCCTTTTTTTTTTTTTGGTTGGCCCCGCCGCGGGAAGGAAGGAAGGAAGGAAGGAAGGAAGGAAGGAGGGAAGGAAGAAGGAGGGAAGGAGGGAAGAAAGGAAGGAAGGAAGTAAAGGAGGCAGGCAGGCAGGGAGAGAGAGGCCCTGCCGCGGGAAGGAAGGAAGGAAGGACGGAGTGTATATATATATATATATATAGTATATACAGTATGTGTAGTATAAACGGTGTATACAGTATGTATGGTAGATGTAGTAGATATAGTACATATATATAAATACATAGTATATATATATATAGTATATATATAGTATATATATAGTATATAAAGTATATATGTATATAGTATATATATATATATATATGTCTGGTATATATATCGTATATATAGCATATACGGTATTTTTATATATATATATATATATATAGTCTATATATATAATATGTATATATAATGTATATAGTGTGTATATATAGTATATATATAGTATAAGTAGTATATATAATATATATAGTATATATAGTATATATAGTATATAAAGTATGTATATAGTATATATAGTATATATAATATATATAGTATATATAGTATATATAGTATATAATATATATATATATATAGTATATATCATATATGGTATATATATAGCTATACGTATATATAGTATATATTATATATAGTATATCTATATAGTATATATAGTATATATAGTATATATAGTATATATAAGTATATATAGTTTATATAGTTATAATATAGTTTATATAGTAATATAGTATATATATATACAGTATATAATAATACAATATGGTCTATATAGTATATATATGTATTATAGTATATATAGTATATATATAGTATATATAGTATATATAGTATATATAGTATATATAGTAAATATAGTTTATATAGTATTTATAGTATATATAGTATATATAGTATATATAGTATATATAGTATATACAGTATATACAGTATATATAATACACATGGTATATATAGTATATATATATATAGTATATATAATACATATGGTATATATAGTATATACAGTGTATATATATATATATATAGTATGTGTAGTATATATAGTATATATAGCATATATATATATATAGTATATATAGTATATATAGTATATATAGTGTAGATATATAGTATATATAGTATATATTGTTCATATAGTTTATGTAGTGTGTGTGTTTTGTATATACAGTGTATATAGTATATATATATATATGTATTTATATATAGCATATATAGCATGTATAGTATAAAGAGTGTATGTATACTATATAGTAGATACCCGCCGCCGCGCTTTTCGAGACGTGCAAGCTTGATTCAAAGAGTGTTTTCGAAGCCCATCATGTGAACGTTGTGTCTGCAAATGGGGGGGGCTGCGCCCCCCCCAACCCCCCCGCTGTTTTAAGCCGTGCAGGGTTGCTTTGAAGCATATGCCTTTTTTTGAAACCCAGCAAATGAGGGCGTCTCCGCCCTTGTAGATACATGCTGAACCAGAATCGCCAAATGAGGGGCGTGTTTAAGAAAGATGATGAAGCGGAATACCAGCAACAGCTATAACAGGAAATCCGTCCTAAATGTGAAGTTGCAAGGAATATTTGATTTTCCCGAGTAACAACCATATGTTGTCCTTCTGAAAACCCGAAGAAATGACACGAACGCCATAGGTAATAGGAAAATAGGCCTTTGCCTACGAAAAATCAAGGACAACTTAGGGATATACCACGGGATCCGCAGGAATATCGTATTTTCCAGAGGAAAAACCAACCAGATCCTAAGGAAACAAAAGAAAATCCCTAGGAAAACAGTGTTTTCCCTTGGAAAAATTCAGGAATTGCTGTATTTTAAGTGATTTATTTTTTTGATCCTTATTTTAATTTTTTTCTGATGCCTCTGCCCCAGGAATTGCTGTATTTTGAGTGGTTTAATTTTTTTTGGATCCTTATTTTAATTTGTTTTTGATCTTTCCATTTAATTTTTTTTGATCCTTATTTAATTTTTTTTTGATCCCTCACCCACACAGGGCGCATGGCTTTTAGGTTTTGGCTTATAGGTATTTGGACTTTTGGGGTTTGTAGGGTTTGGTCGTGAGGTTTACATGGCTCTGGAAACAGATGTTTTCCTGTGGAAATGCAGAAAATCCCGAGAGAAGAGCTATTTTTCCTGTGCAAATACAGAGAACCCAGGAGCCCAGGGCAAGGAAAAAAAAAAGGGCCAACAAAAAAAAAAAGGGCAAAAATAAATTCTCCACCCGCCAGGCGCTGGTGGAGCCTTAGGCGTGGGACTGTGCCCAGCCGGTGCCGCCGCGGTGATCACAGGTGCGGCCTTTGGCACTGGAGGTGCTTTCGAGGGCAACCTCTCCTCTGCCGGTGCTGCCATCGCTGTCTCAGTAGCGTTCCTAGGCGCACTATCTCCTACGGCATTCTGACCATCTACGACGTCCTGTGAATGCATAGAACCCGAAGGGTTCAAGTAATTGTATTGTATACACTGTGATCCGTCTCCATGCAGGTTACTTAGAACACGACGAACCCCTTAAATCCATAACCACAGCCCGTCGGGAGATATGAAGACGTCCGATTGCATATCGGCATATCGAGCCGAATTGCGTTGAAAGCAAAAAGGGGTTTGCAAGATAGTTGCAGTGGGACTACTCAGTATGACGCCTACAACGGTGAAACCCAATTGAAACGCAACCTGCTACAACCTCTTTGCAATTCGCACAGCCAAGTCGTGATCTTTATACATGTCTGTGCATGTATATGTATGTATGTATGCATGTATGTAGGTATATCTAGGTACAGGGGTATGTGCTTTTTGTGATATGTATGAGTATGCATGTGTATATGTGTGTAGCCCCCAAAGCCCAAACCCTACACACAAAATCCTATACCCTATACCCTAAACCCTAGACCCTAAAGCCTACACCCAATACCCTGGAGCCCTAAACCCGAAACCCGAAACCCTGAACCCGAAACCCTAAACCCTACACCCAACATCCTATAGACCTAAAATCGAAAGCCTGAACCCGAAACCCTGGGTTCCCTACACCCATAAAGGGAACTCCAGAGAGTTGGAATATGGATTAATGGTAGGATCCCCTATAATTTACCTTAAAGGGGTTACGATAATGGTATTCCAACTTTCCGGCTTCTACTGTAACTCTATACCCGGAACCGTAACCCCTCAACCCTATTCCCTTAGCATGAAGAGCCTGAGCCTCAACCTCGCAAGGCACCTATATCACCCGGATATATCTAGGACCCTAAGGCTCCATGTATCCATACCCTAAGCGTCCAGGTACCCAAATAGTAGGGTTTCAAAGTCCAAAAACCATTCAGAGTATGGATTTTGGGACCTAAAACCCTACCATTTGGGTACTTGGACCCTCTGGGATATAGTATATACTTAGGCCTTAAAGTACCTATATAGGGACCCCTTTAAGACTAAAAAGGTACATGGAGCCTCGAGGGCAGGGTTGCCACTCTAAGGTTTAGGGTTTAGGGCTTCGGGTGCACGGTTATAACCAGGGATACACAAAAACAGGGTTTAGGGTTTAGGGTTTAGGGGACATATACGGATTGAACCCTAAGGAACAGATTGGTCATTACTCAGCCTTGTAAGAAGCCTGAATAAACTCCAACATATTCAGTAATTATCTTTAACTCCAGCCAAAGGACACCCGGCCGTCAACCTGACTGTCATTGTTGAATGTGGGAATTATTCACGCTTGTGGGCTGCGGGGCTTCAGGATAATTTGCCTGTCTAGCCACCCTGGGTTCAGAAGACTACAGCTTTAGGCTTGTTTCCCGCACTTCGGGAGGGCACTTGCAAAAGAGTTTTGCCGAACAAAATTACAAGTATGTGCCCACTGGTAGGGGCAAGCTTGCACCGGCCCTCCACCCTAAACCCTAGAGCCAATTAAGTCGTCATGCCTCGGATTCGGACACAGCAGTAGGCGGCGGAGATCTTGGGGCAAGAGCGCAAGGATAGTAAACGACCCTGAAACCTAAACCCTATAACCCCTAAACACTACAAGAAGGACGGGTTTAACATGGCACCCTCGAAAGAGGCTTATGGTTTTGGGATGTTTTGGGTGTAGTTCTTGATGTTCGAAGCTCTGGGTTGTTGGTGGTTGCACAGAGGTCTAGAGAAGTTGCACCCTGGATTTGTGTGGGCTTTCTAGGGCTTTAGAACTCGAAAGGGGCTACAGGTTTAGGGTTTCGGGTTTAGGATTTATTGGTAAGTAGGGCTTAGGGATTGAAGGGTTTACGGGTTTAGGGGTTTGGGGTAAAGGCAGTCAGCATGGGGCTCGTATTGCGCTTGCTAGGTGCTAACATGAAATACAGCTGGTGTTTCTTCGCTTGGAGGTGCTTTGGGCTAGTGCTAGACCTGAACCCCAAATAACCTACATCTGCGAGGCTCCATTTGATGATGTCAATGATGTCTGTATGCAACCGCTGGACAAGGTAGGTTATTGGGTTAGGGTAGGCTTTCAGGTCTAGGGCTCAGGGTGCGGAGGAAGGGTTTAGGATTTCCTTATGTTTCAAGGTCCAAAGGCCTAAAGGGTTTCAGGTTTAGAGTTAAGGGGGTGGTTTGGGAAATTCCGAAAATAGGGGACCCTAATATAGTACCCTAAATAAATAGTCGGGTCCTTATTATAAGGACCCCAAAATAAGGTACCCCGAATTTCGGAAACTCCCGTTTGAAGGTTAGGGTTTAGGACTCCCGAAAAAACACTGGTGCAGGGTCTGGGGTTTCGGGTTTCGGTCAAAACACCCCACACCTTACAATCTATCCGATGATCAAAACCCTGAAACCCTAAACCCTAAACCCTGAAACCCTAAAACTCCAAGCCCTTATAAACCCTAAAACCCTAAACCCTGAAACCCAAACCCCATTCCCGACATCGAGAATCGGGCACCACCATCGGCAATCTCAGCACACTCCTGCTGAATACCCAGACCCCGGGAGGATCTAGAAAGTATATTTAAGGTTTAGGGGTTTAGGGGTTGAGGGTTTAGGGTTTAGGGCCGGGAGGATCTAGAAAGTAGATCCCCTAAAAAAAATTTGGGGCCTTATACTGTATACTACTAAGGGTACTTTATAGGAACCCCCATTAAGGGATCTAGGAACCCCCATTAAGGGATCTACTTTTTGGATCCTTCCGGGGGTCTGGGTACCGGGGGTCTTGTTCAGTGGCCAGAAGGAAAACCCTGGAATCTCTACATGGGTAGTTGTCAAAATTATGGCCGCTTTTTGGATGCCCTGAATATTAGGTGCCGTACTATAATAAGGACCCAAAAAGGGAGCAGAATTTTGACAACCACCCTCATAGTAAGCCTTAAATATTCGGTGCCGTATTATGTTAATAAGGACCCAGAAAGGAACCATAATTCTGACAACCACCCTTATAGATCCTTACTACTTTAGAGAACTACCCATCTGGTACCCTTATAGAAACCATTATAGATCTTAAGGGACCCTAAAAAGGGACCCCACTTTAGAAAACGATCCACATTGCTCGAACTGTCAGATCATGCTTGGGTTCAGGGTTTACTTCGCGCGGGGGTTCTCAAATTCTACAGGGTTTTCGCACCCAGAGGGTCCAAGTACCCAAATAGTAGGGCTCTAGGCCGCAAAATCTATACTCTGAGTGGTTTTGGACCTTGAAACCCTACTATTAGTGTTGTCCTTGCAGAAACCCTCGAAGGAAAACGCAAAAAACCCTAAAATCCCTAAACCCCCGAACCCTAAATCCTGAACAAGCTCCGTAGAGATAGCTTCTAAACGAACGATACAGCAAATATCACCCAAACTCTAGAAACTGAACCCCAAGCCCTAAAGCAATTAAAAACTTAAAACGGGTGTTGAGTACTAAGGCCCCATACAACCCTTATCTGTATTCCTTAAGCTAAGTCGCTAAGGCTCATAGTAGCCCTACCCTAGGCCCTGGCCGCATCATCCTAACCTGCATACTTTCTTGTCTGCTCCGGCCTAGGGTACTAAATCCGGTCGAGAAATGCAAAAGACTCAACACGGCTCATGGGCCACCGAGCCGCAGCTCGGGACTTGTAGCTGTAGTTTTATAGTGTAGGGTCCTAGGGCGCACGAAATAGTATCACCGTCATCCGAACCATCGGTGCCATCATCATCGCGATCATCCTCAACAACAGCATCATCCGAAACACGACCACCATCACCGTCAGTCACCAATATCACGGGCATCATCATAAACATCATCGGCAACATCGTCATCTTCATCATCGTCATCATCATCATCATCGTCGTCGCGGTCGTCACAGTCATCATCATCGTCATCATCATCATCGTCAGAATCACCAACGTCATTGTCATCATCATCAGCATCACCATCATCACCGTCTGCTGCACGCGACAACGACAACTCCTACTCTTATCGCCTCCTACTACTGCTACTGCTGCTGACTGCCTGAACCACCGGAACTACCACTACCGCAACCCTTTGAAGCTGCCCCCACCCTGTAATGGCGACTATAAGGATTATATTATGGCCCTATTATATTCCCATTTACCACTATTACAGGGTGGGGGGGGGCCCTTCGACCGCAACCACCACTCCGCCTTCGAGACCTTGAGCGGTAACAAGGATCCCAAAACCTGAACCCTAACCCCTCAACCAAAACCAAAACCCGAAACTAGATAACTTTGTAAATTCAATGAACCCTGAACTGAAACCCAAACCCTAAACCGAAAACGCTACCCCTAAAGGCCCTGAAACCCAAACCCTAAACCCTAACCTCTAAAACCCTGAAACCCAAACCCGAAACCCTAACAAGGATCCCAAAGAAACCTCGGCGTACTGCTGCCTGCTGGCTCGGGCCTGGGAGTCCGATGTGAAGGCTTTCATACTTAGAAGGTCGTGGGAACCTTGGGGATTAGGGTTTAAGGGTTTTCGGGCTTAGGGCTTAGTGTTTTTGGGGGTTAGGGGTTAGGATTTTGATATTTTAGGGTTTTCTCGGGTTAGGGTTTGGGGTTTAGGGTTTGGTGTTTTAGGGATTAGTTACAATAGGATCCCTAAAATGAGTTAAGGAATATTCCTTGTAATTAGGGGATACTGGAGTCTCTGGGAAGTAAGGCTTGCGGCTTCCGGGTTTCAGATCTCAAAGGGTTTACACCTAAACCCTGAACCCTCAACCCTAAATCCTTAAACCCTAAACCCTAAGCCCTCAATCCTAAATCCTTGAACCGTAAACCCTCAATCCTAAATCCTTAAACCATAAACCCTCAATCCTAAATCCTGAAACCCTAAACCCGGGGCTTCAGAGCTCAAAGGGTTTACAATGGCTCCACAAGGGATTTCTCAGATTCTGCACATCCAAATGAATTGCGAGGGCTGGGGGCTACACGATTTTACGACGTATAGGGCTTTTTGGGGGGGTTTTAGGGTTAGGGTTTAGGGGTTTAGGGTTTAGGGGTTTGGGGCTTTAGAGCCTATTGGGTTTGGGGGTAGTGCGGTTTCGGGGTGCAGTAATTATACACGAGGATGGGGATCATTTAGGGGATTTTTTCGGATTAAGTGTCTGGTTTAATTACAAGTACGTCTTTGTAATAGTCCTGGTAGGTTTCCGGACCTGGACCTGACAGGTGCAGGGTACCTAGCATGAATTTAGATAAGGCCGAATCATGAACAGCATACGCTAGTGCTGTCCAGGGGCGACGCATGCTAGTGTTACGAACACTCGATCCAATCAACAGCCTCAGTCTCTGCACGGGCAGACTCGCGGTTTTTATCTGTGTGAATACGAATTGCCATGTAATTCTGTATGACCATCGATTGCGTATAATTAGGGTCCCTAGGGCTTGGAAAATGCATTGAAGTACGTTCGCATATAACCTGTATGTACTGAATTTCGTATGTTTGAAGCATGCATGCCTGTAGGTATGCATGCATGCTAGGGTGTGTGTGTGTGTGTGTGCGCATGTGCATGTGTCTATCTGTACACATGTATATGCATATATCTGTATATACACATATATCATATCTACATACATATATGGATATATCTATATAAAAACACAATATAACTTTAACACAGTGTATATCCCCAAACCCCATTTCATCCCGAACGCTGCGCCTAGAAACGACTCCTGAACGGAAACCCGTAGTCTTTTGTATGACCAGTATCTTCCCCTAAGGCTCCATCTACCCTTATAGTACATACTTCGGCCGTAAAGTACCTAATTATATAGGGACCCCTTAAAGACTTATGCATCTACTCTAAAGGTACATGGAGCCTTTGGGTTCAACAGGAAGCCCAAACACAGGCAAGGGCCGCCTGGGCCCTTCGGTTGTCACCTTAACAGAGGGTACCCTGATCATAAAGGGGCTACTCAGGAACCGAGGTATAATAAGGTTGAAGTATCACAGGTAGGGTTATGTTTGGGTTGAGGGTTAGGGGTTTAGGAAAATCCCGGGGTACTGCATGGCGTGCTGTCGTCGGATGTAGATTTTTCGGCTGCCAGCACGCATGGCCAACCAAAGCGGGGAGTACATTTGCATGTAGTCTGTAGACCGCCCGGGACTTCAAACAAGTCCGAGCGCAGAACAGCGGAGAGCCCAAGACTTGACGGGCTAAAGATCTCCACCTACGAAGGTCTGAAGGGATCTTCGGTCCCGACCGAAACTTAAAATGAAGGCACGTTGGAAGCCGAAAAAGAGTTTGTTGTCAAGATGGTTGAGTGTGGGTTTCCTGCTATAAGACGCCGCCTGGGGCCCTTTTTTAGGGTTTGCGGTTCAGGGTGATAAAAGCTCCCTTTCGGCTTCCTGTGAAAATCTTCCTTGCGATCCAAGGCCCAAGTATTCCGGTCTGAGGATCGTGTGGCCAGCTACTCTTCAGCAGCTGGCTTCACGGAAAATAAATGTCGGCCCATCGGAAAATGGGCAAACTTGAGATTCCCGAGAGGGTCTAATTGCGGCCTAGGATGTTTTAGACTTGGAGCTGCAGTTTTGGGTTTAGGAACTGAGGTCTGTAGGGTCCGTTCTCCACGGGTTCATGTGCGTATATGGCAAATTCCGAAGTCTTAAACGGTTCCTATACAGTAACTTCAGGGCGAACAAAAAGGAATTGAGGTCTGTAGGGTCCGCCCTCGACGGGTTCATGCGCGTATATGGTAATTAGAAACCGAAGCCTTAAATGGTTCCTATACGTAGGTGCTGAGTACCCTAGCCCACAGAATGTTAACCTTTTCAAGTATGGTACGGTCATATGAACAACAAGTTCGTCAAGGGTGCCCAGCAGCCGCCATATAATTAGGAAACAATTTTTGTAGTGTTTGGTTTTAAGAAGGGCAGCCAAAAGAAAAAAATGCAAAAGGGCACCACTGGGAAACCAAGCCCGGGACCCCATCTGGATGGGTTTGGCTTGCAGAAGGGCTGGAAGAAGATTTTCCAAAAGCATGCTTCATGCATCCCCCGATCTAGGGGCCAGAAAACCATGAAATCTAGGCAGAACCGAGGGGCCCGAGCTTGAATGCGAGCATGTTGATCCTTTGGTGTCGCATAACCCCTAAACCCTAAACCCACGGTATGGCTCGCCAGTGGAATCCACACTCTGAGCCGGGGGGGGGGGAGGGGGGGGGGCGAACCCCTTCCTAAGATCCTATAAATCACATCAACATGCAACGGGTTTTCATGGGTTTAGGATGTTCTGCCAGTATTTTTACATATGCTTTGAAAGGGCTCCACGAAGGTTCTAAGTCGTACCCTGGCTTTTCTACTTCATGGTCGGGATAATGTTAACGATGTATATAAACTTTTAATTCATTCGTGGATCTGGTGCCCATACAAATGTAAAATATTTCTTAACCATGACAAGTTGGATGTACCGTACCTCATAACCGGAAGGCGGGTGGCTTGAATAAATAGGGCATCTCAAACTAAACTCAGAAAACCCCTACAAAATCCCTACAAAATCTGTGTAAAGCTGTATAGAATACTACAGAAGCCACATGTACCCGTACACGACCAGGATACGACCCTGGCTCATAAGGGCACAGCAGACGAAACCTGCATCCTGAATCCTAAACCCTCAACACTAAACCCTAAACGGTTTAGGGTTTAGGGTTTAGGGTTTTGGGTTTAGGGTTTAGGGTTTAGGGTTTAGGACCCTAAACCGCTACTTTAGACCCTCTGGGAGACGAGGATTCAAGGCCTCCTCATGAAGCTCACACATATGCACGGCTTCTCGGCGCTAGAGGTCGCTTCGGGATGGTTTACTTAAAGGACCATGGGGCTTAGTGACTAGGGTTATAATTAGGGTAAATATACTTATAACTACTTATAACCCTAATTAAGATACGTAGAACTAACTCCCGTGATCCTCCAAGTAGGGTCTAGGGTTTAGGGTTTTAGAGGTCGCTTCGGGATGTTGGGTGTGCTGGGTTCCCTTGAAGCAACCCTTTAAGGGCTCCTTTAAGCGTTTATTTAGGGTTTTAGGGCTTAGGGCTTAGGGTTTTACTGTTTACGGTTTAGGGTATAGGTTAGAAGCTGCCCCCCACCTGTAATAGTGACTATAAGGGTTATATAGGATTATATTGGGGCCCTATTATATTCCTATTATACCACTATTACAGGGTGGGGGCAGCTTCTAAGGTATAGGGTTTCCAGGCTCAGGGTTTCGGGTTCGGGGTTGCCAAGTTTAGGATCTACCCTAACCCTGAATAACCTACCTTTTTAGGGCTCCCTATTATGATTTCCTTGTATAAGTCCTGAAAAAGGTAGGTTCCTCAGGGTTAAGGTAGGGTTTTATGGTCTAGGTTTTGGGGTTCAAGGGTTCAATTCAGGAGTTTGGGGTGGAAGTTTTGGGGAAGCAAGGGGCCTAAATAATTACCTATACTATTTGGGGGGTTCCTTATTATGAGTATAGCATAACGGGCCCCAAAAGCCTTTACTTACTATTACGGCCACTAGGTTATGTGGTTAAGGGCTTACCTAGACCCCCCAACTACCCTTTATTATAGCCCCAAATTGCCTCCTAATGAGAAATTTCAGAGCCCTTTAAAGGGCACTTGGGGAGTCCTGGTAGGGTTTAGTGTGTAGGGGTTTTTGCATGCCAAGACCCTTCGTCCTAAACCTTTGTACACCTGGCCTAGGAACCTAGGCGCCTAGACCCTAAACCCCGAACGAAAGGCTCCATGTACCTTTACAGTTAGTTTATAGATACTTAAGCTTTAAAGGGGTCCCTAGCCTTTTTTTGATACTTCAAGGCCTAAGTATAATATTGCCACCTTCGGATCAAAAACCGTAGACTCTGCACGGGGATCGCTGCAGCAAACAGGCGACCAGGGTTTAGGGTTTAGGGTGTAGCGTTTAGGGGTTACCAAAAGCTGTTAGTTTATGTAGCCCGAAGGATCCATGTACCCATATAGTTTTACTTTGGCCTCAAAGTAACTTTGGGGCCACCAAAGTGTGTACGATTTAGTACATGGACCATTAGGTAGGCTTCAGGGGCAGGGCCTCAGGGCTTATTTGTGTTCAGAATGTGGGTTTAGGGTTTAGGGTAGTTGACGGTCAAGCGCGGGGTTGCACGGGCTTCAAGGAGGTTTGTTGGTTTGGGAAGCATAAAACTAGTTCAGCGTCCTGCACCCGGACATGCGTGTAAAGTTATCGAGAAGTACACCCGTACTCCTGCAGCGTGCTGCATGTACCTCTTTCCTGTATACCTAGGCCCCAATGGGGCTCTAAGGCTTAAGTATACGTGTATACAACATAGGTACGTGGCTGGAGCCTTTGGGGTGCATAATAGCCTTGGCAAAGGTTCTGGGATATACTACAACCTACTTGTCGGGTATCATGGGGAACTAAAGGTTAACCTTTTTGGTTATATAGGGACTATATAGGGACTATACTACCCAAAAAAGGGCAAGGTTACCTACTCTACTACTAGGACAACTGCAAAAACCTGTCTACAGGACTAGCCCAGTCCACCACAGTCCACTCCGACGGTTATCTGTTTTCGCTAGGTTCCTATGTTGGACCTGAACAAAGTTGGAGCTTCGGGGCTTCTTTATTAAACTTGCCCTAAGGGTTCATGTGCACAAATGGTATATACTTTGGGCCCAATGTACCTACATAGGGAGTACTTTAAGGCCAATGTATATATACTATATGGGCACATGGACCCTTAGGGTTGTGCTCTAGACTACAGCATCTTTCAGAATGGTTCTGCCACCCGTGTGTCGCCTCATTTCAGCATTACGCACCACTTGTTTGAGTTGTATGGCCACTATCATACGCATCTGAGAAGCCAGGCGTGTGGTCGACATGAGCGTAACAGCCCTGATCTCGCAGGCGACCGACGCGCCACGAAAATACATAACAGGCTACCGCGTAGGTCAGTGGTTTAGGTTGTTTAAGAGTTTATGGTAGGAACTCCCGAAGCCCTGGACCCTTATCACAGCTACAGAAGAATATATCCCGAAAACCTATTCACATGAGTCAAGCCACTACTGTATATTACCCTGGATCCAAGTACAAACCTACCATCTGTAACTCAAGTACCTGATTATTAGGTCCTGACACTAAGAAATCTCCGTTAAAACATCTTCAGAACCCTCGAACCCAACTTTTCTTCATTTCTTGGACCCTTAGGGTTACCTCTAGGAAGTACCATGTTAGGTTCATGCGACTTAGGAACCAGAGTTATAAACGAGGGTTGCTGTACTTTAAGCTACGTACAACCTTAGTCTTAAGTACAAAGAGGCTTTGGGCTTAAAGAGTTGTTGCGCGCTGTCTGTCTATACGTTGAGAGTTGCGGGTTTTGGGTCCAAGATGAATGAACACCTGGTTCTAACATTGGGGGGGGGCATAGGGCTTTCAACACCTCGGAACTGGCTATGAGCTTCGTAGACTGCTATGCCACGTACAACTGACCTCCGGCAGCCAAGGGTTTCAGAAACGGGGGCCCGCTGAAACGGTCTTATGCAGCGTGGTCCTTATAACCAAAACCTGAACCTTTAAACTGCCTAAGCCTGAATCCAAAAACCCAAAATGTGGCTTGGGGCCCCCAAAAAATTGCGAAACCCTCCAATTAAACCGTGTGGATACATTGAGCCCCTGCTGACTCTTCAGCCAGCCCGCGGCTTACCCATGCGGCAGTTGCTTAGCTCGCACCTCAGTATGCAGGGCTCAGCGTATTCGGGTTTGCATGGGGAATAGAACGGCATCGGGGTTTTAGGATTCAGGGGCGTGAGTGCGTGTGTATGTCCTGTATATCTGAATCTAGTAAAAGAGAACCTCTGGCCTCAATCACGCATTGCTAGTTGCACAGCTCCCAAAGGCTCCATGGACCTTTATAGCAGATACTTATAAGCCTTAAACGGATCCCTATAAAGGTACTTCAAGGCCCAAGTATCTACTATATGGGTACATGGAGCCTTCGGGGCTGTGCTCTTGCAGATCAGTGTGATTAGCTTCTGCTGCTCACCACTTGCTGCTGCTGCTGCTACTGCTGCTGCTGCTCCGGTTCTGTTTTGACACTAACGGTTTAGGGTTTAGGGTTTAGGGATTCATGGGGTAAAGAGGGTTGTAGTTCCAGACAGCCGTATACCGAAATTCGAGCGTGCTGATGTCGAAACTCTTTGGTAACCCTGTGGCAGCATTGTAGCAACCCTGAAGTAAGATTGTGCCAGGCATCTGCATCCGAACCCCGCTGGAAAGTTCCTGCCCTTAATTAAGAGGCTCTAGGTTCGTGATAGACGAACGACGGACTGGCTTGCCAATGAGGGCAGCTAAATCTTGGCTGACTTCTGAACCCCTCCTAAAAGTTAAACTTTTAGCCTCCTTATTAAAGTTCATAGAGAAACCCCAAAAGTTAAAGTCCTAAGAGTCAATCAGAAGAACACCAAGAAATGTAAGCAATAAACACCTTGAGCCCTAAACCGCCAAACGTAACTGTGCTCCTCAGTCTTCTTTCAGGGCCCCCTATGTTGCCCTTGACAAAGCACTAATGTAACAGCACCCATATTGCTTACTGTCCTCCCAGTAACCCCTCGTAGTAAGGGCAGCCTTTTGCCTAATGAGCGGTTTTACAAGGGACACCACAAAATCAAAAGAGCAAAATGATAAAACTGGGAAACCTAGATTAACTAAACCTTCTACACATAATCTGATGTACTAAAAGAGGGTTTAGGGTCTAGGGTTTAGTGTTTAGAATTTTTTCATGCCCAGACCCTTAGTCATAAACAGCTGTACACCTGGCCTACGCATAGGCCAGGCGCCGACCTAGACCCTAAACCCCAAACCCAAAATCCTGAACCCTGAACCAAAGGCTCCATGTACCTTTATAGTAGGTTAGTAGATCTGAAGCCTTAAAGGGGTCCCTATATAGGTACTTTAAGGCCTGAGTGTATACTATATGCGTACATGGAGCCTTCGGGTAAACCCTGAATATTACGAGAGGCTCTTTTCATACCTTGTGTACCGAGGTCGCGGCATCTTCTTTAAGAGGCCTTCCCGTGTAAGGCCTGGCCCCTCTCCGACGAGGGCTCCGTACCTTATTTCGAGGTTCATGAAACTTAGAAAGTACCGCTGTAAGTACCTTAATTCATCAACTGGGGCTATAACAAATTTGAAGTGCAGTTGCCTTACTAATAACCCCAGCTACTAAGCCACTAATTGAGCGCATCCTACAGGATTTGCAGTTGATGTTATCAGGGCCATCACTCCGAACGACACGTAGGGTTTTGATTATCCAGAATAGGTTGTGTGTCTTTCGCGCCGGGCCTTGATGGGATCAATTAAGGAAGGGTGGGTTCAACGGCCGCTGCATGACCCAATCATCCCCTATTCTCCATACTAGTAGTGCTCCCTCAGGCTCCCCAGGTACCCTATACCCTCCCCGCTTAGAACCCCTTCAAGGATCCCGTTAAACAAAGACGAAAGAGTGATACTGTTACAAATTACACCGATCTCTGCGCACGCACCATCACATTTCTGATAAGATCTGCTAGCAGTTCGAGAGGTGGGACTGGAAACAGCACATGCTTTTGGCCTACTTGGGCTGACAGCAGCAAAGCAGCTGCTACTTGGACGGGCAGGGGACTTAGTAAGTAGGTTACAAGTAGAGTTATATAAGTACCCTAAATGGAGTTACCCCAATCATAACCCTACTTATAAACGACTTGCTAAGTCCCCTGCCCCTCCATGCACCCGTTGAAACTCTAAGAACACTCATAGAAAGCCGACGCCCGAGAACAAACAAGGCATTGTCTAGTGACCTGGTGACAAAGGATGACGAGCACGCAGCACCTCTGAGAGATCTCTCTGTTGAAAACGCTGGAAATGTCAGGATAACATTCTGAATCATCTTACTTGTCCAGTACAGTACCTCAGGGGAACTACAGGTCAACCTTTGGGATTATATAGGGCAATATAGGGTTTATAGTCACCCCAAAAAGGTCAAAGGTTACCTGCTCTATAACTAGGGCCTTATATGTTGGACCTGAACCAGGCATTCCCCCCTCATCTGCAGACCGAGGCACACATAAGAGACGACGCTGGGACACACCATTCCTGCTGCAAGCTGAATAGCATGTGTACACTGTGAGCGGCAGCAACCAAGCACAGACACCTTTATTACACATGTGTATACACATACATCCATACACATGTTCATGCGTGCATACAAGTAGATGAATGTATATGCTTACATGCATGCATACATACATACATGCTCTCTCTCTCTCTCTCTCACACGTGCACACACACACGCACATCTATCAATCTTTCTTTCTTTGTATATATATATATATATATACATATTCATTTACACACACATACATATACATATATACATATGTAAACATGTATGTGTGTAATGATACATCGGTGTTCCAATGGAAGATGCACAGCCGATAGCCCTTAGAATTATCATGTTCTGGTTCAGGCGTCAGGTTAGAAGGGGTTTAGGGATAGAGTGTAGGGCTTAGGACGCAATCCCTGCGCCGTTGAACCCAGCTCCCCAGAATCGAAAGGAGTGACGAAAAGTGTTGGACCGACGCATCGACGATCTGCTCTGATGGTTCGTGCTGCAGTGGATGAACCAGAAGCACTGCGCCAGTACGTCCTCGCACAGTCACTAGTCGCCAACAAGCCACGTCATCGCCGAATGGTGCTTCATCTCGCGCATGCTTGGGTGCCCTGTATGAGGCTTGCCCCATGAGCTTCATACATAACTTTACCATGACATCCATGCTGCTGTAGTGCATGGGCTCACGCCACATCCTCTACCATCGGCGGCCAGTGCGGTGCGCGTCGCGGCAACAAAGTGGATAGTGCATTGCCCGCCTGCAAAGTTGCCGAATCTGTCATCTGGTCGACAGCGTCCGAACCGAGGTTTGTCGAGGGATGGTATCTGCCTGTGTGTGAGCAGCACTGTATACATGTGTGCACGTCCACATGATCGAATATTTACATGTGCAAGATACCCAGACCTTCCAGGATCCCTTCATTAAGGAAGATACTAATATACCTTAAATCATATTAGGGATCCTATGATGATTTACGGTATATTCCTTAATTAAGGCATTTTGGAAGGTCTGGATAGATTCATTCAAGGAACCTGAGCATGACCCAGCACCACCTCACGTATACTTGATCCCCATCTTCACTCTCAGAATTACCTCTATAGGACCGTTTAAAGAAATCTTAACAACCTAAGCAAGAGAAAGTTATTCTACGGATCAAGCCGAACCGAACAAAACACCCCTGAACTGCACTTAGGAAACCCCAAATCAAATCTGTAGAATCCTGATGGAAACACTTGCCATGTGAAGCCCTAAAGAAGACCAGTGAAACAAGCTGCACACACAAACAACAAACACGTGGGTGGTTGTCAAAATCTTGGTCCCTAATATAATACGGCGCCTACTATTTAGGGTACCCGAAAAGGCACCCTAATTCTGATAACTATCCACATAAATCCCTTCTCCAACCATGAGGTTTCCGTTCTGACAGAAGCCCGGGTAAAATTCCAATTCCTCCACACCCTACCTATAGTCTCCAGTGTAATTCCTTTTTGAGATTACCTTTTAGGATCCTTAATATAAAATTGGTTAAACCCAAAAAAGGAACTACAATGAAGACTACAGGTAAACCCTCATTCCGCAAGCAACTAAACCCAAAAATGCTAAAACCTAAACATGCAAACCCCAAATCCTATTAGGCACCTGAACCCCATGCAAACCTTGCCCAAACTCACAACCCTCTAAAACAAGATACGCAAAAGCTTGTAAACAGCTGGCTAGGGTGCAGGGACTAGCACGCTAACTTCTAAGCCCTAATCAAGACCCCCAATGGCCTTTCAATGGAGCCCTAGTGGCCCTTGAAAGTAGGTATTTGGGGTAGATTACAGGGTAATTGGGGGGTCTAGGAAGAGCCCCCATACACCACAAAATAGCAGAAAATAGCAGGCTATGAGCCCTTCGTTTTGGCGCGGGAACCCTCCAAACCGTCGGGTCCCCGATCTACATGTAAACGTTGAATCTTACCTGGGGATCCCAAAACCTGCCGTTTTAAGGGTTCTACCCTCTAGCTAAGGGGTCATAACCTACTATTTTGCAGGGTTTGGGGATACAGGTAAGCCAAGCCCCAAGCTCTACTAGACCCCTCAACTGCAAAGCCCGAAACCCAATGCCAGATGAGGCCTAAAAAATCCTGAACCCTAGCCCCTAAACCGAACCCCTAAACCCTACTTACTACCCCTATCGGAGGCCTCAAAAGGTGGGATGAAGGTAGGTGGGATATTCCCAAATAAGACTTCTTATATAAGGGATCCTGAATCCTACCCACCTTCATCCCACCTTTTGAGGCCTCCGACCCTAAGCCCCAAACCGAACCTTAAGCCGGAAGCGCCCTAAAGCCTATAATAAACAGTAGAAGCCCTAAAGTTGGAAACCCAGTAGCCCTACCAAGGGTTCCTTAAAGGGATCCATAAGGGCTTATGGTTAGTCTATAGGGGATTATAGGGTTTATAGTGCTTTTGGGAATAGAAGCCCAAAAGTTGGAAACCCAATAGCCTCAATCCTTAAGAGTAATGTATAGGGAATCCCAGCACTATTTGGCCTTGATCAGGTTTCCAACTTTTGAGCTTCTACTGTAGGGGCCTCAATAATTACTGTAAAGGGGGGATCCTTATTGTAGTTATAGTAGAATGGGCTCCCTAAACGCGATTCGAATTATTAAGGCCCCTTTATTAAAGAACCCTACTATAGATCCCTGATAGACTCCTTATAGAGCCCTTTAAAAGAACCCTATTATAGGTTGGGCTCCCTCAACCCTAAACCCACCCCTAGACCCTAAACCCTAAACCCCCAAACTCTAAAACCTCTTAACCCTAAAACCCTGGCCCTAAACCCTAAAACCCTAAACCTTAAACCCCCAGACCCTTAACCCTAATCCCCTAAACCCAAAAAGCCCTAACCCCTAAAGCACCGGAAGCTCCCTAAACCTAGTATAGAACCCTATACAGTACCCCTTAAAGGAGCCCTTATAACCCTAGCTACTAAGCCCCATGGACCTCTATGTGGACCCCTATACTATACTAAACACCCATAATACCCCTTATAGTATCCCTTACAGACCCCTTTGAGGCCTATAAACCACCTATAGATCCCTTTGAGGGAACCCTATAAACCCAAAACCCTAAAGCACCGAAAGCTCCCTATAGACCCCTTTAAGGACCCCTATAATCTCATGAACCTCTATGTAGACCCTAAAACTATAATACCCCCCTGATCGACCCCTTTAAGGACCCCTTATTCTACCTATTAACGCCCCTAAGATTCGACCCTAAAACCTGAGGACTCGGCTGCGACTCTGAAGCGCTGGCAACGTCATGGGCTCGTCAGAGACCTGCTGGGTTTAGGGTTTTTGTGGGTTTAGGGGTTTAGGGGTTAGGGTTAAGGGTTTTAGGGTTTTAGGGTTTAGGGTTTAGGGTTTTAGGTGTCATAGCTTTTTGAGGGTTTTAGGGGTGTAGGGGTTCAGGGTTTCAGGGCTTAGAGTCCAGGGGTTTAGGGTTTAAGGAGCCCAACCTATAAAAGGGTTCCTTTGAAGGGCTCTATAAGGAGTCTACAAGGGATCTATAGCAGGGTTCCATAGTAAAGGGTTTTTTGGGGTTTGTATGTTTAGGGTTTTGGGCTCTGTGGGTTTAGGGTGTAGGGTTTAAGGCGGTTTTGCGGTTTAGGGTCCAGGGTGTTAAGGGGTTTAGGGTCTTGTAGGTTTAGGGTCTAGGGTTTTCGGGTTTAGGGTTTTGGGGTTAGGAGTCTTTAACCGGGTTCCTTGGGGTTTATTCAGCTTCTTTGGGCTTTTTTTCTGGGTATTTAGGCATCTTCGAGCTCTTTCAAGGTGTGCACCTGTGACCCCAAACCCTACAAAGTAGTAGGTTATGACCCCTTAAATAGAGGGTCTGACCCTGAAAACGGTAGGTTTTCGGATCCCAAGGCCGTTCTTGTGTCTTTTTGGTGGCTTCTCGGTTTAGGGTTTAAGTGTATTCGGATGCTTTCAACGGTTCTGTGAATCGGAGGGTTTGGTTTGGGGGGAGTCTGTCTGGGTTTGGTGCAGGTGTTCGCGAATAGAGCCTGAACACAGCTTAGAAAGTGGTCAAAATCATATACTCTCTTAAATATGAACCTACATAATCTTGGCTGACTTCTGAACCCCTCCTGAAGGTTAAACTTTTAGCGTCCTTATTAGAGTTCATATAGAAACCCCAAAAGTTAAAGTCTAAAGAGCCAACCAGAAGAACGCCAAGTAATTACTATCCTTAAGGAACCCTACATAAGGGTCCCTCCTTTTCCCCTTTGAGTCAAGTGCTCCGGCCTGAAGCAAATCGAGGACCTGGCTCCACAGCTGCCATGTCTCGTCTGACACCTGTGCCCAAACCCTAGGCATCTAAGGACTCATATAGGGTTCCTTTAAAGGGATCTGTAAGGGATCCTTTAAAGGGATCTGTAGGGTTTAGGGCTCTCAGGACTCATATATTAAGGCTTTTGTTTTGGGCCCAAAGACCATACTATATGAGGCTTTTGGGCTATTTTGATGCCCAGGGTGACCCTACGTAAGGATACATCTACCCGAACCTTCCAACATCCCTGAATGAAGGAAGATACAACCTTTAAAATGAGGCTAAGGAATTATAGTAAGGTCTGGGTAGTCAATGGCGCAATGCAGTAGTGCAACGTGCATTGTTTTACTCGTAGTAACTGCATACGACTAAACTGGAGCCCGAGAGAGAGAGAGAGAGGCTCTCTTAACCTTCGGGGCTGGGTACCCTAGCCCAAAAAAGGTAAACTTTTTCAATGATGGTGGGAGTATACAAACCCCCACAATGTTAAAGGTATATTCAGCTACCAGGAAACGGTGCTCGGTATTTCCGTAGATGGGACGCACGTGAGAGTATCGAAAACAACTTTTCTTGTTTCTAGCACGGAGCTCAAGATGGCAATCCTGCCCCAACCCTGCATCCTAAACTTCAAACCAAAACCCCTACCAGGACCCCCCCAAGTGCCCTTTAAAGGGCGCAGATTTTTCTCATTAGGAGGTAATTTGGGGCTATAATAAAGGGTCGTTGGGGGGCCTATACCCTAATCCTAAACCGTAAACCTGCGAACCGCCATGAAGGGCCTATAGGAGTCTACCGGCCTAGGGCTTATCGTGACCCGTATATTTACACTTGATGCCGTGATCCTTCGTACGTATACATTAGGTACCGCCCCCATACAGCAATAGTCTATAATAGGGCTACTATTAAGGTCCTTATATATCTATACTATGAATATTATTGAACGATTACTGAGTGGGGGCCGTACCCGACATATACAGGAAGTCCTTGAAAGCCGATGTTAAGGCCCCAAAAGAGCACAAAATCAAAAACAAATATGGGTGGTTGTCAAAATCATGGCCCCTTTTTGGGTCCCTAATGTAGTACGTACGGCACCTAATATTTAGGGTACCCAAGCAGGAACCATAATTTTGACAACCACCCATATGGATATCCCATATAAACCCCCCTTATAATGAAGCCCGAAAAAGGTAGGGACATTCCCATAAGTGCGTAAGCTTATGTCCTGTTGGGTCCCTAATGTACATACCTTATGTGCCTGTATCTAGTAGCGAGCAATCACATAACTTCTCAAAATACTAACCTACAAAACTACTCTCCTAAACCCAAGCTGTGCGGCGTTTCTTGAAGTTTCCAGTGCTTGGTTGCTGAACTTTGCTAGAATGTTCTATTGCATGTTTTGTAGTGTTTCAAAAGCAGACCGAGGACATACCTTCTAAGACCAGCTTTCTATAGTCATGTCCCTAACAGTCAGCATCATAGCCCTGAATGCACTGTCGAAGTCGATGCCACGGAAGCTTTACCCAGCAGCCGACCACCAACATAACCAATACCAGCCTGCAATGGGCTTACATGACTAAGAGCTTAGGGATTTCATCTATCTACTGTAGGACTTGGGTTTAGGGCTGAGGCTCCAGGTTTCGGAGCTTTTATGCTGACCCTTGAATTTCCTAAGGGGGCCTCTGAGGAAAGGGAGGGTACCTAATTGCAGGGAGCCCTTAGAAGAGCCCTGCCATTAAAGTATACGAACCGGACTAGTGTCCAGAAATCGTGGTACACAGACGACGCTTATGAGAACCATGTCTTGATTTTTCTTACCTGAAGCCCAAAGCCTACACACGAAAAGATTTCGCTCCTGTTTTCAGCAGCGCTCGCAGTACTGCAAGGTCCGCTACAGTCTTGGGATAAGCTAGGCTCAACATCATCTCCATAAGGGTTCAGTAATGAGGATTTCCAGGGGCTGGATTCAGCAGATTTTGTCACTGCCACGGCCTCAGCTGATCCCGCACAGAACTACTGTTGCCGCCGTAGTCAGCATCACCCCAGGTCACGACGGATCCATCGCCAAGAATGGCAGCAAAAGCCAAAGCAGAGGCTTGGATTTGCTCCACATTCTTCAGCTGAGCCTGCACAGCACTACTGTCACCACCATCGGCAGCAGCACCCCAGGTCACGACGGATCCATCGCCGAGAATGGCAGCAAAAGCAGAGTCAGAGGCTTGGATGTGCACCACATTCTTCAGCTGATCCTGCACAGCACTACTGTCACCACCAAAGTCAGAACGTCCCCATGTCACGACGGAGCCATCGTCAAGAATGGCTGCAAAAGCGCTGCCGGTGGCTTGGACCTGCTGCACATTCTTCAGCTGATCCCGCACAGAACTACTGTTGCCGCCGTAGCCAGCATCACCCCAGGTCACGACGGATCCATCGCCAAGAATGGCAGCAAAAGCAGAATCAGAGGCTTGGATTTGCTCCACGTTCTTCAGCTGAGCCTGCACAGCACCACTGTCACTACCATGGGCAGCAGCACCCCAGGTCACGACCGATCCATCGCCAAGAATGGCAGCAAAAACACCGACCCGAGTGGCTTGGATCTGCTGCACATTCTTCAGCTGAGCCTGCACAGCACCACTGTCACTACCATGCGCAGCAGCACCCCAGGTCACGACCGATCCATCGCCAAGAATGGCAGCAAAAACACCGACCCGAGTGGCTTGGATCTGCTCCACATTCTTCAGCTGAGCCTGCACAGCACTACTGTCACCACCATCGGCAGCAGCACCCCAGGTCACGACGGATCCATCGCCGAGAATGGCGGCAAAAGCAGAGTCAGAGGCTTGGATTTGCTCCACATTCTTCAGCTGAGCCTGCACAGCACTACTGTCACCACCACTCGCAGCGGAACCCCAGGTCACGACAGTTCTGTCGCCAAGAATGGCAGCAAAAGCAAAGGCAGAGGCTTGGATTTGCACCACATTCTTCAGCTGAGCCTGCACAGCACTACTGTCACCACCACTCGCAGCGGAACCCCAGGTCACGACAGTTCTGTCGCCAAGAACGGCAGCAAAAGCAAAGGCAGAGGCTTGGATTTGCACCACATTCTTCAGCTGAGCCTGCACAGCACCACTGTCACTACCATGGGCAGCAGCACCCCAGGTCACGACGGATCCATCGCCGAGAATGGCAGCAAAAGCACAGCAAGTGGCTTGAACTTGAACTCGGTTGATGTGCAAGGTCAAGGAATCTCCATCCTGGATCATGGTGTTCATGATGCACACACCTTTGCCAAGTACGGTTCCAGACGAATCCAGTAGACGCCCTCTTCCAACTCCAAGAGCAAGTTGCGCTCGCTTTTTTAAAGTTCCCACATCTTCATCCAAGGCGACTTTCACGGTTGCCGTCTTACCGCTGAGCAGCCTGACTGAAACTGCAATCGCCATCTTGCACGCCGCAAATTTTCGAAACCCTAGAGATCTTCAAGCCCTCTTGGTGCTATCATGTAGGCTTTCATTGAGATGGTCCATATGGGTAGTCTATACTTGATACGATTATACTTGGTACAGTGGTACAGTTTAAATCGACCAAACTATGCTGGGGCCGAGAGGTCTGTAGTACATAAACGAACTAGGATACCCAGTAACCTAAGAATAAAAAGGCCTCTCTTTTTGGTATTGGGTAACTTTATAAGGAACCTAGGACTGCAAAAAGGGAATAAGGGTACTACTGGGCATCCTAGTGAAGGTGCACCCTGGGAGTTTCGGAGCCAGAAGCCCCAACCCAAAACCTTACACTAACCTCAAGCCTTACACCATGGGGCTCCGCTTTATGTTGTAATGCGTTGTTTTGGTCTAACTATAGTTTATAACCCTAAGAGTCCATGTACTCATATAGTAATACATTGGCCTTAAAGTACTCCGTATGTAGGTACATTGGGCCCAAAGTATATGCCATATGTGTACATGGACCCTTAGGGTAAGGTTGGAACATGTGTTTGTGCCCTAAACCCCAAACACTAAACCGTTCAGCTCTGAGACCCAACACTGCTCGCGTCTTAGACCCGAAATCAGCCGCGGATCGGCAAACCTACCATTTTAAGATGTTAATGTTAAGGGGTTAGACGGTTAGACCGCTAGACCCCATAACTCACCCTATGGGTCCACGAACCCATTTAGTATATACGCGGGCCATAAAGTACCCAGATTACCTAGATAGGGTCATCACCTACTAGTTGCTTCCTTTCAATTAACACGAAAACGATAACAGCCTAATCAAAATCGGAACAGCCCTTGTAAGTTAAATTCTTACTTTTACAACACAAGTGCCCTTTCAAACTAGATCCTCCAGAAGTCTGTGACACGCTGTTCTGAAACAACTTCATCGCGCACCTTGGGTTTCACGAACATCTCCCGCAAACACGTCGGCGCTTCGTACGCCTTCTTTGGGGCCTCGGACGCTTCTAAAGCAGAAGTGCCAGTTACAAGGCCTCAGGGTCAAGGGCTTCAGGCCTATAGAGGCTTGTAGAGTTTAGGATTTAAGGTCAAGGGTTTTAGGCTTTGTTCGTCAGGGTGTACTACGTAAATTAAAGGAAGAAAAGGATGTTGCGTCGGCAATGCTGCTGGTCATTTCCATTATACGACTGTACGCATGCGTAAACCGAGCCGTTGCGAATAGACGAACAAAGTTGGAAACCCGATTAAGGCCAAATAGTGCTGGGATTCCCTATACATCACTCTTAAGGATGGAGGCTGTCGGAATTCCAACTTTTGGGCTTCTACTGTAGTAAGTGAGGTTATAAGTACCTTACTTGGGGTTATAATACTAAGTCCCATGATCCTTTAAGTATACCCTAGACCCGCAATGCTCCGATCGCGCAAGGCTTGGCAGGCGTTGCTCAGTGCTCCGGTACCTCAGAAAATAGCTTCGAGCCAGGCAAGCTTTAGGGTTTGGGTTAGGGTGTAGGATATATACTGAACATACAACCCTAGCAAAAATTATAATTTTAGCTGTTTCTTAGGGATTATAATAACAAAAAATTAAAATTATATCTAAGTACCCCTAAGTATAGGGTATCCTGCAGATGAACTCTAGCCCTGCTTCCAACAACAATCGGACAGAACAACTTCGCATTGTAAAGGCCCCCAGAACATACTATATAAGTGGTCCACGGTGACAGTGCCAGACTTTACTTACTTTAGTTGTAGAGGATCACACATCAGCTTTGCACATTTGTGGCATTTTCTGGACCCTGAATCCATGACCCAAAGCCTACAAGCGTCATGGCAACCGCTGTTGCTGCCTCTGAGCATAACATGCGCGGTTGCAGGGTGCACAGACATGACCCTAAATCTAAACCCCTAAACCCTAAACCCCAAAAAAACTTCTGGGTTACTCTGCAGCGGTGCGGGCTTGCTTTCCGACTGTATGTTCTCTCTACTGGTCGGGCTTTAAAGAGTTTAGGGTGATAAAGGTCTAGGAAGGCATCACGACCGTCTAGAAGAGTAGGCGTCCTAGCCTTTTGGGGTGCGTAGCTTCTTAGAAGCTACGCACCCCAAAAGGCTAGGACGCTTATTCTTACGACACCTATGCTGAGGTACAGTGCTGTGCAGGAACCATCATGAACCACCTTTTGCACCCCCTTCCAGTCCCGAAGTTATATGGTGCGATGACCATAACAAAACCTCAATGAAACATTGTCTCTGCGTGGTTCTGTTTCACATCCGCCAGCTGACAACCCGAAAACTAAACTGACAATCCTATATGTTCAACAGCCTTAAGTATGTCGCTTTCGTGGTGGGCTGGAGCTCAATACAACAATAGCTGCATGCTGCGAAGAAGCAAACAAGCGCTCCTTCTGCGCCAGGGCAGTTTCTGCTCTTGTCACCTCGGTGAACGGCATGTTACGATTCAGGAATGTGGCAGTTGGCCACGCCCTAAACCCTAAACCCTAAAACCTATTCGGATGAGGGTTTACGGGTGCGAAAAGGGATGTGCCTGGGCTTGGGCCCCTCAACCCTAAACCCCTAAACCCCTCCCAAGCCCAAAGCCTTAAACCCCTCATACCCTCAACCGTACCCCCCCAAGTGCCCTTTGAAAAACTTCAAAGGGCGCTGATATTTCTCATTAGGAGGTAATTTGGGGCTATAATAAAGGGTAGTTGGTGGGTCTGGGTAAGCCCCTAACCCTAAACTCCTTGAGTCTTGAGGGTTGGAAGATTCCGAGGTTGAGATTCTTGGCGCCGTCGTGCTCCGCCGATTGTGTTGGAGGCTGAGGGTTCAGGGAGGGTTTAGGTTGTAGGGTTTAGGGTTTTAGGGTCTATAGGGTCTAAGGGTTTAAGTTGAAGGTTTCGGGCTACAGGGGTACAGGGGTTTAGGGGGTTGAGCGCTTAAGGGTTAAGGGGCTCGCGGGTGTAGGGTTCATAGGGTTCCTTTAAAGGGATCTATAGGGCTTCCTTTAAGGGGCTTATAGGGTTTAGGGGTTCAGGGGTTTAAGGGTTCAGAGGTTTAGGAGTTTGGAGTTTAGGGGCTGTGGGTTTACGGGTTGTGGGTTTAGGAAAGTGGTGCGCAAGAACTCTTCAAGCCTGAACCCTTTCAAAACTCTCAGGGCTCATAAGGATGTACCAGGACTTTCCCGAATCCCTGCCTGCAGTATCCCGGAAATTTAAGATTCTATCCCCTAAAGCAGTAGGGTTTGTGATCCACAGGTATAATCAAGGAATATCTTAACCCCAAATAACCTACCTTTTTAAGGACTTATATAAGGAACTCATAATGGGGAACCCCAAAAGGAGGCTCTTTAGAGTCCAGGTATACCATAATCATAAAACAGGTGAGGGATCCAACGTACCAATAGTTTGCCCTACTGCCCCAATAAGCCCAAGAAATAAAAGGTTAACTTGCCGAGTTCTATTAAACTATAAGAACCCCAAAAGTCCAAGGTTTAGGTATTGGGGATCTAAGTTACTACATTCCTTAGTTCAGCGATATGGACAGGTCTGGCTGGGACAACGTCGGAATCTGGCTGTCTGAAACTGTAGGACCCCAAACCCCATAGACCCTAATGCAAACCCGAAAGCCCTGAAAAGTACTTGGAGGTTCATGGGACTTAGTAACTAGGCTTGTAATTAAGGTAACTACACTTATATGTACTCATAATCCCAATCAGGGTACTTATAACTGTGCTTACTAAGTCCCATGAACCTCCAAGTAGACCCCAAACCCTAAACCCTACAGATCCTTTTAAGGAACCCTATAGATCCTTTTAAGGAGCCTTTTAAGGAGCTCTTTACTAAGTCCCATGCCTCCAAGTAGGTGTACTGACTGGCGGCGCTCAGCTCCGAACCCTTCTGGGTTACACACCCCGGGCCCAAGTGTTCACGTAGTTTCTAGTTAGACCTTAAAAGGTTTAGGGTTAAGGGCTTATGTAGTTTCTACTTGGTTCTTAAAAAGTCTAGGGTTTATATAGTGTTTAGGATTTAAGGCAATTAAAGGTTACCTGTCTGAGCACCCCGTCGAGGCCAAAGCTACTGGTCGTATTCTGGGAATCTTGCGTGAAAGCACAGAGCAGGAAACGCAGTTTGAAGGCATGCTTTGCATCATCGTAAAGACACTGTGACTGGATAGTAGTATTATGTTATTATGATGGCTCTTCTGCAGAACCCTATATCTAAACAACGCAAGCACAACTCCCGAAGGCGTAGGAGACCCGCCAGAATCTGCAGCACAGCGCCGACCAAATCGTCCACCTGTCAACTTCCTACACCCTAAACCCTCAACTCCCTAAACCTGCAGGAACCGGAGTGCCCTTTAGTAAAGCCCTTGTTGTCCGCAATAGTGGTATGTAGAATAGAGGGTGATGGCAGGGTCTGGGCTTAGTTTCGGGTTTAGAGTTTAAGAGTTTTGACATGCAAATACCCTGAAATAGAGTACTGGGTCTAGAACTTAGATTCGAACTGAAAGAGTGAACCATGTACCTTCAGAGTTGCCAGGAATGGGGGGCTACAAGTTGTTCATGGGCTGACCGTGGAGTGCTCCCATGCCTGGGAAGAAACCTTCTCCGAATGCACCGACAGGCGTCATGTGTTGGGTACGGCCCCCACTCAGTAACAGTTGGATAATATTCATAATATACAGAGATATAAGGACCTTAATAGTACTATCATAGACTGTTACTGTATGGGGGCCGTAGCCAAGTTATGTGTCATCATGGTCTGCGTCAGCTGCACCGTCTGGACTTCTGGGAAAGGCACACTCTGCGGAGGCTAAATGTGCTCGTAAGAGTGTTGGTAATTCTTCCGGTTTCTACATTACCTCTCAGGGACCATGTACCCAAATAGTATATAACTTGGCTCCGAAGCACCTAAATATGGACTACTTTAAGGCCAAAGCATACACTGTTTGGGTACATCCTTAGGGTACCACAGATTAGGCGGTCCTTCGGATGACCAGGGTGGGCCCGGAACTCGATTGGGCACCTCTTCTCCTGAGCTTCGAAGGTTTTGGCTTCATTTCTGTTGGTCAGTGCACAGGTTTCCGGATTTCAACGTTGAAGTTTGTGATTTTTTGTGCTGACGAAAGTCTGCCTGTACAGGCACACAACAATCGGTTCTGTGGGAATTCCCTGGGGCTCCGAATAGCCCGCCCCCAAAACCTATAAACCCTGAACCAGACCAGTACCATTTGTATACTTGGAGCCCGAAATTTGGGCGTTTAAACTTTTAGGACGAGTGGTCTTGCTGTGTCGGAAGGGGGTGTAGGTAGGTTCGGGAGTGTGTTGGAGCCTCCCGGTTGTTTAGGGTGTAGGGTTTTAGTTTTAGGGTACAGGATTCAATTTTTGCGGTTTATCTGCGGGCCCTCGTCAACGTACCTAAACCCTAAATCCTAAAATCCTAACCCCTAAGCCTTCATTTTCCAACTACAGACTTAGAAATCCAGAGTTTGGGGGGGCGTCACGGACTGCACTCCCGTGACTTCAGGGGCTTGAAATGCAGGGTCTATGCCTTGGTGCTTCATGGACAGCGGCCACCCAGACCCCCAGGAGGATCACAAAAGTAAATCCCCTAATTTGGGACCACAGCTGTAGCTACTAAAGGGATTTGGATCCTCGCGGCGGTCTGGGTAGAGCATGTAAGTGATTTACCCTAAACCCTAAACCCTGAACCCTAAACCATGCAAGCGATTTAGAGAGACTTAGAGTTCCTCGCAAAAAGAACTTTCAGGAGGAGGCCACGGTCTGGGCGTCGGCGCAAAAAAAGTTGTTTTGCATAGTTTCTGGGCCAAGAAACCTTGCACCACGAGCCCTATGGAGCCTTTAGCATGGATTTAGTTGGAGGTTCGGCACGCAGTGATTAAGGTGGGATAAGACTTCGGATTTAGAATTTCAAGTTGCTTTGAGGTCTCGAGTTGGGGCTTAATTACAGGGTTTTGCTTTGGTCGGTTCGTGTTAGGATTCGGGGACCGTAAACCCATGATGTCGAACTGAACTACAGTGCTTGCAAGCTAGCTCAGCAAAAGCGCTCAACTGGCCCTACCGACCGGTATCACCCCCTGGGCCATCAAACTGAATCGCACAAGTACCAACCCGACTTCTGTGCTATGTGGGTGGTTGTTAAAATTAGGGTCCCTTTTTGGGAACCGTAAAATATTAGGTGCCGCATCATCATAAGGACCCAACAAGGGACCCTAATTTTGACAACCGCCCCTTTAAGGCTGAGGCGAAATAATCATCTTTGCCCATCTCAGCAAGTGCTCCTGCGCATTTAGGAGTTTAGGGGCCGTGCAGGGCAAGGACTTAACGACTTTCCATAGCCCTAAGATGTAACAAGTTGCTTGCTTACGTTGTTCTGATGCTGCAGGACCCTAAAATGAGGCTATCACGAAGCACGTGCTAGTTTTCAGGGCTGGGGGGGCATTTCCTTACTATGTTGCCGTGCCCAAGTTGTTGGACGGCTGAAGACTGAACTGAAGTACATATCATCGGTGCCCGGGATGCACGGCCCTAAACCCGAAACCTTAACTGAACTAAAACCCGCAAAACCCTAAACCCCGGCAATCCCTAAACCCCTACACTCTAAACCGGACGTTGTGCTGGAAGAACCCTAAACTCTAAACCGAACGTTGTGCTGGAAGAACCCTAAGCCCAAAACCCGACCAAAACTCCAGCTTGAAGCTTGCCACCAACAGATCGAAAGCATGACTCCAATCCTGGAGCAGTGGAGGACTCCATCCTACAGTGTGGTAGAGGGGGGGTTTTGATGTGGGTTTGGGGTTTAGGGTTTAGGGTTTAGGGTCACCACCACCACCACCACCACCACCACCACCACCACCACCACTATTAATTACTGCTACTGCTGTTGATGCTGCTCATGCTACAACTGCCACGGGTAAAGAGTCGTCAGACTGTCTACCACACTGGCAAGAAGGGCAAGACAATATTCGCGGTGGTGGGAACATCTCTCGTGTTCCCGTCCTGTGGGCTGTGATAAATCCTCGGCACACGACTTACCTTTCGTTAGCAGGGAATGGAAGAATCGTAGGAATAGTGGTTATAATTGTACCCCAGTCCTCCATTCCCTACTAACCCAAGGTAAAACGATTGGTAGTTCGTGTGCACATGCTTCGAACATCAAGCATGCTCAGGGCCTCGAGCTCACGCCTTGTGCCCTGAAGGGCCTCAGGGTTTTGGTCCTGGTCTATTCAGAGACTTTCCCAGATTTTGAGTTTGGGTTGTACTATAGGGGCCGAATTAATTACCTATACTATTTTGGGGGCTCCTTATTGTAATTATAGTATATTGGGCCCTAGAAGCCTATTCTAATTATTGAGGCCCCTAAATTATCCTCCCCAAAAAGGCATAGCTTACATGTCCAGCTGCCAAGAAGGTAACATAGTTCGACCCGGAAACATTGAACTTACACAGCCAGAAGTTCTAACCGCTCGACTCCACGCAAGCCAAGCTTTCTTGTGGTGTACAGTAGTCAACTGCTAAGACTAACCGACTAACCTATTAGACCCTAAACCCTAAACCTTATGAGCCCTACCTTAACCCCAAGTGACCTACCTTTTTAAGGACTTAATATGGAAATCATACTTAGGAGACCTCAAAAGGTAGATCCTTAGGGTCCAGGTAACCCCTGAGGAAGTTCGCGGCCCCTAAACCCTAAACCCTTTTCTACGAAACCCCAAGTCCCTATATAGACAATATACTACTAAACCCTGAAACCCTTAAACCTAAACTACTAAACCCTAAAACCCTAAACCCTATACTACTAAACCCTGAAACCCTAAACCCCAAAGGACAAACCCGAAACACAGAATTGCCAAGTCACATTGTCGCGGGGTCGATCGAAGGCCCTGCAGCACTTAGATCTACATTGGTATACGGTTTCGGGTTTTGGAGTTGTCGGGTTGAGGACGTGGGCTTTTTGAGAGCTTTATGGTTTAGGGTGTTAAGGCTTAGGGCTTTGGGGGTTGAGGCGAGGGCTTTACGGTTTAGGGTTTAGTATTTCGGAAGTTTCGGCTTCAGGGTTTCGGAAGTTTCGGCTTCAGGGTTTCGGAAGTTTCGGCTTCAGGGTTTTGGAAGTTTCGGCTTGAGGGTGGTGGTGTTTATAAGCCTTAAACCTACCCCCGGGGAAGGGACCCAGTACTGAGAATACGACTTTGGGGTTTAGGGTTTAGTTTAGGGTTTAGGGTTTAGGGTTTAGGGTATAGGGTTTAGGGTTTAGGGTATACCATACTTGTCATTATAGTAAGAACACTAAGGAATGCATCTTTTTGAAGTAGGCATCAGAGGGTCCAAGGACGTTACCATTGTGGAACTAAGCCCACTAAGACCAGTCTATCCATAGTCTTGGAGGGACCTAATTCCATACAAGTAGTGCATACACACTCTGCGCACACATTATATATGGATCCTCGTGGGAATATACTACAGACCCTCAAACTGACAGGAATAGAGTGTAGAGTATAGGGTCCTGGGTCCTAATAATGTAACGTTACGGTATCGGTGTATGGTGGTTTGGTTTTGCCTGTCTTGTTTAGAGCTTAAGATCTACTAAGCCTAGTACTCAAACGACATGACTGAACCTTCAAGCAAGACCAACCTCGAAAAGGACAACCCTACACCCTAAACACCATCAGACCCTGAGCAACAAAATGTCCTCAACCCGAAACCCCCACAGGCCCCAATTCCTCAAGCCCTTCACTCCGGATTCAGGAGTGGGTGACTCTTTTGCGGTGACAGAAGACAATCCTACAATCCAGAGTCTAAAACTCGCACACACGCTTTTACACAAAAGTCATAACCCGCTCATAATGCCCCGATACGACCCTATAACATCGCTTACACAATTTAGAACCTTTTATGATAACCCTAGATTGGTTTATCAATCAGCCCCTTTACAGAACCATTCTTTGGACAAACTGAGACCCACGCATGACTGCAGATCCTGCTTCAAAGCCTGCGGAGAACGGCGGTAGCAGTTGTCGTAGCAGCCGTCGTTGCAGTACAGGAGACGACTGAACCCAAACCCTCAAACCACCCAATTTACCTCAAACCCCAAGCCCTCATTGCATCGCATGTGTTTGTAGAACTGACGGGCCTAAGCGAAGTGCAAAGCCTTGACGGGATTTATGTGTGTATCTGGAACGGATGTCGCAACTCTCACACCTACCACTTTCCATCTAGCAGCCAGCGCTAGGAGGCGGCTGATTTCAGAAACTCTGTGGTGGTAAGGCTGGCCTTCAATGCCATAATTACCCCAAAATCCGCTAAACCCTAAACCCCTCGAGGCCGTAGAGCCTCAACCCTAAACCTGTAAACCCGAAATCTTGAACCCCTAAACCTTAACCCTAAACCTGAAACCCTTAGAGCCCTAAACCCTAAACCCCTGGAGTCCTTAAAGGGTTCCTTTAAAAGGCTGCCTTGTTTTAGGATTTAGTGATAGTTATAGCGTTCTAACCCTTGAAGCCCTAAACCACTAACCCTGTAGATCCCATATAGGAACCCTTAAAGAAACCCTTACAGTTCCCTTTAAAGGATCCCTATAAGCCCTAAACCCCTAAGCCTAAACCGGGACACTGCTGCTTCTTCCCTTGCACTCAGTCGGGGCTGGGGTTGCGGATTTGGGTCGGGGGCTCCTGGCTTAGGGTCGACCTGGACCCTATAAAACCTTCCGTCTTAGGGTTATTCCCCCATTATGATTTCCTTGTATATGTCTTCATGACTAGTAATTAGAGGTGATAAGTAATGAGGTAACATTTGCTTCTGATGAGCTATAACTCCAGTTAAGGTACTTATATTCCCAATCTAAGTTGCTAGAGGTGTCGCAAAACAGGCAGACTTGGTCTTCGGTTATTCAGCGTGTCCGTAGTTCTTGGCGTCGCCCACGGGATGCCGACGGTGCCCCACGGCAGTGAAAAAGGTACTTATAACTGTACTTACTAAGTCCCAAGAACCTCCAAGTAGGGTTGAGGGTTTAGGGCGCAGGGTAGTTCAGGGCTTCGGATTTAAAGGGAACTCCAGAAAGTTGGAATATGGTTTCAGGGTAGGATACCTTATAATTTACCACAAAGGGTTTAGGATAATCATATTCCAACTTTCTGGCTTTTACCTTAGGGTTAGGGCTGCTGATCAGGGCCTGCTGCAGTTGCCTACAGTGAGTTATGTCACCCACCAGTAACCCTGAACCCTAAACTGCTCCTGGGGAAACACAAACCCTGGAGCGCAAGCCGAATCCATAAAACCCTCAACAACCTTATGAACCCTAAAGAATACCACAGGAATTCCAAACTTGCTATAAATGGTAACTATGCTTATATAAGGGCCTCAATATTCAGAATAGTTTGGTGAGACATATTGTACTGAAACCAGAATAAGGAACCCTCACATTGGTAAGTATTAAGGCCCTTGTATTATCGTAAACTTTATGTCAATGTAGCATCCCTTTTCGAAACCCTCATAGACGCATTATAGAACCCTTAAGCAACCTTTCCCACCCCACCGAACAAACCTTAGGCCCTTTTTAGCCCAAGCCCTTCAAGGCACCCACGAAAGTTGTAAGCACTGAGCACCTAAAAGCCCCCCACACTCAAAACTCTGAACGGAAATCATCAACCCTACCAGGACCCCCCAAGTGCCCCTTAACTGAAGACCCCATTGCTTGTTACCTGCTCTGCTACCACGATTATCTGGAGGAACCACCAAGCCCTAAATCCAAAACTCTAAACCCCGAACCCTAACTCCTAAACCCTAAACCCCTAACCCTAAGCCCTTATAAACCTTAAACTCCTGAACCCGTCGACGCCACCAACAGAATGCTGTCCTTCTAGGAGCTGCTGGCGGATTTTCGCAGGAAGGGGCGGTTTGGCAATGTAGGCCTCGGGGAGGACCACAGGTTTAGGGTTTAGCCTTGTCCTTTTCCATGGTTCCCCCAAAAGGATAAACAGACCGGCTAGTAGACCTTCTTAAAAAAGTCCTACTATAAGGGATATAGGTATAGGCCTCTGTCTATTATTTCTAAAATGACAAGGGTGGTTTAGGGTTTAGGGCTTAGGGATTAGGGGTTTAGGGGTTTCGGGTTTTAGGGGTTTAGGGTTTAGCCTAAACCCTAAACCCTAAACCCTAAACCTAAACCCTAAACCTAAACCCTAAACCCTTTAGGAGCCATCGGGACTCCTAGGGCTCCTTTAAGGGATCCTTACGGGTTACTAATTGGAATAAGGGTTCCTTTCAAAAGGGCTCCTTTAAAAGGGGTCTGTAAGAATTACTACAAGGGGTGTTATAAGGGTTTAGTATAGGGGCCTTGATAATTAGAGTAGGGTTTTGGGGACTGTGCTGTAATTATACTGTAATAATAATAAGGACCCCACCCCCAAGGTCTATCACTGAAGTCCCTTATAGAACCCTTAGAGATCCCCGGTAGTCTTGGGCCCAAGTGTCTAGGCAGAAAGGGTTGGGGCTCTGCACCCACTACGGTTCAGGGTTTAGGGTTGAGGGCCTAGGGTTTCGGGTTTAGGGTTCAGGGTTCTCACCATTGTTGGAGGTTCAGGCAAAGTAGTAACTAAGGTTATATACAAGATGACTATACTTTTGATTTCTTGTAGCCTTAATTAAATAATGTAGCTATAACTTTGCTTACTAAGTCCCCGGATCCTCCAACTAAACCCTAAACCCGAGAGCCCTAAACCACTTGGAATGTAGCGTTGAGTTCAACATCCCTACACCTTAAGCTTGTCGCTTTCGGTTTAGGGCTTACGGTGGATCAGCGCTGGGGGTGTAAAAATGTGATAAGGATGTGTGAGGTTCTTCCAGGAAGTGCAATATGTGAACTTCTTCGAACTACGTGTTTCACACTTGGGCTCCTGGAACACGAAGAAAGTGCTCGCTCCTTCCCAAAAGGCGTTCGAAGGATAATTTGTAGACCTTGACCACGCTTAATCCATGAGCTAAAGCCACACTTCCGACTTGTGCCGTACCCCATTCACTCTACAACAGGTATTGAACACATATATAACTCTAATCACTAAATCCCAAACCCAGGGACCTGTGTATTTACGTTACAGTACTGAATAGCATTCCTATGTGAACCATAGTTGCCAAAGGCCTAGTGAAATTCTCTGAAATTATTATGCCGCCCTACCTAAGACCCCTGATTCCCCAAATTCTCAACCACCCTAAACCCCAAAACCCAAAACCCTAAACCCTAAGCCTCAAACCCTCAGCCCTGAACCCTCCCGGTCTGACTTCTGAGCTCTGAGGTCGCAGCTTTAAACGATGCCACCATCTCCCGACTCCTGATGCAGGCCGCGCGCGGTTTAGGGTTTAGGGCTTAGATGTTCGTTCATTCGTCGGGAACCGTAAGCCGTACCTGAAGGTTCATGGGACTGAGCAACTAATGGTTGTAAATCAGGGAACTGTACTTGTAGTTTTTTATTATACTTACTTATAACATCAATTCAGGTACTTATAACAGTACTTACTAAGTCCCATGAACCCTAAACCCTGAACTCCCTCAAGCACCTGCTTCCTGAGTTCTAAACCCTGAACGGACACATGCTGGGGTTTAGGGTTTAGGGTGATTCATATGGGTTTCAACACTCACGAAGTCCATCCTACCTAAAGAACTGCTCTGGCCATATGGGTGGTTGTCGAAATGAGGGTCCCTTTTTGGGTACCCAAAATTAGGTGCCGTATTATAATAAGGACCCAAAAAGGGACCCTAATTTTGACAGCTACCCATATTACATACACCCTCAAAGACTGGTCTATAACATCACGCAGTGCTGCCTCACCACTGCAGCTCTCAACTCGCCCATGTGCTCGTACTCCTGGGAAAGGGTCGGCAGGCATACGTGATGGGTTCTTTCCAAAGTCATATGAGGGACCCCCAATAACTTAGTTATAAAAAGGAACCCCAAGCAAGTATAGATAATTAGTAAGGGCCCCCCCCACCCCCAAGGGTAAGCCCAAAACCAACCTAAACTTCCTGAACTGCAGGGGCGTGCGATTCAGAGTTGAAGTTGCCGCGCACCCATATAGCTCATGCTTTTCTGAAAGGTCAACAGTCAACCCAACGGCCCTGATCTACATACTACATTTACATAGAATACCAAAGCTTGAAAAACTACTGTTGATGGACAAGAATCCTGCATGACCTTCAGGACCCTAAACTATGGGAACTATGGTGTATTCCTTATAATGGGTAATGCAGGATTTTGTCCATCAGCCGTACATATAGAAGACCGAAGTCTGAACAACTATAGAATACCGACGTCTGAGTAACTACCTAAACCCTAAGGAACCTACCTTTTTAGGGTTCCCTAATATGATTTCTTTATATAAGTCCTTGAAAAGGTAGGCGTCGTGGGGTTAAGGTACAGTAATACTAGTTGTAGAAAGAGACCAATTTTACAATGATACTATACTAAACTCCAAAACCATAACCTAATCATTACAACCACTGTATTGATACACGGTGCCGTTTCGGGGTGTTCGGGTCAGGATTTTAGGTTCATGGTCTTGCGGGCCTGCTGTCTAGAGGAGTCATGCGAGCTTGCAAGAACAGTTGCAGGCAAGGTAAGACTGGTCATAGATATCTACGGGCAATGACAACCAGGGTACGTTGAGCATATAATTCTACCACCTAAACATGCTTAAACACTAACCCTAAACCCTAAACCGCAAACCCAAGTTTTCCAGTCAACGCCTAAACATGCCTGAACCCTAAGATGCCCTGGAATCCAGCGTCTACTTCCTTAAGATTCCCCAGGGACTCCTTCAGCCAGCTGTGGAACATCCGCAAGTGTCGGTTAGCCGCCTGGCCCGAAGACATCATGATTTAGGATTTAGGGTTCAAGGTTAAAGGTTTAAGGCTCCAAATAGCCCAATGTAGGTAGTAGTTATTATGCAACTTGCTGCTCTAAGGGGGGTCATACCTGCTTCATGGTTGTACCTTCTTACACGGGCATGGTTTCGTATAGGATGCTTAGGCCCTAAAGGGCTTATCTTATTTGCAGGTGTCTTGGTTCGAAGCTCCACCATCAGACACGGGGCAGGGGTAAAACCCAATCCTGATACTGGTAACGATAGAAGTGATAGTAGCAAGGAACATCATGAGTCAAGGCTCTGGAAACAACCGTTTTCCACAAATGCACCTAAAACACCCGCGAACCCTAAAACACCGAAGACAAACACACGCACGAGAGAACTCAACTGTCGGACAGACGCCGCCTTGGGGCAGAGCTTCTTGAGGAAGGCAGTAAAGGAAATCTTCACCTTAGCCGAAACCAAATCCCCAAAACCGTTTAGCTCAGGATGAGTTTAGGGCTGAGCCTGAGCTCTAAACCCTAAACCCTAAACCCTGAGCCCTAAACCCTAAACCCTGAACCCTAAACCCTAAACCCTAAACCCTGAACCCTAAACCCTAAACCCTAAACCCTGAACCCTAAACCCTAAACCCTAAACCCTGAGCCCTAAACCCTGAACCCCATGCACTGTTTCGACTCTAGGGTTGCTTTAGGCTTTAGGTTTTCGAGATAGAGCCTCGGTTCAGTGATTTAAGGTCTGGGGTTGTAGAGTTTAGGGATCGGTTTAGGGTTTAGGGATTTTTTTTGGACTCCTCCTAGGTTCAGAGTTCAGGGATTTAGAGTTAAATAGGGGCTTAAGCCTTCCGTTAACCCTGAAGGACATACCTTTTTTAAGGACTTATAGGGAACTCCAGAAAGTTGGAATATGGTTTCATGGTAGGATACCCTATAATTTGCCATAGAAGGGTTCGGATAATCATATTCCAACTTTCTGGCTTTTACCGATTATACAAGGAAATCATAATAAGGAACCCTAAAAGGTAGGTTTTTCAGGGTTGAGGCCTCGGGCTCCTGTACAGATGGCACCTAAACCTCGCGTCTTCCACCGAGTCACTCCGTTGTGGCGCGCAGCATCCATTTCATCGAGGGCTCGGTGGAGTTTGCCTATCCAGAACTTCCTGAGGTCAGGTTTGGGGGTGTAGGGTTTCGGGTTTGAGGCGTTGGGGTTTGTTGTGTATTGTTCCGGCTGTAGGATGTACCTATAGGGCCATACCCTACCACCTTTCGAGAGTACCTACTTGTCTGCTATATAGCAGATCCTAGCTATAAACCCATGCACCCTAAAACAGGGGCAGGGCATGAACTAGGTAGGGTTCAGGTTCTGGGAGTACAGGTTTAATTAGTTTAGCTGAGGAGTCTACTTGGCCCCAAACGGTTTGCTATTGGTAACACTAAACATCGCTGAACCCTAACCTCTGAATAAATCCCAAGCCCCCAAATATATGCTCCCTTCTTAAGGACGTTTATCAGCAAACCAGAAGATGGGACCCTGAGAATCCAGGCTGGATAGGGCTCCGAAGGACACCCTCAAACCTTTCATGTTGCCAGGTTGATTTTTTGTCATGAGCGACCATCTGTATGTTCAAATTTAAAACCTGCACTAGACGGCCCTTCTGACGGATTACATGTATACCTTAAACTACCAAACCCTACTTGTTTGCACGTTCTTATGATCTTAGGTTATAAGGTACAGACATACACACGCAATACAACAAAACCAGGTTTCCTTCGTAGAATCTTACGTTTGGTTAGTAGGGAATGGAGGAATGGGGTACAAGTATAACTATTATTACTACCATTCTTCCATTCCCTACTAACCAAAGTAAGGAATGGCTGCAGGCAGGGCACGGATCGATGGCGACACCAGCGATTCGCTCCGCATCTGCGTGGGAGATGTCGAAGGTTCCTTTGGAAGCGCCTTGGCTTCAGGCGCTTGGGGGGACTTGGGGCTTCTAGGGTGTATCGGGGTTTATGGGTTTAGGGTCTACACGGGTTTAGGGGTTTGGGGTTTAGGGCTTCAGGGTTTAGGCTTTAGGGCTTTAGGATTTAGGGTTTAGGGCTCTCCGTAAACCCTAAACCCTGAACCCTAAACACCCTAAACCCTAAACCGGGTTTCTTATGATGTGGGAAGTCCTCCTTGGAGGCGCCTTGGCTTGAGGGACGAAGCCTAGGGCCTGGGTTTTTGGGGTTTAGGGGTTTGGGGTTTAGGGGTTCGGGGTTTAGTGGTTTGGGGTTTAGGGGTTTAGGGGTTTAGGGTTTAGGGGTTTAGGGGTTTTGGGGTTTAGGGGTTTAGGGGTTTAGGGGTTTAGGGATTAGGGGTTTGGGGGTTTGGGGTCTAGGGGTTTGGGGTTTAGGGGTTTGGGGTTTCGGGGTTTGGGGTTTAGGGGTTTGTGGTTTGGGGATTTAGGGGTTTGGGGTCTGGGGGTTTGGGGTTTAGGGGTTTGGGGGTTTGGGGTTTAGGGGTTTAGGGGTTTGGGGTTGAGGTTTTTAGGGTTTGAGATTTCTTTGTCATGATGTTGCTGAACTTTGATGAGTCAGCGAAGGTTCTGCCGGTTCCGGGGCTTGTTCTTGGACTTCGGGCCTTGTGGGCCTTTAGATTCACGCGCTTAGGCTTCGAGGTTCAAGGAGTAGATTTTGCTATCTACATGTTAAAAATTATCCAACTGATAATGAGTGGGGGCAGTATCCAAAGGAGAATTTTATTGGTTCAGGTTTAGGGCTTAATAGGGGTTCAGGGTTAGACATCTAGGGTTTGTGGTTTAAGGTTCGGGTGTTCTTCCGGCAACGATTCGAATCTCCCATGGTGTAGGCTTTGGTTCTCACCTAGCTTCTGGGCAATCAGCGTTTACGGCTTAGGACTAGGGATTTAGTTTAGGAGTTTTGTGGTTTACCTGTTTCCCCAAACCCTACAAAATAGTAGGTTATGACCCCTTAATTGGAGGGTCGAACCCTTAAAAGGGTAGGTTTTCGAATCCCAAGGTAGGGGTTAGTTTAGGCGTGTAGTGCTTTGTGTAACCCCCCAGCTCAGACACGACCAGACTACCATTGTCCTTGCCTGCAAATTCCACCACCCTGGACCCCTAAACCCCTAACCCCTAAACCCATAAACCCTAAACCCTAAACCCTATAAACCCTAAACCCTAAACCCCTAACCCCTAAACCCCTAAACTCTAAACCCTATAAACCCTAAACCCTAAACCCCTAAACCCTATAAACCCTAAACCCCTAAACCCCTAAACCCTAAACCCCTAAACCCTAAACCATCATACAGCAAGACTCCAGCGCCCGGCCTCGGCCCCCTAAGCCTCTTCGATCGAAAGCCGTGCACTCAAATCAGGCTGACTCGCTGGCTTCAGCACCTCCCTTAACCCCAAGTAACCTACCTTTTTATATATAAAAACATCATATTAGGGAACCCTAAAAAGGTAGGTCCCTTAGGGCCCAGGTCTCGAAGCCAAGCCGCAATGTTGAAAAATCACATTCACTTGTACCACCTCGTCACCTCAGGCAACAACACCCTTAACCCTAAACCCTAAACCCTAAACCCTAAACCCTAAACCCTAAACCCTAAACCCTAAACCCTAAACCCTAAACCCTAAACCCTAAACCTGGGGTCGGAGGATTGAGGCTTTAGGACAGTGTAAGGCTTTCGACAGCGCGTGGGATTTCAGAGTCGTTCAGGGTATACGCTTCGGGGCTTCTTCCTCTTCCACGACCCCCCGTGATTGGCCCTTTAACGGAACCCTTATGGTCCTTAATAGTGGGTATTTGGGGTATATTAGAGGGTAGTTGGGGGGTCTAGGTTGGCTCGCATGCGTTTAGTTCAGGTTGGAGACGTCAAGATTCCAGGCGGAAGCCATGGTGCAAACCCTCAGCCCTGAAACCCTGAATTGAGGGTTTAATTTAAGGCTTGACCCTGGGTTTGGGGTTTAAGGCTAGAGGCATAAGCCCCTTGGATCCCAAATAGAAATGATGGGAGGCAAAACCCATTGGATTGAAATTATGGGAACCATTGAGCAGTGGTAATACCCTGGGAATCAAAATCGCCCAAACGCCTCATATAGACTGGTCTTTGGGCCCAAAAGCCTTAATACATGATTCCTTGGAGCCCTAGGGATAGTGAAAGTTCATGTCGAGGAGAGGCCAGAGAGACATAACAACGGTTTCGGGTTTAGGGTTTAGGGGCTTAGGGGTTTAGGGTTTCGGGTGAACGGGGGAGGCTGCTAATTTAGAAAGGCGAGATGGGGAACTTCCACAGAAAGAGTCGCAAGACTGAACTCATAGTTGAAACCTTACATGCAACTGCAAGCCCTACAAACCTGAACCCTAAACCTGCAACTGCAAACCCTACAAACCGGAAACACCACTGGAGTAAGAGTCGGCAGACGCCCTACCGGGATACCCTAAACTCAAATCCCGAGACCCTACAATGAAAACCAGCATCAGAAATCAAGGAGCCACAGTATTTTCAGCGTGCCCCGACAAACCCATAGACCCTAAACCCCTAAACTCTAAACCCTAAACCCTAAACCCAAACCCTAGACCCTAGACCCTAAACCCCTGAGCACCTAAACCCCAAACCAAGGCAAAGTCGCGACATAAAAAGCTGCCATCCAACGATGCAGCAGTTTCCTGGGAGCACAACACCCAACAAAAAACGTGCCTCAAACCGAGACCCGGAAGTCTTTGGGGTTTTGGGGTTTAGGGGTTTAGGGTTTAGGGGTTTGGGGTTTAGGGGTTTAGGGGTTTAGGGTTTAGGGGTTTAGGGGTTTGGGGGTTTAGGGATTTAGGGTTTACGCTTTGGGGTTTCGGAGTTCAGGATGTGGCAGTTTAGGGTAGAGTTCAAGGCTTTGGGCCCTCAACCCTGGCCCTACCCTGGGCATCAAAATAGCCCAAAAGCCTTACATAGTATGGTCTTTGGGCCCAAAAGCCTCAATATATGAGTCCTTGGATGCCTAGGGCTAGACAAGACAACGTGAGCGGCAAGCCCAAACACTGAACGCTGTTGCCAGGTCAACTAAGCCCTAGCTAGGCCCAGAGACTCCAAAACGGAGCAAACGGGGAATATGGCTTGGTAAAATTATGAGACGGATCCCTCCGCAATTACGAAGGTATTTTCAAGTCTTTGGGAATGGACAGTGCTGAAACAAATGGACAACTGTTAGCCGCTTCTTGGTCCACATAAAGGGAACTCCAGAAAGTTGGAATATGGATTAATGGTAGGATCCCCTATAATTTACCTTAAAGGGGTTACGATAATGATATTCCAACTTTCTGGCTTCTGCTGTGCCCTATGCCGTGGGGCTTGCAACAGTGTTGGCCTTGAGATGAGCCAGTAAACGGCCACTGTACCCTGAACCCAAGCTCTTGATCAGGCCATACTGTTGATGATATAAATCCTGCATGACCTTAAGGACCCTAAACTATGGGAATTATGGTATATTCCTTATTATGGGTCATGCAGGATTTATATCATCAGCCATACCACGCGTTAGACATGTGATCATTGTCTCGCGGGGTCTGGATTGATGTTCCTTCGGCGCTTAGCCGCGGCTGGCAGACAAACTAAACTGTTTGAACACCCCTACTGCAGCTTAGCCCCCAAACCCCAAACTGCCGGAATTGTGTCCGTCGGCTTCATGTACTGTAATGTAATGTAAAGTATAGGGTCCCAAGAGTAGGGTTTAGGGTTTAGGGTTTAGGGTGGTGTTTGGGGCTTGAAGCTTGGAGTTTAAAGTCTTGCCTTCTTGCAGGGCAATACGCTGCGCTGCACCTTTAAGCCGGCGGTGTGGAGCGATAATATAGGGGTCTTTATGATTAGAGTAGGGTTTTGGGACCCATTATAACATACTCATATGAAGGAGCCCTAAGGGATAATATTGATAATTATGCAGGCTTCTATATTAGTAGAGCTGAGGGGGTCAAAGACTGCAAAATGATTCTGAGAGCTATTGTAGAACAACAATAAATTTCACTTGGCAGCGGGTCTCTTTTAAACTGCAGCAGGTCTCTTGCGAACCGGAAGCACCGTTGCCTTGGCTCCGGCCGTGGCTTTGGCCTTTGCCCTGGCCTTCGCCTTGGGCTTTGCCGCATAATCGTAGCATACAGCTGCTTACTTTGCAGCGGGCCTCTTGCGAACTGGAAGCACCTTTGCTTTTGCTTTAGCCTTGGCCTTTGCCTTGGCCTTTGCCTTGGCCTTAGCTTTGGCCTTGGCTTTGGGCTTTGCCCGAGGCTTTGCCTTGGCCTTTGCTCTCTTTCCTTGCGCCCTGGCCTTCGCCGCGGCAGCTTCAGCCAAAGCCTGGGACAGAATCCGGTCATCCTCCTGAGATCGGCCCAGTTGCTCTTTTACTCGCTTACTGTCACCGCCCCAAGCTGGGCTTCCCCAAGTTACGACAGATCCATCAGCCCTGATAGCAGCAAAGGCCCCGACGGTGGCTTGGATGCAGGTGACGTTTTTGAGCTGCCCTTGCACCGCACCTGTGCAGCCTCCGTATGCCCGCACGCCCCAAGCAATCACTGATCCATCCTCCCGTAGAGCAGCGAAAGCATCTGAGGTGGCTTGGATGGCTTTGACATTCTGCAATTGGCTCTGAACTGCTGTCGTATCTACCCTCCTGTCTCCCCAGGTGACCACTGTCCCGTCGGAGCGTAATGCAGCGAATGCCGAAGATGAGGCCTGAATCTGCACAACGTTCACCAGCTGATGCTGGACGAGCCTGCTGTTATCACGACCAAGGTGCCGGCCCCATGTCACCACGGCTCCATCCTTGCGAAGAGCAGCGAAAGCCAGATCGTCGTCAGCGCCACACACCTGTATGCAGGAAATCTCTCCCATGCGCCGGAGCTCAGCAGCATCTAGAGCTCTAGACCTCTCTTCTTCAATAATCGGGCCCAAAAAACTTGTTTGAGATAGACCAAATATATGAAGAAAAAAGCTTAAAGTTCTTCTATAGGTCATCTAAGAGACTTGCTGGAGGGTTCATGAGAATGAGGGCCCCAGGCCGCGAGCTGCCCATCTTTGCTCACGGCCGCCCAGGCACTTCCGCAACCCTGAAAGTGATCCACACCTGAAAGCGTGGTATTGTATATCTCCGGTACCCTCTCGTAGTCATAGAGCTCCATGAACCCCCAAGACACCACGTGGCCACTTGCAGTAATCGCACTGAAGCCCTCTCCGCAGCCCTTGATGTGCACAACGTCCTTGAGCTTGCTTTGCACATACTCACTGTACCCGCCCATATCGTCATCCCCCCATGTCACCACAGTTCCGTCGGTGCGAAGAGCGGCAAAGGCCCTTTTTGCTGCCTGGGCTTAGAAGCTTCAGGTTCAAGGAACCCTAGGCATCTAAGGACTCATATATTAAGGCTTTTGGGCCCAAAGACCATATTATATAAGGCTTCTGGGCTATTTTAATGCCAAGGGTAAGAGTTCGGGATTTTAGTTTAGTCAGTGTATAAAAAGTGGGTTCGGAGGTACATTCTGTGTAACTTTATAAGGCTATGAGGAAGAATAAGATGCGAGGCCTAAGCCCTAAACCCCCCCCAGTTCAAAGTAAACCTTCCGACCCCCATATTTGCTCAAGGTTTGAAGGGTTTGGGGTTTAGGGTTCCTATTTGTCGGGTATCACGGGAACTAAAGGTTAACCTTTTTGGTTTTATAGGGATTATATAGGGACATTACTACCCAAAAAAGGTTAAAGGTTACCAACTCTACTACTAGGCCTTCAGTTGTCATATGGGGCGGCCAAACCCTGAGCCCTACAGGCCCGACAGTAAATCCCCACAAAGCCTCTACTACTACCTTAAGCCGGAATAACCTACCTTTTTAGGGTTCCTTAATGATTTCCTTCTATAAATCCTTAAAAAGGTAGGTTATTCCGGCTTAAGGTATGGGTTTGAAGGTGTTGAGGCCTCAAAGGTTTAGGCCCCAGCTGCCTGGACGAGCCGCACATTGTGAAGTTGGTCACGCACCTGTCTTGGGGCTTGGGGAGTGTACCCAGAATACGGCTCTTTCAAGGGTTCCTTTAGTGTTTAGAGTATAAGGCTCCGTGGTACCCAAACAGTAGATACTTTGGCCTTCAAGTAGTCCCCATATAGACCCTAAACCCTAAACCCTAAACCCTACTTCGGGGCGAAAGTATATGTTATTTGGGTACATGGAACCTCAGATTTAGGGCTGAAGTAGTTTGGGGTTTAATTGAGGCCTTCGGTAGTTTAAGGCTCCAAGTTGGGGTTTCGGGTCACGCACCTTACTGCTGTCTCCGCCAGCATCGCGTCGACCCCAGGTAATCACAGACCCATCTTCTTTGATAGCCGCAAAGGCGTGCGTTGCTGCTTGGATCTGTCGCACATCACGAGCTCCGCTCGGGAGAGGACATGAGTGCTCATCTACGTCGCAGCTCTCATCTTCTTCGGCGAGGTTGCCCCATGAAACTACCACTCCGTCCTCTCGCAGGGCAGCAAAACCACATTCGGCAGCCTGAATCTGCAGCACACCATGCAACTGGTGTTGCACAGCATTGCTGTCGCCACCACTACCAGGACAACCCCATGTCACGACGGAGCCGTCTGCCCGGATGAGAGCAAATGCTCGATAAGATGCGGCCACGGCCACAGCCCGGGTAACGGCTGTGATGGTGTCACCATCGTCGACTCCGGATTGCGTCAGTGTGCCACATCCGCCTAACAGCGTTCCAGACGCACTGGTAAGTTTCCCCAAAGGTGTTTGCAGAGCTCTCTGTGCTTTCTGTCGCAGATCTGCCACAGTTGCATCTTTAGGAAGGGTAACGGTTGCGTGGGTGCCACTGAGAAGGGTCACTGTGACAGAAATGGACATGGCCTGCACAAAACTAACGAACGTCACAACCCAACCTTCATACTTGGAATATGGTTTTGGGGCCCATTCTACTATACTAACTTACAGTGAAGAACCCTCAAAATAGTCCCAAACCTCAAACCCCCCTAAACCCTAAACCCCAAACTAAAGTCCAGTAGGTCTTCCAAGCTTGTTCTGCCTCTGAGAAAGAAGGGCTGCCACAAACCTTCCTGCAATCACGCGCAGCTCAGAGGGTTATAAGGGTTCTATAAGGGGTTAGGGTATAAGGGTCCATGTTCCTTTAAGGGTTCTATAAGGGTTCTATAGGGTTTAGAGTATAAGGGTCCATGTGCCACTTTGAGGGTTCCTTTAAGGGTTCTATAAGGGTTCTTAGATAAGGGTTTAGGGTCTGAGGGTCCATGTATCACTTTGAGAGGTCCCTGAAGCGCTCTATAAGGGGTTAGGGTATGAGGGTCCATGGCACCCAAGCCCTGAACCCAAGAATGGCCTCTATGGTGCAAAGGCCTTAAGAATCATAGGGATCCTTAGGGGTGTAGGGGGGAGGGGTGTAGGGGACTATATTTCCTTAAATAGGCCTTATTAGTCCTTATTATGGGCCTTAAGGCCCCCTACCCCCCCCTCCCCCTACACCCCTAAGGATCCCTATGAATTCTGAAGCCCTCAGAAGCCCTTTCAAAGGGGAAAAGGAGGGACCCTTAATGGGGACCCCTACCCTATAATGGGCTATATAATGGGCTAGGGTTTAGGGTTTAGGGTTTAGGGTTTAGGGTCAATGGGCATATAATAGCTATATTAAGGGGGGTCCTTATTTAAAGGTCCCTCCTTTTACCCTTGGACCCTTACAAAACCCTGTAAGACACTCATAACATCAAAAAGGCGACCGACCAAACTCGATACAAATCATACTTATTTCCCGCAACATTTCCTTATATAGCCCTATAACACACTGTTGCTCATGAGCGCTTGGATGAGGTTATCGGTAACTGGCTTGCAGCGGGAACTGAGTCTAATGAGAAGGTTTGAGTTTAAGGGCTGAGAGTTGAGGTTTTCGTACAAGCTCCTCTTGCGTGCACAGTTCCCTAAGGAGGTCCCCAGCATGAATCCAAGGACTTGTATGATGTGCTTGTTGATTAACTGTACATTAAGGTCGTCTCAACTTGTGGCTTCTACATGCCTAAACGTTAAACCCCTAAACCCCCAAACCCTAAACCCCTACATGGGACGAACCAAGGGTCAGACTTGAAATTTAGTGGTCGCAGATCTGGAGCATACAGGAGTTTGCAGGATACGTTTCGGCTACGGCGCTTGCAGAACGGGACAACGAAACCAAGCTAGACCCTAGCAACGGGCCTGAATTGTGAGAATGAGGGCTTTGAACACATGCTGTAGTTCTATGTAACATAAAAACTATGAAAGTGGAAAGTGTTAGTTTTCCTGAAGGCTCAAAAAAGGCCAAAAGACTTACATAGTATGGTCTTTGGGCCTTAAAACCTTTAAAAATGGGTCGTTAGAGCCTATGCTGTTTCAGGAGGGGGGGGGGGGGGGGGGGGGGGGGAAGGGGTTCATTTCGTGTTTCCTGGGTCTACCTTTAGGATCATACCCTACCCCTTTTTTGTGTACTTTTGCGGCCTAATTTGTGGGGTGTATTATACCACAACTATAATACGGAACCCCTGCAATACTATTGGTAGTTGTTTAGGCCCCTATATCACTTGCTTGTCTACAGAACAGGTCCTAGTCATGAAACTAGGCTCCTAAAGCAAGGCAACCCTTTAAAGGAGCCCTTCCAGGACTCCAGGGTCTTTTTGGGTTTAGGGGTTTAGGGGTTTAGGTGTATATATAAGGGTTTAAGGGTTTAGGGGTTTAGGTATATATGGGGGTTTAAGGGTTTAAGGGTTTAAGGGTTTAGGGTTTAGGAATTAGGGTTCAAGGACTCTAGGTAAGGGCATGCTAAGGTTTCAGGTGTGCCACCGGCTCCCAGACCTGCTACGGGGCTTAGACTTGTAGAATTCCCTAACCCTAGGCATCTAAGGACTCATATATTAAGGCTTTTGGGCCCAAAGACCATATTATATAAGGCTTTTGGGCTATTTTGATGCCAAGGGTAAGGGTCCAAGTACCCAAATAGTAGGGTTTCAAGGTCCGAAAACCATTCAGAGTATGGATTTTGGGACCTAAAACCCTACTATTTGGGTACTTGGACCCTCTGGGATTCAGTGGTCGTTCCAGAAACATTCTCTACCAGAAGATCACTAAACCTACCATTTTAAGGTTCCTAACAACCGATGAAGAGGTGATCGCCTACTATTGTGCAGGGTTTTGGGTCACGGATTTAGGGTTTATAGGATGCAGCAGTGCAGAGTTTTGTTCGTGTTTCTGTGGCATTGCAGGTCAAAGCCGAGGGGTGTCGGGAAGGAGATGGACGTCCGATTTCTGATCTGCGCTAAGCTACCAGAGCCCTCAACCTAAGTCCTACAGTTGGAGGTTTAAATTTCGGGTTTAGGGGTTTAGGTAAGATCCATGGGAGCCCTTGAACAAGTCCCTGGCTATAGAGTTGCCGGTTCGGGTCTGCATGGAACTGAAATCGCTGCGGCTGCCTTGATGGGTTCTCAAGTTCTGGAGTAACCAAGAAGGCGGCAGTAGAACGTCTTATGACTCGGATGGCCTCACGGCTCCTCTCCTACACTGCAGAGCATAATCCCAAACAGCTGAACAAAATGGAAGTCTGTGTGTTGTTTTCTCTTTTGCTCTGTCTGTATACGTAAACATAAACGGCTTGACATACATACATATATATATATATATATAGTCACGCGCTCCTTGGCCTCCCTCCCCCGCAAAGGTCAATGGTCTGGATATAGGTGGGCCCCCCCCCCTCCCCTCTCCCCTGTGGTGTAAGCTTTTGAGTTTTGGGTTTACGGTTAAAAGGTATCAGGCTGCTGTAGGCTTAGGGCTTTCATTTTGGCGGGGTCTAGGGTTGGAAAGTTCAGGTTTAGGTGAATAAAAACAGGAACATGCGCATTATGGCTTGCGTAGGGCTTGCGTGTGACCCGTGGCCGCCCCAGCACCAACCCCACCATCTAGCGGCAACAGCTCCGATCCCTATCCGAACACGCCAACCCCCTACCCTACCAGACCATATCATTGGGGGGGGGAACGCCAGAGTCCTGACCATATGGTCATGTATGTGTATACAGGTATACATGTATGTACGGATGTATGTATGTACGTATGCATGCACAAATGCACAAATATGCACAGTCCTTCTGAACCGAAGGTGACCTGAGCACCTGAAACCCTAAACCCTAAACGCTTGCTGTCCAAGACTCCATGGGAGGTTCGACTGGATGAGTATGAGAAACCCGGAACTTCCTGCTCAGGGTTCCTTTGAAGGGTTCCTTGAAAGGGTACCTTTAAGGGCTACTACAATGGCGACTATATGGGTTCAACAAAATATCGGGTGAGGGGTCGGGAGTTAGGAATCAGGCTTAGATTGGGTTTCGGGAATTAGGGTTCCTTTGAAGGGTTTCTGTGAGGGGGACTAGACAGCAACAGTAAGAAAGAAAGCACTACACCCCTGAGCATGATGCAACCCAGAATTAGGCCAGAACTCCCTTTCATATAAAGACAAACAAACCCTAAACCCTAAAACATTACCTACCCTGACCTCCGCCTATGCAACTCCCAGCCCTAAACCCTAAACCATCCCTCAACTTAGTAGTAAAGTAGGTAACCCTTAACCTTCATTCGGGCATTATATCAAAGGGGAAAAGGAGGGACCCTTAATGGGGATCCCTACCCTATAATGGGCCAGATAATGGGTATATAATAGCTAAGCTATATTAAGGGTATATACCTAGGGGTCCTTTTTAAGGATCCCTCCTTTTACCCTTGGGTTAGAACCTCTACATAATCCCAATATACTCTCGAACGTTAATCTTTAGTTCCCCAGGATGCGCGACAGGTAGGTAAACCTCAACCCCCTTAACCTGCACCCTTCATCTTTAAACCCCAAACTCTAACCCCTTCCAACTTGTGGAACCCATAGAGACACCTTATAATGCGGTTTAGGGTTTAGGGTTCAGGGTTTAGAGTTTAGGGCCAGAACTAGGTATCGATTTCAACCGTCCGCAAAACTATTTTTTATAGTTAGGGCTCCAGATTAAACAAACAACAAGGGGAATTAAAAGTATCCCAACTCGGTACCTGATGTAGTAGCTCTATAATTACCCTAAGCCTCTGAACCCTGTTAAAAAGCCCCAAACCCTAAGCCTAAACATTAAACCCCTAAACCCTGAACCCTAAACGCCTAAACTAAACCGTAGAGACTTCTAGAGGTGATTCAGTTGATGATATAAATCCCGCATGACATTAAGTACCCTAGACCTAGACTAAGGTAACTACTGTAAGGTATATTCATTATTGTGGGTAATGCAAGATGTATATCATCAACCGCAGCCCCAGGTCCGCCTCTCTTCATCTTCGAACTGCTCCGGGTCTTCTTCTTCACCAGGAACCTACTTTTGCTCGGTTCCCCATGAGCCCCGCAACACGGGCCCAGTCAAGAGGGAAGCTTATGTAAGCCGCGGAAGTGCTCTTAACATAGAAATCCTACACTACCATAGGAGATCATGCATTAACTTCCTGTGACCCCAAACCCTACATAATAGTAGGTTATGACCCCTCAATTAGAGGGTAGAACCCTTGAAACGGTAGGGTTTCGGATTCCCAGGTTGGGACCCTTTAGGAACAACATGGGAGTTTCTGAAAATAGGGGACCCTAATGTAGCACCCTAAATAGTAGGATCCTTACTATAAGGACCCCAAATCAAGGTACCCCTAATTTTCGGAAACCCCCACATTGGGCGGTGGTCTGAAGAAGCGATTCATGGTTCAGGCTTTCACCGAAACATTCCCCAAAGACACAACCCTAAATCCCAAACCCCCAACTCTAAACCCTACCTGTAGCCTACGAGCCCTATCTTTTCAGTGTCTCTTATAACGGCGTATATATGTAATTCCTTAACTAGGGCAGTCTGCTTGGGGTTTGAAGGTAATAGTAAACCCTAAAGGCAATCCAAGTGGCCGAAAAACGCTCCATAAAAAGAGCAATGGGCACCTCAGCTTCGACGCACCGTTTCCTTTCTATGCGGGCTTAAGGGTTTAGGGTTATGGGGCTTGGGGTTTAGGGCTGAAGACTTAGGGCTTAGGGTTTATGCAAGCAGTCCTGCTTCTACCTGAATTTGTGGGGTGTAGGATTCGGGGTTTGGCTTTTAAGGTGCAAAGATTGAATACGTTGACCCCAGAAACGCTGAACCATAAACCCCTAAACCCCCAGACCCCTGAAACCCCTAACTCTAAACCCTATGATTGCATAGCAGCAGGCATTCAACGGATCGTAGGTCTCCCCAAGCAGCCACTCCTTCGCCGAAGGGTTTGGGTCAGGGGCCTTAATGCGTAGAATAAGGCGTTCTCAAAGTTCCTCTACAAAGGTCTGTAAGGGTGACTATCAAGGGATGCTGTGGGGTCTAATATATGCACTTTGATAACTGGAAGAATGTGGTTCAGGGTTGGGTATACATTTTACAAGGACTAAAAGGGGATGGTATAGATAATTTTCCCGACCTCGACATTAAGGAGCACAGTTAAGGTTTTCAAGTATTGAAGTCCCGGGTAGGAGCTTAGGGTTGGGGTTTTAGGGTTTAGGGTTTAGGGTTTAGGGTTTCGGGTTTAGAGCTTAGGGTTTAGGGGGGTTTGGAGTTCAACGGTTGGGGCTTCACGGCTTAGCGTTTGGAGTTCAACGGTTTGGGCTTGAAGGGTTTCAGTCAGGGCTGAGGGTTTCGTCGGGGTTTGCTGACAAGCAGAAAAACCTTGTCATCTTGGGCGGGGGCCATGTGACATTAGAATCTCTAGCAGCAAGCTGAAAAGCGCCAAGCACCTGAAACTTTGACGCTAAAACGAAAACCCTGAACCTGAAGGACCTGCTTGTTATGGAGTTTTGTAACCAAGAATGACAGCACGCGAAAACACATCGGGTTTTCGGTGTAAGGTGTAGTGGTTTGGGGGTTAAAGTTTAAGGCTTAGGGGTTTAGGGTTTAGAGTTTAGAGTTTCGAATTTTAGGCTAGGGTTATTGTGTTTCAAGAAGGTGCTCTTTGCCCCTGAGGATCCACGTGCCTGTCCAGTCTATACTTTGGCCTTAAGCGGTTCCGGTTACTTTGTAGGTGCGTTCCACGATTTCACTACATAGGTACTCTATGACTCTATGCAACCTTGCTCATTATTGAAGCCGTGCTAAACCTGAAAAAACATGTAAAACCTGCATGGGGAAACCTCAAAGTGAGCGGACCGCTTTCAAACAAGTCACCTGCCTCAAAGCATTACCAATGCTGTTCTTAAGAGTTCCCAACACATCTATGTTGTACGTTGAATCGACCCAAACCCTAGGCCTATTCTGTCTCGTAAGGCACCTACAACCCTTACAGTAGAAAACCCTACTCTGGCAATTCAGGCCAATACAAGCACCCCAATACTGCCCTCGGCTGGATCGGAAGCACAGACCTACATGGGTTTAGGGCTGTGGCGTTCAGAGTTTCCGGAACAGTCAGAGAGTCTTTTTTCGAACACGGTTTAGGTTTAGTTTAGCGTAAAATTGCTTATTTCTTTGAGTCAGATGCAAGGCTGAAGCAAGGGTTGAATCCATGGGCCCCTAGTATGGGCCCTTTAACCTTGGGATCCATACATACCTACTATATACCCTATATAGACTCTTACGGGTCCCTAGAACTCCCTCAAAAGGCCTGAGGGTCCATATTAGGGGCCCGCACTGCTAACCTTAAACAGAAGATGACTACCTGTACCTATCCTGCACTATTTTCCCAAGACAAGACGAACCCTACAGCCGCAAAGGTTGTTCTTCGGATTATCGCATTGGATCGGGGAATAAACTGCTGACCCGCTGATTCACATCACCCTCATAGACACCTACTACCCCAATAAGCCACAGAAAGAAAAGGTTGAACTTTCCGATTCCTACTAAACTAGGTATTGGGGAAATAAGTAGATCTCTCAAGACGCCCTTCGGCGGCCGTTATAAACTGGGCTTCTAAGTTCAAGGGAGAAAAAAGTAAACTTTTATAAACTTTCATTTCATAAAGGTTCCTTTTGGAAACAAGTATTAAAGTATGCTACGCCAGAGGCCTAAACCCTAAACCCTAAACCCTAATTCAAAGCCCCATGCTCCTCGACGATGTGAAATGGCACAGATCCGTTTTGCAAGAGCACTTTGCCTGGGGTGGCGGGTCCCAGAGCTTCCAACATCCCTTAATTCAGGAATATACCTTAAATTCCAGTACAGACCTTCCCAAATCCCTGAATTCAAGTTAGAATATTGGGATCCTACTGGAATTTAAGGTTTTTTCCTTAATTCAGGGATTTTGGAAGGTTCGGGGTTCTAGGGACATTAGGGATTCGGGTAACCCTAAGCCCTAAGCCTGACAACACCAAACCCCAAAACCCTTCACCCAAGTGCCAAAACCAAGGGTCCCTAAATACCTACTATATGCCCTATATAGACTCTTAACCCTAGGCATCTAAGGACTCGTATATCAAGGCTTTTGGGCCCTATATTATATAAGGCTTTTGGGCTAGTTTGATGCCCAGGGTAAGGGCCCCTAGAGCTCCCTCAAAAACGCATGTTAGGGGCCCATACTTCTGACCTTAGACTAAAGCCGATCTGAACCCTATGAACGGTCGGGTTCCGCGTTATGAATTCCGTCAGCAATTTCCGTAAAACGCTGGGTTCTTCGGGTACTAGTGGGGAACCTAGGCGTCTGCCCAGAGACTCCAATAGCGCTTAATCAAGGAGTACTCCTTAATACTTAAGTCTGCATACTTAAGGATCCTACTATGGTTTATTTCTTACTTAAGGGATCTTGGAGTCTCTGGGTGGTGCCCCGTGATGATCGGCTTGCAAGTCAGGAGCTCGTTGTTTTAAGGATTCTCCTTAGGGTTTGGGTTTGAAGTTTAGGGGTTGAGGGTTTAGCCGCGTGCAAGCAAGGTACCGTTGGGGATAGAGACCCTCTCAATATACGGTTATTACTTTTGCGAGAGCCAGAAATGGGGTGAAGAAGGCCCTAAACCCTAAACCCTAAACCCCTAAACCCTAAACCCTCAAGAGCAGGATAAATAGAAATTGTGTGATTTTTGTATCGAACTGCATTTGCATTAGTTTCAAACTTTCATTAAACGTGTCCAAGCAAATTCCAGCCCAAGCCTCCCAGGCCCAGCCCCAAGCCCAGCCCCCACCAGCTAGCTCCGCCCCCAGCCCGCCACTCCCAAAATGAAAACTTCACATTAAACGTGTCCAAGCAAATTCCAGCCCAAGCCTCCCAGGCCCAGCCCCAGCCCCCACCAGCTAGCTCGGCCCCCAGCCCTTCAAATCAAAAGCCAAAACCCGCCCAAAACTTCCGCGCAAAACTTGCGCCCAAAACTTCCAGTTCAGCTACCAGCCCAACCCAGCCTACCAGCCCAACCCAGCCTAGCCCTCTCAGGCCTCCCCAACCCAGACACCCCAGCCAGCTCTGCTTCACCCAGCCCAACCAACTCCCAGCCCAACCCAGCCCCAAACCCTCAAGCCTCCCCAACCCCCAGCCCTCAGCCCCCCCAGCCCCCCCAGCCCCCCCAGCCTCCCCAGCCTCCCCAGCCTCCAGCCAGCCCAGCCAAGTCCAAAAATCAAAAAGCAAAAGCAAAAGGCAAAACCCGGCAAAACCCGGCAAAACCCTGCAAAACCCCCCAAAACTCCGGACCCAAACCCTATACAATTTCTATCAGCCCAATTCCAACCACTTCAACCCAGTCTCAGCCCTCCCCACGCCACCTCAGCCAGAGCCCCTGGCAGCCAGCCCGGCCACAACCCCAGCCACCAGCCACCCCACCAACCCCAGCCAGCCCCAGCCCACAAGCCCAAACACCAAAACACAAAAGCAAAAGCGAGAACCCCCCAAAACCCGGCAAAACCCCCCAAAACCCGGCAAAACTCCGGACCCAAACCCTATACAATTTCTATAAACCCTAAAACCCTGTAATATCTTCGGATAAGGCTTCTTGCAAAAAGCGAAACAGCTAAACCCTAAACCCGTAAAATGAGCTTCGTGTAGGAGTCAGTTCAGACACGAGAGAGGCTTAGCAGCTCAAACGCCCAAGACCCCAAGACCCCAACTCCCAAAGGCTCCATGTGCCTTTATAGTAGATACTTAAGCCTCAGAGGGGTCCCCCTATATGGGAGTTTACCAAAATGGGGGACCCCACTCTAGTACCCTAAATTGTGGGATCCTTATTATAAGGACCCCTAAATAAGGTAGCCCTAATTTTCGGAAAGTCCCATATAGGTACTTTACGGCCTAAGTATGTACTGTATGGGTACATGGAGATTTAGGGACTCCCGAAGTTCAAGAAATGAGCATCTTCGTGTTTGCTTGTGGCCATCTGGGGGTGTAGAGTAGTAGGGGTTTAGGGTTTAGGGTTTAGGGTTTAGAGTTTAGGGGTTTAATTAGGGGTTTAGGGTTTAGGGGTTTAGGGTTTAGGGGTTTAGGGTTTAGGGTTTAGAGTAGTAGAGTGTAGGGTTTTGGTGTTATTATGATGTGTATGCGTAGGGTTTCGGGTTTGGGGCTCCATACACCCTTGTCCTTTTAGAAATAATAGACAGAGCCCTAGACCTATATCCCTTAGTAGGAATTATTTCAGAAGGTCTACTAGCCGGTCTGTTTATTCTTTTGGGGGAACCATGAAAAAGGACAAGGCTGGCTCCATATGTCAATGTGTGCATGTGAGTTTAGGGCCTCAGGATGCTATCTGGGAGGTTATGGCACTACACGACAATGGCAATCCAAAACCAGTGCTAGTAGTCCTAGTAGCAATGAGTACTAGTAGTAGCAGTAGTAGCAGTAGTGCAGTAGTAGTAGTAGTAGCAGTAGTAGTAATAGTAGTAGAAGTAGAGTCCTACCTGCCACGTGGTCAAGAGCTTATGGCAGAGGGTCAGCATTTAGAGTGCAGGGGTGTTGACATGATGCGTGTCCCTGAACCCTAACGTCTGAATCCTAGACTAACCCCTTAAACCCCCAAAAGCCTAAACTCTAAATCCCCAAACCCGTAAAAAAAGCTCGCCCCTGAACACCTGAACCCAAAAGCCAAATGCTAAACTCAAGCGGAACCTTAAGACCTCGCTAACACCATTCTGAACCCCTCTCAAAGAGCCCTGTAAAGGAACCCTTCAAGGACTCCAGGGGTTTAGGGGTTTAGAGTTTAGGGGTTGCAGGGTTTAGGGCTTAGGGTTTAGGGGTTTAGGGTTTAGGGGTTTATGGGTTTAGGGTTGAGGGGTTTAGGGCCTTAAGTGGGCCATGAGCTGAACGTGCAAAAGCCTGGTTCCTAAACCCCAAGCTCTAGTCCTTAAACATAGCACTTACACGAAGGCACAATGCACCCAAATAGCATATACTTTCGCCCCCGAGTACCTGTATAGGGACTACTTTAGGGCCATTATGGTCCCTTTTGGGTACCCTAAATATTAGGTGCCGTATTATACTACGGATCCAAAAAGCGACCCTAATATTGACAACCACCCAATACACTATTTGAGTACATGGACTCTTGGGGTTAGAATCTGAAAGGACCCTTCAAAAACCTCGTTTGCTCAGATCTCGGGTTAGGGTTTGGGGTTAGGGTTTAGGGTTTGGGTTTGGGGTTTAGGGTTTAGGGTTTGGGGTTAGGGTTTAGGGTTTAGGGTTTAGGGTTTAGGGTTAGGGTTTGGGGTTAGGGTTTAGGGTTAGGGTTTGGGGTTTAGGGTTAGGGTTTGGGGTTTAGGGTTTAGGGTTAGGGTTTGGGGTTATTTGGAGGGATCCTTGGATAGGGTTTGGGGTTACTTGGAGGGTCGGTGGACTTACTCAGTAGTTATTTTAAAGAGTTGTAAGTCCCATTACCCCAATTAGGATCCTTCTTAGGGTATTTGTAACTCTACTTGTTACCTACTTACGAAGCCCCCCGACCCTCCAAGCCGTGGCTATTCGCGGGTTAGAGTTTGGGCCTACACGGTTGATGATAGAAATCCTGCATTACCTTAAGGACACCAGGCTATGGGAATTATGGTATAACATTCCTTATTATGGGTAATGCAGGCTTTTTATCATCAACCGTAGTAAGAACCGCAAGCGAACCCAGCAAGTTGAGTCCTAAGGTCTTGGCTAAGTCCCAGACAGACCCTGAACTCTAAACCGTGATCTTACTTGGAGGGGCAGGGGATTTAGTAAGTCGTTAATAAGTAGGGTTAGAATTGGGATAACTCTACTTATAACCTACTTACTAAGTCCCCTGCCCCTCCAAGTAACTTCTGGCTTGTAAACCCCCGCACCCTTACCCAAAGGTCCAAGTGCCCAAATAGTCGGGTCTTTGGCACCGAAGACTAGTATTTGGAACCAAAACCCTACAGCATTTGGGTACTTGGACGCCTGCGGTTATAGAACTCAAGAGAATTTTTCCCATCTTTGGGGCTAAATACCGTAGCCCAAACAAGTTGAATCTTTCAAACATGGCAGGATTATAAAAAACCCAGAAGGTTAAAGGCCGCCTACTCTTATAGGAACCCTTTCAGGTTTACGAGAACATGTCCCCAAAAACCCTGAAGCTTAAACCTTATACCCTAAACCCCCCAACCCTAAAACCTTAACCCTCAACCCTCAAACCTCAACCCTAAACCCTATAGATCCCTTCAAAGGGGTCCTTATAGATCCCTGGAAAGGGGCCCTTATAGATCCCTTCAAAGGAGCCCTTACAGATCCCTAAACCCTACTTGGAGGTTCATGGGACTTAGTAAGCACAGTTCTAAATAACTACCCTAATTGGGATTATAAGTACATATCAGTGTAGTTGCCTTTTAATCACATCCCGAGTTACTAAGTCCCATGAACCTCAAAGTAGACCCTAAACCCTAAACCCTGTAGATCCCTCTAAGGAACCCTATAGATCCCTCTGAGGAGCCCTATAGATCCCTTTAAGGAAACTCAAAGTGACTCCGGAAACCTCAACCCTAAACCCTATAGATTCCTTTGAAGGACTCCTTATAGTTCCCTATAAAGGAACCCTTAAAGAATCCCTTTAAAGGAGCCAGTTATGGATCCCTCAACCCTAACTCCTGAAAGGTCCCAAAAAAGTGACCGAGAGACTGGGTCCCTCCAGGCGAAGCTCACCCAGTTCAAGCACCCTGGCCGCTCGGGTTTCGGGGTTTAGGGTTTAGGGGTTTAGGGTTCCTTTAAAGGGATCTATAAGGGTTCCTTTAAAGGGACGGTTTAGGGTTTAGGGTCTGGGGGTTAGGGGTTTAGGGTTTAGGGTCTAGGGGTTTAGGGGCTTAGGGTTTAGGGGTTTGGGGGTTTAGGGTTTAGGGGTTTTGGGTATAGGGGTTTAGGGGTTTAGGTTCCTTTAAAGGGATCTATGAGTGTTCCTGTAAAGGGACGGTTTTGGGTTTAGGGTAGAGGGTTTGGGCATGAGGGTTTAGGGTTTAGGGTATAGGATTCAGGGTTTCGGGCACATGTCGTTTAGGTATTAAGGATTATAGGGTTCGGGGTTTGGGGCTGAGGGTTTGGGGTTTAAGGTTTGGTTTAGGGTGCAGTGTTTGGTTTAGGGTTCAGGGTTGCGGGGGTGAGAGTTTAGGGTTTAGGGCTTAGGGATTACAGGGTTCAGTGATTACAGGGTCGAGGGTTTGGGGCTCAGGGATTGTAGGGTATAGGGTGTAGGGATTATAGGGTATAGGGTTTAGAGTTTGCGGATGCGGGTTTAGGGTTTACCACCACCCCCAAGTACCGGTTACCCGTTTAATGGAGTCCTTGTGTTCCTGGATACTGGTTATTCAAGTTGTCTTAGAGGTTGGGGGGTGTGCTGGTAGAGACGAGGGTTTATATTAGGGTTGACGGGTTGTTCAGGGGTTACGGTTTAATTAAGGGCGCAGGACAGAGTAGCGTGTAGTATAAGCGCTCTTCAAACGTTCTATATGGGCCCCTGAATGAACATGGACTCTTGGGACATTGTAGAGCCTGAGTTTCGTCCCGATGCAAGCCGTTCATAAAGCCCTCGTATGTGCCCTCATGAAGCATGTTCGTTTATGTGAGCCCTGATTGATGCAGCCTCGCGAAAAGCCTCCTGGCCAATGTCTGCATTCCTGGTCGGACTCGGAGTGGCAGAGCAAAAAGCCATGGGTCGGGTCTTAAAGACTTATGGAACGGTTTAGGGGAATTTATAAGCATTCTAACAGGATTTTGCGGTGTTTCTATGAGTCTTTCTCAAGGCTACGGCTTAGGGTTTAAGCTTTATAGACCGCTTAATGAAGGGATCTGTAAGGGATGGGATCTTTTAGGGATCTATAGGGCTTATGGTTTAGGGTTTCCCAGCAGCCTGAAGAATCCCACTACGGTTGTGGGGTCAGAACTTTAGGGAACTTTGTGGAATGCTGCTAAAGTACTAATACATCCCACCCTCAAAACCACGCCTTCAAGACACCTTTATATAAACGTCTAGGTCTAGAACCCTTGCAGAAAAGCCTGGAAAAGTTGTCACACTGTTGATGGACGAAATCCTGCATCGCTTTTCTATGTTAGTCGTCCCTTCCAAACCCTAAGTCTCAAAATTGGCCTCTTACAACACTTAGAAGGGGCATGTGCGCGAATGACCGAAATCCTGCATCACCAACCCGCTCGTGCAACGTTGAAATTAGAGGGGCGCGGGGGAGCTCCGACTGCTGACAATGACATGCTTGTCGTGTTGGGGGTCATGCAGGATTTTGTCCATCCAGCATATGACTAACTTTCGCCCCTTGCAGTAAGCCAGACCCTCCCACTGCATGGTAGCAAAGTGCAGTATGACAATACTTGCTGACTACTACCCTAAGCCCGACATCCCAAAACTTCACATCTTGCACCGACATGAACTAGCACTCTAATCCGTGAAGTACCCTTGACGCACCGGCACAGCGAGAGATCAAGCGACGTGAACCCCTGTACGCGCAACAGCCTAAACTCTACACCCTAAACCGTATGTATCTTAAAGGCTCCATGTGCCCATATGGTAGGTACATAGGCCTTAAAGGGGTCCCTATACAGGTGCTTTAAGGCCTAAGTACCTACTCTATGGGTACATGGAGCCTCAGGGTCTCAGCCCTGCCCGGATCTCAAGTGCCGGAAAGCATCGCGCGTGTGAAGGCATGGCATCACGTGATGTAAGCCCGAAAATTGCCCCAACTCCGCCTTGAGGTTTCGGGATGCAGGGTTTAGGGTTTAGGTGTTTAGGGTGGTTTAGGGTTTAGGGTTTAGGGTTTAGGGTTTAGGGTTTAGGGTTTAGGGTTTAGGGTTTAGGGTTTAGGGTTTAGGGTTTAGGGTTTAGGGTCTACTTGGAGGCCCTTTTGACTTAGTAAGTAGGGTTAGTAAGGTGGGTTATGGGGCTTATAATAGGGTTTCTAGGGGATACTAAGTAGACTTACTAAGTCAACAGGGCCTCCAAGTAGGGTTTAGGTGTTTAATTAGGGTTTAGGGTTGGCTCAAAGATGTCAGGGTTCGTTTAAAGGGGTTTCTATAAGGAGTACTATGGGGTTCCTTTAAGTGTGCCTGCGAGTACTATGGGGTTCAGTATACGGGCCTTACTGATTTGAAAAGGGTTTCGGAGTTTGGGGTTTAGCAAAAACTTAACACCGGAGGGGGAACGGTCGTGTGCTATCGACCACAGACGGTTACTTTCCCGAGTTTGCGCTAGGTTGTCTTCTTCAAAAACCTCCCTCCACAAAGAAACAGTTGACACGCCGCTCGCCAAGAGAGGTTCATAATGAGCAGACGCACAGTCTCCTTTGATCTTGGCATCTGTAAACATGATCCGCTTGTTTCCACGGAAGCCAAAAACGATCCACTTCATGTTCAAGGCAAAAGCCTTGAAATGCTCTCTTCACCTGAGTTCCGAAAGTCCTTGGGGCGAACGTGCCAATTATCGACATACTGACATTACCCAAAGGCCCCAAAGTAGTTCCTTTTTGGGTTCATATGTAGAACCCTATAAGGTAATCCCAAAAAAGGAACTACTTTGGGGCCTTTGGGTAACCCTGAACCCTAAAACCCTAAACAACTGAAAACGAATTGGCTCAATACTCTCGGTTGATGCATGGCTCTAGACTCCAAGCAACTTCAGGTTTAGGTTTCAGGGTTAGGGCTCGATGGAAAGAAGCCGCCAGCAAGCCCTCAGTCATGAAAATTCGAAGGCATAAGCGCACATCGGTGCCTAAACCTCTCCCCGTCACCAAAAGCCAAAAACACTATTATGGAGTGCCTAGAGCTTTCCTGCTTATGTTTTGGGAAGCTGCGGAAAAGCGCGACGAGCATGGCCACGAACTCTACCTCCTCAAAGGTGTAGCTGTCATTCTCATCAAAAACACCTGGGCGAACAGTGCTCATACTCTCCCTTGCCACCGGCGGTCTCTAAATCGCCTCCTAAGCCTCACCAACTGAATTCCCAAGCGCGGTAAGTAGTTGGAAGCCTAACGGGGAGGCTGTAGACTGTAGAAGCATAGCCCAAGCGCTTGACCCTAAGCCACATAGAGTCAAGAGCTTGACAATAGAAGTTCAAGCTGATGGAAACAGCACAGCTCATAAGGCCTCATAAGGTCCTTCCGAAACCCACAACAAACGCCTAAGAAATCCAAGACGAGGTCTTCAGTATGTTCCACCCCTCATGGTCAAAGTGGCCCGGAACCCTAAACCCTAAACCCTAAAACCCTAAAACCCTAAACCCTAAACCCTAAACCCTAAACCCTAAACCGTCCTAAACCCTAAAACCCTACACCCTTATGGTCAAAGAGGCCCGAAAGCGGGTTTTATCTGGCGCCTTAAGGCTCGGCTTCAACGGTTTCGGGGCCCAGAGGGCATGCTGTAGGGGCCCTTTAATTAGGATACCCTAAGGGTCCAAGTACCCAAATAGTAGGGTTTCAGGGTCCAAAAACCATTCAGAGTATGGATTTTTGGACCTAAAACCCTACTATTTGGGTACTTGGACCCTTAGGGATATGATTTTGGGGCCCACTGTACTATGAATATACTAACATAATAAGGAACTCCCAAAATAGTAAAGGTAATGATCAAAGCCCCTATACTAGAAGGTTTGGGGTTCAGGGCCTGAGGGGCTTGAGGGCCCAAAACGCATACAGCTGGAGCCCGAGGGTATAACCGGGAAGTGCGACCCAACTGATGTTTCTCTTTCACACAGCCACGGCGCAACAGAAACTGTTTGATGTTGGCCCCAACGCCTTACCCTACATCCTAAACTCCACGAGTCCTTCTAAGGTTGGTGCTTAGAGTTTATTATTACGTAAGGACATTACAAGGGTTCTACACGGGCAGACAGGCACCATCAGGGCTAAGAGTTTAGGGCTTAAGGGCCTGTATAGTTATACAGTAAGTCCTATGGCCTGAAAGGGATAGGCTCGTAGAGGTACGTCAGAGTCTGAATATGTAATATAGAGGTTAGAAGGGGCCCCCACCCTGTAATAAGGGGATAGTAGGAATATAATCGGGCCCCAATATAATCCTTGTAGTCACTATTACAGGGCGGGGGGCAGCTTCTAATATAGGGGCATCAAACAAGCATGCACTATAGAGAAACTCAGGCCAAAGTCCTAAACCCAGGTAAACTGCCATAGTGCAGTTGCCATTTGGATCTCCTCAAGAACCGGCTTAGGGTTTAGGGTAACCCCTAAGATGCATGGACCCTACCTGTGACGTAGGTTATGACCCCTTAGTTCACTAAGGGTCCATGTACGCAAATAGTATGTACACTGGCCTTAAAGTAGTCCCTACATAGGTACATTGGGCCCAAAGTATAGACTATTTGAGTACATGGCCCTTTAGTTAGACTAGGACACCCAGTAACCTAAGAATAGAAAGGCCTCTCTTTTTGGTATTGGGTAACTTTATAAGGAACCTAGGACTACAAAAAGGGAATAAGGTTACTACTGGGCATCCTAGTAGAGTTATAGGATCCTTAAGGGAGGGAGAATTAGGGATCACTAGGCTATTATATACCTCCCTTGGACCCCCCTCCCTTAAGGATACTACAATAGAGGGTAGAACCCTTCAAAACGGTAGGGTTTTGGATCCCCAGGTATGGCCGAAAAAGGCTTCGGTACAAGAGGCCTAAGAGGTCCCTCATAGATCCCTTTAAAGGAACCCCTAGGTAGATCCCTTTAAAGGAACCTTAGGTAGATCCCTTTGAAGGAACCCTAGGAGTCTTTTGAAAGGAACCCTGGCCCGGCCTAAGAGGAATCGTATCTTCTGCTTCTTGGAGATACCTCAGCAAGCAAGATCAGTGCAAGACTCGCCTCGGTGATCTTTAGGGTTTAGGGATTTAGGGTTTAGGGTTTAGGGATTTAGGGTTTAGGGTTTAGGGATTTAGGGTTTAGGGTTTAGGGATTTAGGGTTTAGGGGTTTAGGGATTTAAGAAGAAGCACCCTTAACTTGATGCCATGCTTAAGGTTTGTAGGACTTAGGGAGATCTAGGGTTGTTTTGTTGAAGTTGTGAACTGATGTAGACCCTAAACGCCGGAACCAAAGCTTTCGGAGGTGCAGTCCTTTTTGGGTTTAGGGTTTAGGGTTTAGGGTTTAGGGTTTAGGGTTTAGGTGCAGTCCTTTTTGGGGTGAGGTTCCGGGTACTGTGAAGCCTTAACAACTAGAATAGGGCTCTGCAGTACACCTTCACTATTTTGCCATGGTACAAATACGGATAGAAAGGGAACCATAAGGAATAGCATTGGCAACCACTGAGGCTTCTGAAGTACACTGGTGGCGAGGTATCTGAACGTTCAGGGCATTGGGGCTTCGAGACTTGCCTGTCTGTGAAGTTGGTGTCCCGCAGTACGCTTGCACTTGTGCACTTGTGCAAGACGCGGCCATGAATGAAAGGAATTGCAAAACAAAGGCGGCACGATTGGCACTTCCACTAGCGAAGACACCAGCAGTAGCAGCGCCTGCGCGACCGCGACCGTGCCACCAGTACCAGCAGCACCCACAGCACCAGCACTGTTGCTACTAGTACTACTAGTGCGAATGCTGCTACTGCTGCTATTACTACTACTACTACTACTACTACTACTACTACTACTACTACTACTACTACTACTACTACTACTACTACTACTACTGCGCTGGGTGCTGGTGCTAGTACTGGTAACCGTTCATGTGCTCGTGCTGGTACTGGTGCTAGTCCCTGTGCTGGTGCCAGTACTGACACTCGTTTGCTAGTACAGGAACCAGTACTGGTGATAGTACAGATACTAGTACTGGCGGTAGTGCCAATACCAGTACCAATACTAGTAACACGGCTACTACTCATTGTGCTCTTCCTGCTGCTGCTCTTATCGAAGGAGCTGGGGTTGGTGCTTTGTCGGGTTTTAAGGTTCAACAGATCCGCCAGAGAGCTCGATGCAAAGCTGAGATGCTGGTGGACATCCAAATGCAGGCTGTCAGGAAGGCAGGCATGTTGAGCCGCACCTCGGTTCAAGCTCCAAAGGATCCTAGCAGACCTCAAACTGAAACTAAACCATGCAAATACTCAAAGAACCTTTATCGAAGCCTTGCAGACGTCGCAAGGTAGCACGTGCATGGGTCGCTCTCTAAACTTTAGGGTTCAGGGTTGATTGGTGGCCATGACCCAAAAGCTACCTGTAGACCCCTTAATTAGAGGGTCTGACCCTCAAAACGGTAGGTTTTTGGATCCCAGGTAGGGTTTAGGGTTTAGGACCCCGAGGCTGCGACCCCGGACCCCAGACCCCAAGGCTGCTAGTTAGTAGGTTTAGGGTTTAGGGTTTAGGGTTTTAGATAGGGTTTAGGGCTTAGGGTTTAGGATCCCTAACTTAGGGATGGAGACGGCCAGCATACACACTAGGCCCTGGTTGCAAGTACTCCTCACCAGCTGCTTTGGGCTTCAGGATGGTATGTTTTGAACTCCCTAAACCCTAAACCCCAAACCCAGAACCCTAAAACCCTAAATCCCAAACCCTAAAACCCTAAACCCTAAAACCCTAAACCCTAAATCCCTAAACCCCCAAACCCTAAAACCCTAAACCCCTAAACCCTGAACCCCTAAATCCCTTCTAGTAGACCCTGTGGATCCCTTTAAAGGGACCCTATAAACCCCCTATAGATCCCTTTAAAGGAACCCTTATTAAACTCTAGAAAGCTCGTGGGGGTTCGAGCCTGGCCTTGTTGTAGTCCTGCGTGGCCTTCATCATCTGCAACCTGGGAGTTTGCCGCAAATTCGCGGTCCCTTAGGGTTCCTTAAAAAGGGGGCCTCTAAGGGTTCAAAAAAGGGATCTATAAGGTTCTATAAAGGGTCTAGGGTTTAGGTTATATGGAGTTTCCGAAAATCAGGGGGAGTACGATAAGGGTTCCTTTAAAGGGGGACTACAAGGGGAGCATAAGGGTTCCTGTAAAGGGCTACTATACGGGTTTAGGGCTTCCGAAAATTAGGGGGAGTACCTTATTTTGGGGTCCTTATGATAGGGATCCTATGATTAACCCTAAACCCTAAACCCTAAACCGTCCCCAATTTTTGGAACCTCCCACCTCGCGTAGGAGCTGGGGTCGAATAACTTCACGAACTCCAGCACCTGTCTCATTGCCACTATGGGCTATTAGACCTTAAGGGTACCTTAATCTACCCTTAATAGGGTCCTAATAGGGATCTTTAGGGTCTAATAGCCCATAGTGGTGGGCCGTGGCCCAAGGGTTTAGGGGTTTACGGTTTGGGGTTTAGGATTTGGGATTTAAGTTTTAAGGTTTAGTACTTAGGGATTGTAGATTATGACTTAGGGATTGGGGTTTGGGATTTAGAGCTTTGCGCTGTGACAGGTAATGTGGGGGCCTTAAGAGTTAGAAGAGGGTTTTGGGGCCCATTTTACCATAATTCTAATAAGGAACCCCCAAAATAGTATAGGCAATTATTAAGGCCCCTATCCTAAACCCTAAACCCTATAGATCCCTTCCCCTAGGGTCCAAGTACCCAAATAGTAGGGTTTTAAGGTCCGAAAACCATTCAGAGTATGGATTTTGGGACCTAACACCCTACTATTTGGGTACTTGGACCCTCTGGGTTCTTGATCCCTTAGAAGGAATAGGAACCCTTAAGGGGCCTTAAGGATCCCTTTAAAGGTATGACCCGGCCCTTGTCTTCCTTTGCGCTTATTCCAACTGCTTAAAATGCCACTTCTCTTGGAGAGGGCATCGCGGGCCATACTCAAGACATGCGAGGCGAACGTCCCATGCTGGATTTCCCAATGGAAACCGCGACCATATGGAGAGAGGGTGACTTGGACATTCGGAAAGCCCGACAGAATCCAGCGTAGGTGCTCGAGCAGTTTGCATGGGTTGAGCCGTCTCGTGAGGTAAAACGTACCGATCGATATGTGCTGTGCTCCTTCTCCGGGCAAGTAGTTTAGGATTTAGGGTTTAGGGTTGAGGGTTTAGGCTTCAGGGTTTAGGCTTCAGGGTTGAGGGTTTAGGGAGAAAAAAGTATAGACGTTCATTTCATAATGGCGCCCTTTAAGTAACAGGTCCCAAAACAAGCGTTGAAGAATGTTACTCCCATGTTCTGGTTAGTTCGGGCTGTGTTTGCTGAGGCTTTTACGGGACTTTGTGGTCGACCGGAGCTTCAGGAAACACCCAACCAACCCTATTGGCCTGAAACAACCCACATGTTTAGGGTTTAGGGGTTTAGGGTTTAGGGGTTTAGGGTTTAAGGTTTAGGGTTTAGGGTTTAGGGGTTTAGGGTTTAGGGTTTAGCTAAACCCCATTAACCCCCCTCATGAATACCCTAAACCCTATAGATGCTGCGTTGTTCACAACCCCAGCCGCTAAACCATCCTACACCCCAAGACCGGGAAACAATACAGGCGCTTGCATAGTTTGAAATCATGGCGGGGGGGTATTATAGTGGAACTGCAGAGGCACCATAGAAGGACATTATAGTACTTATGATTCGACCGGTACAGTATTAGACCTTATATATCCCTAGTCCTTATCCCTAACCTCTAACCCCAGACCTCTACACGCAAAGCCCCGACCGACACACACACACACACGGACACACACGGCGACACCTTCGCCATCGGGATTGCGAGCAGCTCCTGCTGAGTGTCTCAGGGTTTGTGTGTGCATGTGTATTTCTGAATATGAGCGTAGACCCTACACAGTGATCACACCCTTAACACTTAAACCCCGGAGCCCTATACACCCGAAACTCTTACACCCAAGCTGCCACTCTTAAACTACGGTTGATGATATACATCCTGCACTACCCATAATAAGGAATATACCCTAATTCCTGTAGTTTCGGGTTCGTAAGGTAATGCAGGATGTATATCATCAACAGTAGGTGTCGATTTCAACAGTCTCCAAAATGGTTTATGAAACTAGGGCTCTATACATATTAAGCAAGTGGGGAAACAAAAACAACACAATATCCCAAACCGATACCTAGTGAGTGTGTCCTGCATCTCGAACGCGTTGAGGCAGTTCGGAGCCTGACGATGCAGATTGGGGTTGCTTTGCTACTATTTGCTTAAGGACCCCCAAAAAAATAAAAAAAGTATATTCCTTATAGGGATTATTATTTTTATTTTTTGGGGGCTTCTTAAGCAAATAGTAGTTTGGGAGACCACTAAAACAGAGAGTTCAATACCCCTCAATTGAGGAATATTCCTTAAATCATATTGGGGATCCTACGCTATCGTACGGTACATTCATTGGTGTTTGGGTCTAGGAGGACTTAGCTTTTGGGTGTCAGTCGGGTGAAGAGCCCAAAAGAGGGGATGAATTAAGTTGAAGGCGAACATATCAAAATTGAACCTGCCATGTGGGCGCATGGACCTTCAGCGTAAGCCATTGCAAAGGACTTTCTGGTTATATCCCGGCTGACTTCTGAACCCCTCCTAAAAGTTAAACTTTTAGTTTTGTTATTACAGTTCATATAGAAAGCCAAAAAGTTAAAGTCCTAAATCCTAAATCCCCAAACCCTACACCCTATGGATCTCTTATAGAAACCCCTACAGAAACCCCTTAAAGGCCCTAAAGAGCCAACCAGAAGAACGCCAAGATATAGGAGACCGAATATCCCCTTAAAGGAGCTGGGCCTCGAGAGTGTCTGCTTAGGTGCCTCTGGGTTTAGGATTTTGGGGGTTTAGGGGTTAGGATTTTAGGGTTTAGGGGTTAGGATTTTAGGGTTTAGGGGTTAGGAATTTGGGGTTTAGGGGTTAGGAATTTGGGGTTTAGGGGTTAGGAGTTTGGGGTTTAGGGTTTAGGATTTTGGGATTTATTTAGGTTTAGGAGTTTGGGGTTTAGGGGTTAGGATTTTGGGGTTTAGGGTTTAAGATTTAAGGGTTTAGGGCTTAGGATTTTGGGGTTTAGGGTTTAGGATTTAGGGTTTCAGGGTTTAGGATTTAGGGTTTAGGATTTAGGATTTTAGGGTTTAGGATTTAGGGTTGCAGAGACTGTTTCTGAAGCGCAGAAGTTTCTGAGGCTTTCGGAGGCGTCGAGTTCTCCCAGCCCGGCAGCAGATGCAGATCTGCTAAGCTTAAGCATTGTTCAGCCCTACTTGTCGTGTATCATGGGGGACTGAAGGTTAACCTTGTTGGTATATATAGGGTTTATATTATATACTATACTACCCAAAAAAAGTTTAAAGGTTACCTACTCGACTACTAGGTTGTTCAGCTGATCCTGCACAGCACTACTGTCACCACCATGGCGGGCATCGCCCCAGGTCACGACGGATCCATCGCAAGTAACGGCAGCGAAAGCACCATCAGAGGCACGGATCTGCTGCACGTTCTTCAGCTGATGCTGCACAGCGCTGCTGACACCACCATGGAAGGGGCCGCCCCAGGTAACGACTGATCCATCACCAAGAATGGCGGCAAAAGCGAATGCCGTGGCTTGGATCTGCTGCACATTTTTCAGCTGGTCCCGCACGGCGCTACTGTCACCACCACAGTCAGCAGCGCCCCATGTCACAACAGATCCATTGCCGAGAATGGCGCCAAATGCGAAGCGAGATGCTTGAATCTGCTGCACGTTCTTCAGCTGATCCTGAACTGCACTGCTGTTGCCACCAGTGTCTGGGGTACCCCAGGTCACGACAGATCCGTCCCCAAGCACGGCAGCAAAAGACCGATGGTTGGCTTGCACGTGCTGCACATTCTTCAGCTGGTCCTGCACAGAACTACTGTCACCACCATCCTCAGCATTACCCCATGTCACGACCGATCCGTCGCCGAGAATAGCAGCAAGAGCGCCGCTCGTGGCTTGGATCAGCTGAACATTCTTCAGCCGATCCTGCACAGTGCTGCTGTCACCACCACAGCGAGCGTCACCCCAGGTGACCACCGATCCGTCGCCAAGAATGGCAGCAAACGCGCCGTTAGACGCTTGAACCTGCTGCACAGTCTTCAGCTGATCCTGCAGAGCACTGGTGTCACCGCCAGTGCTAGAAGAACCCCATGTGACGACGGATCCATCGCCGAGAATCGCAGCAAATGCACCCTCAAAGAGGCCCGAGGCTTGAATCTGCTGCACGTTCTTCAGCTGCTCCTTCACAGCACTACCTGAGCTTTGAAGTAGCCAAGGAGAAAAACGTATAGACTTTTATTTCCTAATGGTTCCCTTTACCCAAAAGCCCCAAAGTAGTTCCTTTTTGGGATTACCTTATAGGATTCTATATACTACTTTTGGGCCTTTGGGTAACTAGCAGGTCTCCGAAAAAAGTATTACCTATAGTTTCCATTGTAGTTCCTTTTTTTGGTTTAACCAATTATATATTCAGGATCCTATAAGGTAACCAAAAAAAGAGCTACAATGGAGACTATACTAGCATACCCAGTAACCTAAGAATAAAAAGGCCTCTCTTTTTGGTATTGGGTAACTTTAGAAGGAACCTAGGACTACAAAAAGGGGTATAGGTAAAGTATGGTACTCGAAAGCCCAGCCACTGTCGCCTCCAGAGGCCGCCGAACCCCAGGTCACGACGGATCCATCCTATACGTGACTATAAGGATTATATTACTACTATTTGCTTAAGAAGCCCCAAAAAATAAAAAAAATATTCCTTATGGGGGTAATATAGGGATTATTATTTTATTTTTTGGGGGTTTCTTAAGCAAATAGTAGATTAGGGTTTCTTCAAGGGGATCTATAGGGGATCGTAAGGTTCCTATACTGGACTTAGAACCCTAGCAACAATCATAATTTTTAGCTGTTGCTTAGGGGTTATAATAACCAAATTTTTGAAAAAATATATTTCTAAGTACCCCTAAGCATCACCGAGAATGGCAGCAAAAGCACCACCGTCAGGGCCCGGACAGGATCGGATCTGCTGCACGTTCTGCAGCTGGTCCTGCACAGCAGTGCCACAGGCATCCTCACCCCAGGACACGACAGATCCATCGCCCAGTCGGGCAAAAAATCCGAGTCGGCTGGCAAGTACTTGAGCTTTGGAGACTTGCAGCATCAGTGCATCACCGTCCTTGACACAGGCATCTTCGACGAGCACACGTGCATCCAGGACGGTCCCAGATGAGTCCACCAGGCGCCCTTTGCCAACTTGAAGTGCGATCTGTGCGCGATGCTTCAATAGCTCCACCTTTTCATCCGAGCTGGCGTTGACACA